>CM024806.1:21101330-21146572 GCA_014281875.1 Nibea albiflora
TGTTGTCTTTCTAATGTTTTCTCATGTTTTCTAATGTTTTGGGTTTTGTGACTTCATGTTTAGTTTTTATGTTCAGCTGCTGATTTTATTGAACTATAAATTAATATTTTTGTCATCTGCGTAACGCGTTGCAGTATTTGTTGTCGAGCTTCTGTAGTTTGATTCATTCTGTAGTTTTTTGTCATATTTTGTAACTTTCTTTCATTTTTCAGGATTTCTGTTTGAATGTTTCATCTCTGATTCGCTAACTCTCTGTTACCGTGACAACAGATTTACATTCAGTCCCTCAGCGGGACATCCAAGGTTGACATGACATGATCCTCAGAGAGAGAGAGTGGAATCTCTTTATTTTACTCTGAAAAAGACACCCATTTAAAAACCTTTTGTTAATGTGAAAACAGTGTCTCCCTTATTATTATTACTATTACTATTTACTACTACTGTTTTTGTTGGTGAGTGAGCATCACTCTGAAAGAGAGACACAGAGAGGTTTGCCTGCTGTGCTGAGAAGACAAGCTCAGGGGGAACACAGACCCATGTGTGGAACCACAGCTCCACCTGCAGGGCGAGTGAAGAACTGCAGCTGACAGACATGAAGGCTGATCAATGATCATTCATCGACTGATAAGACGTCAGCCTGTGACTGGCAGGAACCGGACAGGGATCAGATGTCTCCCATCTTAAAGATTTCACAGGACCTGTTTCGCCACCATGCTACAGAATGGAGAGCTCTTTGTGGCTCCTCGTGGCTCCTCATGGCTCCTCGTGGCTCCTCGTGGCTCCTCATGGCTCCTCATGGCTCCTCGTGGCTGCTCGTGGCTCTTTGTGGCTCCTCATGGATGCTCATGGCTCCTCATGGCTCCTCATGGCTCCTCGTGGCTCCTCATGGCTCCTCATGGCTCCTCGTGGCTGCTCGTGGCTCTTTGTGGCTCCTCATGGCTCCTCGCGGCTGCTCGTGGCTCCTCGTGGCTCTTTGTGGCTCCTCGTGCCTCCCCGTGGCTGCTTGTGGCTCTTTGTGGCTCCTCGTGGCTCCTCGTGGCTCTTTGTGGCTCCTCATGGGTCCCTGTGGCTGCTCGTGGCTCTTTGTGGCTCCTTGTGGCTCCTTGTGGCTCTTTGTGGCTCTCATGGGTCCCGTGCTGCTCGTGGCTCTCGTGGCTCTTGTGGCTCCTCAGGCTGCTCGTGGCTCCTCATGGCTCCTCGTGGCTCCTCATGGCTCCTCGTGGCTCCTCGTGGCTCCCCACGGCTGCTCGTGGCTCCTCATGGCTCCTCATGGCTCCTCGTGGCTCCTCATGGCTCCTCGTGGTCCTCGTGGCTCCCCACGGCTGCTCGTGGTATTTGTGGCTCCTCGTGGATCCTCATGGCTCTTTGTGGCTCCTCATGGCTCCTCGTGGCTCCTCGTGGCTCCCCACGGCTGCTCGTGGCTCTTTGTGGCTCCTCATGGCTCCCTCGTGGCTCCCCACGGCGCTCGTGGCTATTTGTGGCTCCTCGTGGCTCCTCATGGCTCTTGTGGTATGGCTCCTCGTGGCTCCTCATGGCTCCTCGTGGCTCCTCATGGCTCCTCGTGGCTCCTCGTGGCTCCCCACGGCTGCTCGTGGCTCTTTGTGGCTCCTCGTGGCTCCTCATGGCTCTTTGTGGCTCCTCATGGCTCCTCGTGGCTCCTCGTGGCTCCCCACGGCTGCTCGTGGCTCTTTGTGGCTCCTCATGGCTCCTCGTGGCTCCCCACGGCTGCTCGTGGCTCTTTGTGGCTCCTCGTGGCTCCTCATGGCTCTTTGTGGCTCCTCATGGCTCCTCGTGGCTCCTCGTGGCTCCCCACGGCTGCTCGTGGCTCTTTGTGGCTCCTCGTGGCTCCTCATGGCTGCTCGTGGCTCCTCGTGGCTCCCCGTGGCTCCTTGTGGCTCCCCGTGGCTCCTCGTGGCTCCCCGTGGCTCCTCGTGGCTCCTCGTGGCTCCTCATGGCCACCCAGACCTGGGAGCTGGTTCTAAAACTCAGTTTGTGAGTGTTTTGACTGTGCAGCTCTGTGTGGGCAGGCTGTCTGACCTTTGACCCCGCCCCCAGCTGATGACCTCACACTGTAATAGAAACTTCACAGCTCACAGAGTCTGCTGACACACACACACACACACACACACACACACACACATACAGACACACACTGTGGTGGTCTACGTGTCAGGCTCTAGTTGGTTGCAGGGTAATCAATCATAGAGCTGTCAGACCTGTCAATCACAGTGACACACACACACACACACACACACACACATTCTGGCTAGCTGCTGTTAGCTCTCCTTGTTGTTGTCTACCAGGTGTCCTTTGTGCTGATTGGATGATCATCAGCTGATCTCCGTGATGTTTCTGGTACTGTAGCTGCTGTTAGTTAGCTTACCTAGTTAGCCATACAGCTAGCTAATTCTGTCCAGACTGCAAGTTAGCATAGCATTCACAGGATCAGGTGTTGTCCGGTGGTGAGGTGTGTTTACCTGTAAGCGCTGTGAAACAATCAGGAAATAACTTTTTGATTTGTCTGATTAATAAAAGCTTTATCGAGGCCGGCGCTCACACTCCGTTATTGTTACTCTATGTCTCTCGACCAAAGCTCTCTCTCTCGCTCTCTGTCTCTATAGTCTCAGAGACAGTCTCAGAGACATTTCAGGCTGTCTGTGGAGGTTTGATCGATCTGAGTGTCTGATTGGCTTGCCGAGCGTGACTTCAAGCTCCCTTTTCCCAAAAGTTGGACCTGGATCAACATCTGACGGCAGACTAAGTCACAATGCTGCGCGAAGGCTGTCCCAATTCCAATGGCTCCTTCAAATGCGGCGTTCTTTTCCCTTTTTCGAGGATGCAGATTCCAAGATATTATCCTCATATTCCAAGATCCTTTGTGTGCCGCTGTTCAGTGCCGAGAAACATACAATGATGATGACACCAAGCGACTAGGTTAAAAGTACCAACTGATGGCAGGTGTGCAGCTGGTGAAAAGCTTCGAAGGCTAGACCGTCTCATTTAACAACAGCTGATGCGTCCTTCGAAGGACCCTCAGAAGGAGTCGCCTTCGAACAACTGTCGCGTTGAATGCAGCCCCTGAATTGAAGCTACGTTTACACGTAGCCGGGTATGTTGAGAAATGAACATTTCCCTCCCTCCATTTTCCAAAATAACATTGTGCACACAGCATCGTTTTACATCAATCCGCATAAATACGCTTGACGGTCATCTCGCCCTCGATGTAAGGACGCAGCAAGGTCATCGACATGATACGTCAGCTGTGTATGCAAATGCAAACACATGAAAAGTGTTTGCACCAGAAGAAATGCGACTGCTCCTCTGAACGCTTCCATGATCATCGTCATAGCAACAGGTAAACATTGGTCGCACTTTTGGTGCATCAGCTGCCTAAAACTCTGTTTATGTCAATTTACACGCAAATGCGAACCGTCGTTTTCCAGAATCTCCACCAGCCGGAGTTTTTACAAAGATTCGTTTTCAGAGGCGAATTCACCGTTTGCTACAAACGAAGGGAAATGTCTCTGTTTTTAAAAATGCCCGCGTAAACGGGGCCTGAGACGCAGCCGAGGCCTCCTATGGCATCTGATGATGAGGCTGCAGCTCCACCTGCCAGGCTCCTGCAACACAGGATGACATCGTCCCAGCCCACAACCCTAGAGGCTGTCACACCTGTGACACACACACACACACACACTCTCAGGTTCACTCCCTCCATTAATTGGTTTCCTCGGTAACTGCTCAGATGAAATATTAACTTTAACAACTGTTATTGATTTCTGTGTGATGGACAGCTTAGTGTGTGTGTGTGTGTGTGTGTGTGTGTGTGTGTGTGTGTGTGTGAGAGAGAGGGAGAGATTTCGCGGGAGTATAAGCTCTCTCTGATTGGCTCGCTGCGCTCTGACGTCATGTAATTTCAAACGGAGGCAGCGTGAAAAAAGTTTCCGACGTGAGACGACAAAGAGCCATAAATGAGACTTCCGGTCTAATGAGAGGACTTTCAAAATAAGATGATAAACTCTTCATCTTAAATAAGTGTATCTATTTAACGTGTTTAACGCGCTGTTGTTGTTTGTTTATGTGTGCCATTGTTCTGTAGCTGTCAGTGAAGCTCATTATATTCCATATAAAGTGAAGACTGTTCACTTTATGTGATGACAACAGACACGACGATGCTTTTAATGTGAAGGACTCGGCTGCACCGGTACCGGAAGCGTTGCTGTAGTTGCTGTAAACTTGAAGTTGCCGTCAACAGAAGGTCGGTCAACAACACCAACCGTCAACAGTTCACCTCGTGCATGTCTACTCAGTGAGCGGGAAACTCACAACTTCCGGTCGTAGTTTGAACAAACGGTGGATTCTCCGCTGATGCTAAGGAGCTAACAGCTAACAGCTGTCTGACTTCCGGACTTCAGGATAGGACTTCAGGTTAGCCTGTTAGCATGCAGTGTGCTAACATCCGGAAGAGGAGTGTGGAGCCGGAAGTGGAGCCATGGAAGTGCAGAGCGGTGAGACACGTGGTGATGATGATGAAGATAGTGATGATGATGATGATGATGATGATGATGATGATGAAGATAGTGATGATGATGATGGTGATGATGGTGATGATGATGATGATGATGATGGTGATGATGATGATGATGGTGATGATGATGATGATGAAGATGATGGTGGTGATGATGATGATGATGATGATGAAGATAGTGATGATGGTGATGGTGGTGATGATGAAGATGATGGTGATGATGATGATGATGATGATGGTGATGATGATGATGATGATGATGATGATGATGGTGGTGATGATGGTGATGGTGGTGATGATGGTGGTGATGATGATGATGGTGATGATGATGGTGATGATGATGATGATGATGAAGATGATGGTGATGATGATGATGGTGATGATGATGGTGATGATGATGATGGTGGTGATGATGATGATGATGATGATGGTGATGATGATGATGATGATGGTGATGATGATGATGATGGTGATGATGATGATGATGATGGTGATGATGATGATGGTGATGATGATGGTGATGATGATGATGGTGATGGTGATGATGATTGTTATGGAGAGATTGCTGAAGTCAAAGGTCAGTGGTGAGGTCAGGAACAAAGAAAGTGTTCAGGAGCCTCTGATGTCTGAGGCTGTATTATTTATTAGCACTTGATCAAGGAGAATCAGAGACTCTCAAAGTTCATCAGAAGTGTCTGAGTCGGTCTCACAGTCTGTCCAACTCATGCTGGTGGACAGACTTTAAACCCGAGATGACGCCACAAACACGACACGCCCAGAATCAGGTGAAGAGAAGCTTTTACCAAGGACGGAGTCTTTGTCAGTTAGCTGCAGACACAGACGTCTGTTCACAGACTGGAATGTCAGTGTCCAGCTGTCTGTTCTGTCTAAGCAGGCAGCACCAGAGTTCTTGGACCCGGGCCACAGTGTTGAGACAGGACGGCACCTGCTACTGCCAGCCAAAGACAAACAGCTAACACTGCTGAGCTCGAGGCCACACATGACCTCATGTCACCTTTAATGTGTCTGTCTGTCTGTCTGTCTGTCTGTCTGTCTGTCTGTCTGTGATTAGATCCATTTAAAATGTGTGTGTCACTCAGAACACTGCAGGAACAGGAAGGTCCATAACGATGATGATGATGGTGGTGATGATGAAACACACACACCTTTAGTAACTGAGTATTTCTATGATCTTTTGATTTCGATTGATCTCTTTTGTTGTAGTTTTACAAGTACAGTTTGTTACTCTGTGTGTGTGTGTGTGTGTGTGTGTGTGTGTGTGTGTAACAGGTGGAAGTTTTTTTACAGTATTACAGACATGATATCAGATCTGAGGCTTGTAAAGTTTCAACTCACTGACATCAACAGGCAAAATTCTTTTTTATTATTCTATGAGGTTTATGAAGAACATTCAGTCTGTCTGACTCTGGTCACCACAGTGTGAGACAGACTGACACCTGCTGTCCTTAAACAAAGACAAACTACTGCAGGACCTGAAGGCTCACACCTGACCTCTGACCTGAGGAGATGATGACATGACACAGATGATGTCACTGATGACGATAAAGATGATAAAGATTTGTCTGTTTACAGAAGCGAGTATGTTTGGAGGTGGAGCTCCAACCAGCTGAGTGTCCAATGGAGACGTCCCACATGTTCACAGCGTCCAATCAGCACCAAGAACAACAGGTGAGTGCAGATCATCACAGAAACGAGCAACATCAGATTAGACTAACACAGCAGCTCACAGCAAGGACGATAAATCACTCACTGATATAAATATATAATATAAATATATAGAAATCTCCTGAGACCTGCAAAGAATGAAAAGCCTTTTTAAATGTTTAACTGTAAACGCTTAAAGCATTTTGCTCCCTCTGCACACCTTCATGGTAAAATGTCTCAATGACTTCTATTCAAAGCACATTTATTAATCTGTGTGTTCAGCTGCATAAACACACTCACAGTCTGTCTGCAGCTCCTCACTTCAGCAGAGATCACTGTATACTAATACTGCTAATGCTAACAGCTGTTAGCCGTGTCATCTCGTGTGTGTGTTGTTTGTGCTCAGTTGCCATGGTAACGTGTCAACGTGTTTGTGTTGCTCAGGTTGGTGCGGCCTGGCCCAGACCGGCTCTGACCCGCTGTTCCAGGTGTCTCGGAGGAGAACCGGTAAGTTACATGGTCATCAGAGCAAACAATCCAGGTGTACAGGCAGACAGGTGAGCGACCATTCTCACTGTTTTCTGTTTGACAGGGACACTTCAACCACATCATGGGCCACTGAGGGAAGAAGAAGAAGAAGAAGAAGAAGAAGAAGAAGAAGAAGAAGAAGAAGAAGAAGAAGAAGAAGAAGAAGAAGAAGAAGAAGAAGAAGAAGAAGAAGAAGAAGAAGAAGAAGAAGAAGAAACCACTGCTGTATGTTGTCATCATGACCTCACCACTCAAAGGACCAATCAGGAGCTCTGATGTCATGATTTTACATTCCTACTGACTCGTTGTCATGGAGACGATGGTGGTGTATTTAAGGACTGACGAGCATTTGTAACTTCCAGATTTTAATAAATGTCCTGCTACCTCAGACGTGCTTGAACGCACCACACGAGACAACTCAGAAGGAATGTATCAATGATTAGCCCCGCTCCTCAGCCCGCCATCCTCCTGACGTCTGATTGGTTCACAGTTTGAGAGGTGAACTCATCAGCTAACTATGACTAATCAATAATTAACGACCCAGCTGTGATTGGCCGACCCGCAGGCGGCTCCTTCTGAGGTGTTCATTGTCTAAAGGGCTACTCCAGTTTAAAGCTCTGCCCACACAGGTGACGTCAATGCTCTCCTCTGAGCATGAGCAGAAGTCACCTGTCAGATGGGCGGGCATCGACATTCCAGATTTCAAAATTAAATGAAAAAAAAAAGTTTTAAGTTGAAAATCTGAAGTCATGACTGAATCGAGCAAAGGGATCACAGGAAGTGAATTTTCAAAATAAAAGAGATGTTTGTAGATTTTTATATTTTTTTATTAATCATTTTTGATGACATAATTTCCTGTTTGTACTGATTTCAAAATAAAATCCTTGACTGAAAAACTTTTTTGACAAAGATCTGTAAACAAACTGTGACATCACTGACTCCTCCCTCTCATGGTCCCGCCCTCCTCAGCTGTCAATCACTCAGTCAGGTGAGATCTGGCTCTCTTGGCTGCAGGAGCGTCACCTGTTCAGGTAAACACAGAGTAAGTGATCAGGATCTTTGATCACTGATTGGTCGGTCGATCCATGATGACGCTGAACCCACCCTCTGTGGGCAAAGCTTCCTGCTGCTCGCTGCCACTCTTCGTAGTGTAGATGATCCCAGATGCTGTCTTCCTGGTTTCTGTGACAGAACACCAAGAGTTAGACAGAGCGGACCGGGTCGGCTGCAGGTGTTCAGTGTTCAGGTCTTACCTGCGTGGAGGACAACAGAGCGACAGGTGGTGGAGACAGCTTCTTTGGCGTCTCCATCTGACAATCCGAACAACAAACCTCTGAAGAACCAGGTCAAGAGAACCACCAAAACACACTGAACTGTAGCACCCCGTGTGATGTCACGGCACAGCAGAAGGATACAGGTTGGTGATGTCATAAGGTCCTCTGAGCTCCAGCGGCTGAGGACAAACAGTATTGGTCAGTAGTGATGACGTCACAGCAGCTGATCTGTGATTGGTTAACACAAACGATCACCAACCTTCCAGCGGCACTTGACAGGATCACATCTAGAAACAAAAACAGACAGCAGTTTCAGGCTCCGCCCCCTCTGTCACTTCCTGTCACGGTCACGTCATGTGATTACAGCTGAAGGACGTACCTTCCCCTTACAGCTGTCCATCAGAGAGACAGCATTAGCGATGGTGTAGCGCCTCATGGTGGAGTCTCTTATGGCCGCAGAGTATGAGACCTCGAACACAACACCTCTCTCTACAGCCTGCACACACACGCACACACACACAGTCAGAGGAGAGACTTTGATTGGATGCTAGATTTGGACATGCTCCCAGACTAACGTTCAGGAAACGTTCTCACCACGTTGACCGGTGCTCTCTTGAAGAAGAACGGGAGTTTCTCCGTCACAGAGATGCTAATAATGTCGACGTCAAACATCATGCAGGCCGCCTGAGGACAGTGATGTTATCAGTGATGTCATCAGTGATGTCATCAGTGATGCATTCAGATGTGTAATGATGAAGTGTTTGTGATGCGTTCAGGTGTCAGTTCTGTCTCACATGGAAGAGTTTCTCAGTGGTCGGCTGCACAGCAAGCAGGTCGAAGCAGCGATACTCTGCGGCATTCGGCCTCTGAAAACAAACACACGCTTAGAACAAACCCTCTGTGTGACGTGTCACTTCCTGTTATAGATCCTGTTGGCTTACAAAGTGACCGGAGTCTGACATCACCACGGTCAGTCTGTTCAGCACTCTGATTGGACGAGAACGACCCTGACAGAGAGGGAGAGAGAGAGAGAGAGACAGGTTAACGAGACAGACGTCATCATTGTAGTATATGAATTGTAATGGTCGTAGTGGTCATTGTGGTCATCATGGTTGTCGTGGTCATGGTGGTCGATGTGGTCATTGTGGTCGTGGTCATGGTGGTCGATGTGGTCATTGTGGTCGTGGTCATGGTGGTCGATGTGGTCATTGTGGTCGTGGTCATGGTTGTCGTGGTCGATGTGGTCATTGTGGTCGTGGTCATGGTTGTCGTGGTCATTGTGGTCGTGGTCATGGTTGTCGTGGTCATTGTGGTCGTGGTCATGGACATTGTAGTCACGGTAATTGCGGTCATCCTGGTTGTTGTGGTCATTGTGGATGTAGTCATGGTCATTGTGGTGGTCATGATGGTCATTGTTACTATGGTAGTCACCGTGGTCATGGTCGTCAGGATCATTGTGGTTGTAGTGGTCATTATGGTTGTCGTGTTCGTTGTTGTCATGGTCGTGGGTCGTTATGGTCATTGTGGGTCATCATGGTTATGGTCGTACCTGTACGATGGGCAGCTCATTGATCAGCTCACTGATCGGCGCTGGGGAGGGAATCTCCTGCAAACAGGAAGTGAACAGAATTACAAAATAAGAGCAGCTATTATTTTGTTTCCCTGAGGGTGTCCCTGAAGGCAGCACAGTAGGTGAGGACTCACCTGTTTCTTTTAGCCATGGGTTCGAACACATAGTTCACAGCAACTGCCGAAGTAACCGACTGCAGGAGAAACAAACAACCATGTGACTGATCATGTGACTGACTCCTTATCGCCTCATGACGTCGAGGTCAAGGTTCAGACACATTCTGTGATCAGCTGTTAGCAATGTCATCAGAACTGAAACGTGATGTAATTACTGAGATGTAACGACATGTGGGCCGCGTTCCGTTTAGTTCTGAAACTTTAAAATTACGTTTTTCTGGCGGAGTCTGGTGGCGTCATTAACTGAGTTAATAAGACTCTATGACCCGGATATTTAAAAACGAGCCGCTTCATGAATGTTCTGAGCCCAAACCGGCCGGAACACAGAACTCTCCGAGCCGAGGCTAGCCCGGTTAGCAGCCCGGTGACCTGCACGGACAGACTCACGGTGAGGCGGCTGGTCCTCTATCAGAGCCTGGAGCCGGGTTTGGTCGGTCGTGTAGGTCAGGTTTCAGGTCCATAAACACAGACATGTTGATGCTCTGTCCGCCACAATGGTGAGAGCCGAACGGCAGAAGGCGGAAGTACTGCTGCTCAGCCACCACAGAAGAAGAACAACGTCTATAAGTCATCACGTGTTTCCGGTCAGACTCCTGAACGACACACTGAGCTCTGAGTGAGTAACGTTACCTGAATCACACACACACACACACACACACACACACACACACACACACACACACACACACACACACACACACATCCGTCTGTCTGTCTGTCAGGATGTAAACAGGAAGTTTGTCCTGATGCCTCTGACCGTCAGATGTATGTTTGCATAGATGTTAGCTCCTCCGTACATATTTACATTTAGATCAGGTTCAGTCTGTCTTGTTATTCAGTGTGAGTTAAATATATGAAGCCTATTTTCTGTTTCCTGTCACTAGAACCAGTCCAGACTGGTTCAGACCGGTCCAGTGTGATGGCTGCGTTCAGACGTTTGAAGATCATCACCAAATTCTCTCTGATCCACCGATGCTGCTCAAGCTACGTCTCCAGGATGAGGTTCAGCCATTTATAACCTGATTGGCTGGTCGGTTGATTGTTTGCTTGATCTGTTGATTTGTCGGTTGCTTCGCCTCTCAGGTACTTGGACCGGTTGAAGGTGGACGATGAGGCATGTTCTGCAGCGCTGCAGAACTCTCACATGTTCTTGTTCCACCGTCTGTCTCCTCTCCTGCAATGCACTGAGCGAGGAACTCTGAGACCAGCAGCACTCATGAGCTCAGGTACAGAACCTCGGGGACAGAACCTCAGGGACAGAACCTCAGGTACAGAACCTCAGGGACAGAACCTCAGGGACAGAACCACAGGGACAGAACCACAGGGACAGAACCACAGGTGGAGAACCATACCTTTAAACAGTCTTGATCATTGTATGTTGCAGATATTCTCTCCATCCTGGAGAGACTCGGTTCAGACAGACCCCTGCTGAAGGAGTCGGTTCTGATCGGCTGTTCTGAACAGAACCGGGCTCAGTTCTGTCTGGATGTTGGTAAGAACTGTTTGTTACAGTGATACCACTGCAGTGAGACCCTGAATGCACCGCTCTACGCAGGCTCTGGGTTTTTATGTTGTTCTGTTTCTGGTTCTGTTTTGGTACTGTAGGAGTCTTGGATCAGGCAGCAGTGGAGGACATTTGTGAAGGAACCTTCACCGATCTGAGGAAATCCTTCTTTCTTCTGACAGGCTCAGAGGCTCCACTCGTGGCCAAGGTACTGCTCACCTGAACGAGGTGATCCAGTTCTTATCACCTAATGAAGTTTTCCAGTTCTGCTTCGGTCCTTGACCCATTCTCCTAACGAGAGCTTCCTGTCCTCCGTTGTGTCATGCAGGCTCAGGCTCTGCTGCGCTGGCATCAAACCAGCAGATTCTGCAGCGCCACAGGCCAGCCGACCCACCGGAACCAGGCAGGAAGTGAGAGAGTTTGCAGGAGCAGCGGCATCATCTACTATCCCAAGGTACCGGGTCTGAAACGGTTCCAGACTATCTTTGTTCTCTTGTTGTGATCTGTGTTCTGGTCCAGCTCTGACTGGTTCTGGTCTTTCTGCAGATGTCTCCTGTGGTCATCGTTCTGGTGTCTGATGGGAAACGCTGTTTGTTGGGTCGACAGTCGTCGTTCCCCCGAGGGATGTACAGTGCTCTAGCCGGGTTCTGCAATATGGGTCAGTCTCACCTGTCTCCAGTTTCACATCTCACCTGTCTACAGTCTCACCCGTGGTCTGTGTGTTACAGGTGAGACTCCTGAGGAGACTCTGAGCAGGGAGGTGGCAGAGGAGGTTGGTCTGGATGTCCTCAGTGTCTCCTACAGCTCGTCGCAGCACTGGCCTTTCCCGCACAGCTCCTTCATGCTTGGCTTCCATGCCACCGTTAGCCCCGCCCATACTCAGGTGAGCCTCGTCATGATGATGAAGGTGTTTGTTCATTAATGTGTCACGCTGTGACGGTGCCTACACTGACCATGGTGCATGTACGGGGAGTGACTCCCTCTGTCCTTAGACCCTCGGTTCCCCTTTAACAGGGAAAACATGTGGAAGAAAGCTCAGGAAGAGCCACAGAGGAGGGATCCCTCTGCCAGGACGGACAGACGTCACATGGATGTCACATGTACAGAACAATCAACACAAACATGTTGTACAGTTACAATCAATGATAGAATGATTACAGCAGCAGTCCAGACCACCACTGACCACGGTGCGTTCACTGACCCTGTCTTTGTTGTCCAGTTGAACGTGGACCACTCGGAACTGGAGGACGCCCGCTGGTTCAGTCTGGAGGAAGTGGTATCAGCTCTACAGGTGAAGACTCCGCCCCGGAGAGGCGACACCCCCGTCATCTGGTTCCCGCCAAAACAGGCTATTGGCAACCGTCTCATCAGAGAGTGGACAGACCGGCAGCGCTGCGGCGAGGAACGAGAGTGACACTGGACTGTGTGCAAATATAACGGACAGGTGCCCTGTGACCTCACCTGGAACTGACGGTCATGTGATCAGGTGTGCAGGAAGTCTGTCAGCAGGTGCCGCTGATCGAAGCCTGACTGAGTGAAATGTCAACACATGAAATGTGTGACATCACTTCCTGTTGACATCATCATCTCTGATAACAGCTAGTGGACACTAGAGCTTCTGACTGGCCAAACAAGTTCCTCGAGAAGCCAATCACATCAGTCTGATTTGTTCTGTGACGATTTTAATAAAGTAAATAATAAATAAAGTGTTACAGAAAGGTTTGATAGTAAACATCCAGGAAACGTTCAAAGAACACAAAAACAAAGTTAATACAACATTAATTTAAGGGTAACAAACAGGAAGTGCAGAGCAGAAGAAGAAGGTTCACTTCCTGCCTCTCTTAGGTCTGATGGCGCTCGCTGCAGTACTTCTCCATCCTGCTGATCAGAGCGCTGAAGTCATCATGAGACTCCACCCTCCTCTGGAAGACAACACAGCCTTTCAAAATAAAACGTTTATAAAGTCGAGTGGTGCTATGTCTGTCTGTCTATCTTCCTTATTAGCATAGCATAGCAACCCTTGGCCTGAGTAATAATACTACCACTTGAATCAATATAAAAAGACTGATGCAGTTACAAACAGATTTAAATGAAATGAGAAATGACTGCATGTCATATTTAATACAGGATCATTAAAATGATGTAACATGCTTAGCCTGGCTGTTAGCCTGGCTGTTAGCCTGGCTGTTAGCCTGGCTGTTAGCCTGGCTGTTAGCCTGGCTGTTAGCCTGGCCTGTTAGCCTGGCTGTTAGCCTGGCTGTTAGCTGCTGTCCTGGAGCAGGCTAGCTGCTGAGAATCAATCACCATAGTACTTGGCCGGGGTTAAGTTTGAGCTGCTTTTATTTCCGCCCGACTTGAGGCTAAATTCCGCCAGGATAACCAACATATCCCGGCTTACTTAATTCCCTTATCTCTGTTTTGTGCAATACCCCTACGGAGTCTGTTTTGTCTTCGTGCTCTTGAACGCAGCACATGTGTTATGTAAACAAGAGCACCATGCTGCGTTCAAGAGCTCCTGTTTGACCCGGAACATAAAGGATTCCCTTCCTGTGTCTGTGTTGTGTCTGTCTGCTGTCAGCGGGCTGTTGTGATGACTTCTCTTCGCTAAACTGTCTATTCGGGAGTACCAGCGGCTGTTTAGCGGGCAGGATGAGCTCCTCCGCGGGCCTGCACACTCAGCTGGCCACCGTCATGGAGTCTCTGGTCACGCTGCGGTGGCCTGAGCTGAAGAAGCTGGTGGAGCTCAGCCTGGAGGTCCGGGCCGGTGAGGAGACACCTCTGCCGGCCAAACTGCAAGCCGACAGCCGGGAGAAGATGGTGAGGAGGCGGGCAGGCTGGAGCCGAGTCCCGGCGATGAAGTCCCGATAGAAAGCTCCATGTTTGAATGTTTCTTTTCATTGACACACACACACACACACATTAAAATAACGTTCAGATGACGTCACAAACTGCAGATTCTGATTAAAGGAACAACGTGTGACGTATTCACTGTGTGACATCATAAGGTGACCATGTGATCAGAGATAGTGTACATCATATCACATCACGTAGGTCTCAGCAAGCACACAGTGCATCATGTGACTTGACACAGTGACCATCCTGACTGGGTCACATGTTGTTCCGTTAAACATCAACAAATCTCCTAATGTGTGTTCTGTCTGGATTCTGATCGGTACGTCCTGTCAGGTTCTGTTCGCTTCTGTCATGGAGTCTCTAGGGAACGAGGCCCTGTGGAAGATCATCCATATCTTGGAAGAAGCCCGACTGCTGAAGCCCAGGAAGGGCCTCAAGAAGAAGAAGAAGAGCAGAGCCCGCCACAACACACAGATCGGTATGTATACAGGCAGTAAAACACATTAATCAGGACAGAGACCACACAATGATGCCATACTAATATGTAGCCTGATCTGTTACAGAGGTTGAACACTCATACGGAATGAGACTGGAAAGCTCCGACTCACATGGATTGACTCAGGTAAGACCCTCCACACCTGTCCATTCATGATACGTTCACTGACCTAACTATGACTGTTAGGTACATTGTACATTGTGTCACCACAGACTAAACCAGGGGAGGCAGAGGAGGCAGGGGAGGATGACAATCTGGTTGTTCTGGCGGTCACCGTTAAAGACGAACACGAGGACATCGACATCAGTGCCCTTGATGACAGTGAGTATGTGACCAACCTCAGATTTTCCTCTGTCTCTTTTATATTAAAAGCCTCTGGCTCATGGCACAGAACCTTTTACTTCCCTGGCAGCCTTTTATTTTGAAAACACTGACAGGAAGTGTAGTTACATTAATTGTAGGAGTGCAAGTGGGTTAAGGCCTTGGCCCAGACACTGTCGGCCACCTCCTGATGGACTGGTTGGTCAGTCCCTCCTGTAGTGCACGATGACCTCCTCCGTTCTCATTCTTCAGTCGCCTCACCGGTTTGTCATCCAGCTGGTGGGCAAAGACCTTCAGGATGTGTCCAGGGTGGCCATCGGGCCTGGCCATAATGCGTGGATTGGTCCAGTAGACATGACAGAGGGTCACACCTGGTGTGAAAGGAGTTTTTGCTGGCAGTCCTCAGGTTGTACTGTCTGATGTTTTGAGTGTGTTCAGGCTCGGTTCACCATAAGATGCAGAGAGACCCTCGTCTGTCTGTGCAATGTAAGGAGAAACTAGGGGGCTCGGTGCCATGGTCCAATAACGTGTACCGGACCAGGACCCATGCTTGCCTGCCTATCTTCCGTTCCTGGTGATACTGATGTTGTTCTGTTGAGGTGAGACCTGCAGCAATACAGACACTGAGCTGTACAGAACCTCTCCATATAACCAAGCTTCTCCCTGAGTTTCCTTCCTCTGATCTGGGTTGAGTTGTGGTGGCAGCAGTTTCACCACCTAAAGCTGATGACCACAGGTGAGGCCTGGATCATAGATATACCAGAAAATTTAGAGCGTTGCCTTCAGGCTCAGCTCATAATGATCCGGTACTGCGTTACCAAAGTAGATCTAGTCCAGAGCTCCTAGCAAGTTGCCCTTCAGTTTAGTAACACAACAGTGTTTACTGATGAAGACTCTGAACTGCTCTCCAAAGAAAGAAGACAAACAAACATGTGACTGACAGAGACAACCCAAACATCTTCCTCTGACCTCCCCGAGCATCTGACAGGTGATCTATGACCTGGATTGTTCCTCTGCTTGTTTGTTGTTGTGAATCAACCATTTTAGTTGAATCAGAGGTTGTGTTTTTCCTGCAGGAGCTGAAGCTGCTGAACCAGTGACCTATACCCTACAGGAGAAGCAGGAGTACGAGGACCAGCCACTGGACCGGCTGGACACTGAGCAGGAGGCACCAGCAGATGGACAAGGAGTACCAGCAGGAGTACCAGCAGAAGCAGAGCAAGACGAGCAAGAGGACCAGCAGGACAAGGAGGACCAGGAGCATCAGCAGAGGCAAGAGCAGGACCAGAAGCACCAGTTTGACCAGCAGTGGGAGCAGGAGTACCAACACCAACTGGACCAGCATCACGTGCAGGAGCACCAGCAGCTGACCCAGCTGGACCAGCAGCTTCAGCTGCAGCAGGTTTTCCTCCTGCCAAAGTTCCTCATACTGAATCACATTGCAACGGAAACTAGCCAGCAGAGGTTTGAGTGTCCAAAGTGCAGTAAGTGTTTCTCCAAGCGGAAGCAGCTCACGAGGCACGCCCTGACGCACAGAGAAGAAAAGCCGTTCGCTTGCAGCATCTGCAGCCGAGCCTTCGGTCAGAGGCAGAGTCTGAAGAGACACATGAGGACACACACCGGAGAGAAGCCGTACACCTGCGAGGTGTGTGGCCGCAGCTTCAACCTGCTGAGGAACCTTCACCGCCACGCACACACGCACACCGGCAAGAAGGTCTTCGTCTGTGGCGTCTGTGGTAAAGGCTTCACTCGCTCTGTCGCACTCAAAACACACGAGCTCATCCACACTGGACAGAAACCCTTACAATGTGAGCAGTGTCCCAAAACCTTCCGCCAGGCAATCAGCCTCAAGAATCACCAGATGATCCACAGCGGCGTGCGGCCATTCAGCTGCGACCTCTGTGGGAAGAGCTTCCGTCAGGCGGTGAACCTAAAGATCCACCAGAGGATCCACACTGGCGAACGTCCGTTTAGGTGCCAGGAGTGCGGCAAGACATTCAGCCAGCAGAGCAGCCTGATGCTACATGGCCGCACCACTCCAAAGAGCGCCCGTTCGCCTGCAGCTCCTGTGACAAGAAGTTCAACAACGCCAACAGCCTGAAACTGCACCTGCGCCTGCACACCGGAGAGAAGCCGTACACCTGCGAGGTCTGCGGGAAGACCTTCAACCTTCTTCAGAGCCTACACTGTCATTCACGCATCCAACACGGGCAAGCTGTTCGTCTGTGGCATCTGCGGTAAAGGCTTCACCCGCACCATCACGCTCAAAGCTCACGAGGTCATCCACACTGGACAGAAACCTTTCAAGTGTGAGCACTGCTCCAGAACCTTCAGGTACGCTGGGAACCTGAAGGCCCACCAGAGGATCAACTGCAGCCACTCAGCTGCAGGAAGACCTTCAAGAAGAAGACGGGCAAGAGACATGTCCACGGCAGCAGAGAGCAGCACACCTGTGACAAGTGAGGGACATCTTCCGGCCAATGAAATGCCTGAGTGTGACCAGGCATCCATCTGATTGGACAAATTTGACTGAGTGTTTGATCAATACTTGAATCTTTGAAGGGTCAGTCAGGAGGTGGACCTGTGTAAACCAATCAGAGCTGATTACATGCTGAAGTGGGTGGGGCTTAAAACTGTTACCTGATTGGTCCTGAACAATCTCCAGATTTTGTCTCATCAGTTTAAACACTACAGTACCGATGAACCTCTGTGTCTGTTGTAAGGGAGACAGGGAATCAAGAGTGGTGATATCAGAGCTGTGACATCATTTATTTAAATTTCAGACTTCTCAGGTGTTTACAGGTGAGGTAAACCTGCACCTTCAGTCCTGGCAGCAAACTGTGGAGCTCTCTTATTGGATGATTCCTGCAGCAAAGCTCTCTGGGAGTTGTAGTCAATCTTGTTTCAGTTCAGCCCCACCCAGTGACATACTGTTTTCTGATTGGTCAAACCAATGTCTGTTCAAATGAACTTTGATGTTTCTTTAAATTAATGAATGTTTGAAAATAAAATATACAAGCATAATGAAATAAAGTTTCAAAATAAAATTCTTTTTTCAGAACAAAACATCTGGAAACAGCCTTGCAACCACAGGGAGAGTCTTAGCAACCAGCTGTATCTTAAGAACTGTACGTAACACAGAGATTAAATATCTTAATCTGACCTCATGTTACAGATGCACAGAACACAACTCTAGAATTCTTTGAGGTATCAAACAGGTTCTGCTGGGTCAGAGGGGTCCTCATCAGTCCCAACTGCCTGGTGACCCACATGACGGTCTGTTAGGGATGATACCTGCTGGACTGGAAGGCTGCACGACCTGCCCTGACCAGCAGAGGGCATCGTGCTGCGTTCAAGAGTTCCTGTGTGACCCGGAACATAAAGAGGATCCTCCCTGTGTGTCTGCTGTGGCTGTTGTCAGCGGGCTCTCCGCTGAAGTGTCCTCTTTATTCGGTTTATGCCGTGAAAACGGAGCTCAGCTCATGTTCGCCATAGTTAGTTAGATCAACGGGAGTACCAGCGGCTGTTAGCGGGCAGGATGAGCTCCTCCGCGGGCCTGCACACTCAGCTGGCCACCGTCATGGAGTCTCTGGTCCACGCTGCGGTGGCTGAGCTGAAGAAGCTGGTGGAGCTCAGCCTGGAGGTCCGGGCCGGTGAGGAGACACCTCTGCCGGCCAAACTGCAAGCCGACAGCCGGGAGAAGATGGTGAGGAGGCCGGCAGGCTGGAGCCGAGTCCCGGCGATGAAGTCCCGATAGAAAGCTCCATGTTTGAATGTTTCTTTTTCATTGACACACACACACACACACACACACACACACACATTAAAATAACGTTCAGGTGATGTCACAGGAACGTTTCCGCAGCTCGTCAGGTAACAGTCTGTCACTACATTTCCCATCGTTCATCACTTCATCATAGAAACACACGCACTGTGCGATCCCGACTCATGGTCTAATATTATTCTAGGGTTATTCTAAATTCGTTATCTAAACGTTATTATCGTGTTTTCATGGGGACTGTAAAGAGGGTGGGGGTGCACCAGGTGTTATTACTGCCTGCTGATTGGTTGATCAGACCTGTCAGGTACCTGAAGAACAGTTCACACTGTCAACAGTGTGTGTGTGTGTGTGTGACCTCTGACCCTATAGGTGCTGTTCGCCTCCATCATGGAGACTCTGGGTAACGAGGCTCTGGGGAAGATCCTAAACATCGTGGATGAAGCTCGGTTGCTCGGGGAGACGCAGTCTGGGAAGGGCGGGAAGAGACCGCAGACGAGTGTCCTCAACGTCCTCAACGACACACGCGTCGGTACGTACGCAGGCCACCCAACAGTCAAACACCAATCAGGACAGAGACCACACAATGATGTCATACTAACGTGAAGTGTGATCTGTCTCAGAGGTCGAACACTCGTACGGAGTCCGACTCGAGGGCTCCGACTCGCACGGATCGACTCAGGTAAGACCCTCCTCACCTGTCTGTCCATGATGCGTTCACTGACCTGACTCTGATGTCTGTGCGCTGTGTCGCCGCAGACCAAACCGGAGCAGCCGGGAAGAAACGAGAACCCTTTTATCCTCGCAGTGACCGTGAAAGACGAGCACGGCAACATCGACATCGGAGCCATCGCTGAGAGTGAGTACCTGATCATCACCTGATTATTACCTGATCAACACCTGATCATCACCTGATCAACACCTCATCATCACCTGATTATTACCTGATCAACACCTGATCATCACCTGATCAACACCTGATCATCACCTGATCAACACCTGATCATCACCTGATTATTACCTGATCAACACCTGATCATCACCTGATTATTACCTGATCAACACCTGATCATCACCTGATCAACACCTGATCATCACCTGATCAACACCTGATTATTACCTGATCAACACCTGATCAACACCTGATCATCACCTGATCAACACCTGGGCCCAGTACTTCAAAGTGGTCTGAGGATTATCCTGGTCCGATTGGATTGAATCTAGATCTGATCTGTAAACTGGGTATTTCTGATCCTGAAGATCAGGACTCTGCTCTGGTAGAGTCCTTCCTTGAATCCAGGTAAAGGCTGGATTTGGGTATTTCAAAACTTAAGGTAGATATCTGGATCAACTTGATACCAAATTTGAGGATCATTTGGATCCACCTAATCAGGTGGATCAGGTGGATTTCAAGGTCACAGCTCCACTTCTCCTTCTCCCTATTGTTACTGAAGATGTTCATTACACTTAACCTAAGTGTTTTACTACTAAATAATTAAAGTGGCCTCATTGTAAGAAATTTAAAGCATAGTAAAATATTTTTGATCACACTTTCTGAAACTGCTGTAAATATTACAGACCTCATTCTGAGTTACAGACCTATGAGATGTGTGCACTTGCATTTCAGTGTTTATATCATGCTGCATATTGAAGCACTATTTAAGATTTACATCCTTAATAAATGAAGACAAATTTGACTTCAGTCAGAAGCTTAAAATGCATTTTTAAAATGTTTGGAAATACCTGCAGCAATGTATAAACTGATTATTTGACTTCATCAAATCAGATGCTATTTGCTATAAATGAGCATCATTATGTTGAGTGAGAGTCTTCTGTATACGGCAGAAATTAGATTAAATGTTTCTAATTGTGTCACTGACCAAGCTACATACAGTAAAGTAATGCAGGTACAGTTTCAAGCACTTTATTCAAAATCCAATAACTTCATGTTAAATGTACAGTTAAAGCGTTTCCAAGAATTTCCAGGGGTTGTCCTGACAGGTGAGTGGTCTGTGGCTGTGAGTGGACCTGTGTTTATGACATCATCAGCAGCGTCACTGCAGCATCCTGACACCTGAATGAAGCGTGTAGTTTACACTCGCACCTGTAACGTTTCCAAAGTTCTGCAGCAGTCTGGCCTGTGCACGAGGTTAGCCCGCTAGCTGCTTAACATACAAGTTAATGGAGCCGAGTTAGCTACCATTAGCACAGCGGCTCAGTCAGAGGTGTGTACGGCCTGGTTTGAATTAGGAGACAGTTCAACAATGGTCCTAAAACCGCTACACATTAGTCGATGGTAAACGTACACTTCTGATGTGGAGAAAGGAGCAGTGCTCCCAGCTTTCGTGAGGTAGTCCACCATGTTTCTATCCGGAGGTGGAGACGCGAGATTTGGAAATCCGTATCCGGCCAGGTCGGGATCACGGTGATCCACCCTGCCAGTGTTTTGAAATACTCAGATGAAGTCAGCAGAATCACCTTGATCCATGACTGAGAAAATGAAAAGAGGATTTCATTATCCGGATTATTCTGATCCAGATTACAAGTTTTGAAATACCGGGCCCTGATCATCATCTCAGTCCATCTTTGTTCTTTAGTCTGATGAGTTGTCGTGTTTGAGGTCATCCAAATGTCAAGTTCTGAGCTGACTGATGGTCCTGACTTTCACTGTTTAAACCTGTCTGTCTGCCTGTCTGTCTGTCTGCCTGCCTGCCTGTCTGTTTGTCGTCTGTTTGTTCTTCCTTCAGGAGCTCAAGTCGAAGCTGCCCAGCCGGTGACCTCTGACCTGCAAGAGGAAGTGTCAAGCACACAGGAGTTTGTCCTGCAGGGCGTGGCATGGAAATACTTGATGTGCACAACGTGCGGTAAATCCTTCACGTCTCAGAGCAACCTGAAGTCTCATCATCGCATCCACACGGGCGAGAAGCCGTTCACCTGCGGCGCCTGTGGCCGAGCGTTCCGTCAGCGGCAGAGTCTGCAGAGTCACATGAGGACGCACACTGGCGAGCGGCCATATGAGTGTCCGCAGTGCGGCAAGTGTTTCTCCAAACAGACGCAGCTGAAGACGCACTCCATCATCCACACAGGAGAGAAGCCGTACAGCTGTGACGTGTGCGGCCGCCGCTTCAATCTGCTGCAGAACCTTCACCGCCACACGCACACCCACACCGGAAAGAAGATCTTTGTCTGCGGCGTGTGTGGTAAAGGCTTCACCCGCGCTGTCACGCTCAAAACACACGAGCTCATCCACACCGGACAGAAACCCTTCAAGTGCGAGCAGTGCCCCAAAACCTTCCGACATGCCAACAACCTGAAGAACCACCTGAGGATCCACAGCGGCGTGCGACCATTCAGCTGCGACCTCTGTGGAAAGAGCTTCCGTCAGTCGGTGAACCTGAAGATCCACCAGAGGATCCACACCGGCGAGCGTCCGTTCAGCTGCGAGGAGTGCGGCAAGACGTTCAGCCAGCAGAGCAGCCTGATCTCACACCGCCGCACGCACTCCAAAGAGCGCCCGTTTGCCTGCAGCTCCTGTGACAAGAAGTTCAACAACGCCAACAGCCTGAAGCTGCACCTGCGGATCCACACCGGAGAGAAACCGTACGCCTGTGAGGTCTGCGGCAAGACCTTCAGCCAGGGCAGCCACCTGAGGACGCACAAGAGACACGTCCACGCAGGTGGCAAACAGTACATCTGTGACCGGTGCGGGAAGAGATACTCGGACCAACGAAACCTGAAGCTGCATAAGTGCGGCTACGCCTGAATGTGACCATGCTGCCATCTGATTGGATGAAATAAAGACTGGAATGTTTTTAATTAATGTTTGATCAATACTTGAATCTTTGCAGGTCAGACAGGAAGTCTGACAGTGTTAACCAATCAGAGCTGATAGATGTTGAAGTGGGCAGGGCTTCAGTTCAGATAGTCTTTCCGGTCAGTTTAAACACTACAGTACCCATGAATCTCTGTGTCTGTTGCCAGGGAAACGACTTCCTCAGGAGAGTCCACAGGTGAGGTAAACCTGCACCGTCAGACAGTGGAGCTCTCTGATTGGATGATTCCTGCAGCAAAGCTCTCTGGGAGTTTCAGTCAACCTTCTTTAGTTTACATGGAGCTGATCTAAGCTTCTCCCACAGAAATACTGTGTTCTGATTGGTCAAGCCACGAATTTGTCTGTTCATATAAACTTTGATGCTTTTTATAATTTAATACATTTCTAATTTGTTTGCAAAATAAAATAAAAATTCTCTCAACAACATCTGACGGGTTTATAAAATAAACTAAATGTTTCAACGAAATGTTTTCATTAATAAATATAAAATATACAAGCACAGTAAAACACCTGATTTATTCATGTCAATATTAAAAGCTTCATCTTTACAATAAAATTACATATGATGTCAGTAACGTAACCTTCTCTACGTCACCGGAAGTGTCAACATGGCGCCTCTCCGCCCCGAGTACACCTGTCACCGCGGAGGATGAGAGCGGAAGAGACAACAGGAGAGCGGCCGGATCGAGCGTCACTCTGCAGGCCAAAGGGCTCCGATTCTCGGTATGACTCTCCGGAGGACTCCGCCGTCCGTTCACCGAGGAGGAGGAGCAGCAACCCGGTTTGTTTGTGCCGAGCAGCGCTGAAGATCCAGAGAGTTGAGTACCGACAAGTTACCGATAACAAGACAGGAAACCAGCGTGTTTACCTTCAAAATAAAACCTGTAATCTCACCAGACAACCAGCCATTCAAAAGTAAAACTACCTTTGTGTTTCCAGGTAGCTTCACGGTGGATCTCAGCGTGACATGGAAACAAGTGATGATAAGTCATTGGTGACATCGCCATGTCGCCATTGTCACCCCTCCTCCACTGCTGATGTCATCACCCGGGATCAAACCTGCCCGGGTGGCGAGGTCACATATTCAGGAGACGGCGAGGAGGTGGCGTCCAGCGCTCAGTCACACACCACCTGCACACTCTGCTCCGGGTCACATGATGGTACACACGCACCATCATGTCTAAGAGATGATGTCATCCTGACAGACAGGATCAGTCCAAATATGGACATGGAGGGGTCAAAGGTTAACCGCTGTCACCAACAGCAAGGTGGTGGTCACTGTGGGGGCGGGGCTACTGGAGGCACTGACCTCCACCTGGATGAGCCGTTCTCTCAGGTGACCTCAGACTCAGACACACAGGAAGGTGATCTGACCTCCGACCCAACAGAGGTCTTCTCTGATGATGACGCCTTCACAGAGCTGCTACAGCTGGGCGAACTGAACCATCCTGCTCCTACTGCCGCTGCCGCGGTCACCACCGCCGCCGCTCCCTCCAGGAACACGTACGAGTGCGGACGCAGGCAGAGCGCTCCGGGTCAGCTGGTCCAGGATGACAGAGGTTCAGAGTCCGAGCTGCAGTCCAGGAGGCCGGGCATCTTCGAGTACTTCAGCGGGTGGGAGTCAGACATGAGGTCAATCATTACTCATCAATATTCATCAGTACTTAAACAGAATGCTGTGTGTCTCTGTGTGCGTGTGTGCACAGCAGGAAGCAGCGGTCCGTCAGTCAAAGGGTTCCTGGCTGGAAGCTCTTTGGTAAAGTTCCTCCAAAGCAGAGTCCATCCAAACAGGCCCGGATCATACAGCAGGTACTGAAACATTGAAACAACACCTGCACCTGTGTCAGGTTAACTGTAGTTCAAGAGCTGGACATTACAGAGTTAAACTGACTTAGAGAGTTAAACTGGACTTACAGAGTTAAACTGGACTTAGAGAGTTAAACTGGACTTACAGAGTTAAACTGGATGTTACAGAGTTAAACTGGACTTACAGAGTTAAACTGGACTTACAGAGTTAAACTGGACATTACAGAGTTAAACTGGACATTACAGAGTTAAACTGGACTTACAGAGTTAAACTGGAAGTGACAGAGTTAAACTGGATGTTACAGAGTTAAGCTGGACTTAGAGAGTTAAACTGGACTTACAGAGTTAAACTGGAAGTGACAGAGTTAAACTGGATGTTACAGAGTTAAACTGGACTTACAGAGTTAAACTGGACTTACAGAGTTAAACTGGAAGTGACAGAGTTAAACTGGATGTTACAGAGTTAAACTGGACTTACAGAGTTAAACTGGACTTACAGAGTTAAACTGGACTTACAGAGTTAAACTGGTCAGTAATCTGTGAGGTAACTCTGCCTTGTTTCCTTCAGCAGAGCGCTGAGATCAGTCAGAGCTCTCTGTCCTCTCCAGGCTTCCAGGTACGGACTCTTTACTGCTCGTCCTCACCAGCCTTTATCAGTCTTTGCCAGTCTCCATCAGTCTTCATCAGTCTTTATCAGTCCTCATCAGTCATGTGATGTCATTTCAGGAGTTCGAGGCACGGCAGGTCTCCAGTCGGAGCTCTCCTACCCATCATGCAGCAGGGCAGCAGAGCAGAAGAAAGGTGGAGTTTGAGCCACTGTCAACCACGGGACTGATCCTGGAGGACCGACCACCGTATGGCTACTTCCTGTCTGTCTGTTCAGTCACTTCCTGTGTGTCAGCGGAGCATCTCAGGCGACCATTTTGTATCCTGTCCTGTCTGTGTGCAGGAATCTTCCTGCCAAGTCGGCCGAGGAGACGCAGAGACATCGACAGCAGTACAAGGAGATGGTGGCCAGAGCCAAGAGCAGAGGTGTGTTTGATTTAATCCGCTGCACCTTCCACAAGGGTGAAGTCCAACTTCTGTCCATGCTAAAGAAGGCTCAGAGGAGGGGTGTGTTTGTTTTGACCTGCTGCACCTCCCACACGGATGGAGTTTAACTTCTGTTTGTGTGTCAGAGCTGAAGGAGGCTCAGAGGAAGCAGCAGCAGTTGAAGGAGCGTGCCAGACAGGAGGATGAGATCGCCAACGCCACGCTGGTCTGGAACCAGAACATCCTACCCACAGTGGGACACCATGTACGACCACAAATGATGAATGATGTCAGAGCATCTGTGATGATGTCAGAGGATTGTGATGATGTCAGAACGTGTGTGATGATGATGTTTCAGGAGGTCGAGCCGCCGTGCTCGGGATCTGTGGTGGGTCGGTTTACCGCCAAGTGTTCGAGGACGAGTTTGGAGTCATGCCATCGGGAACGAGCTGAACATCACAGCAGGTGTGGTGGCGTGGGACATTTGATTTGTTTGATGTTTTCCTCTTTGCTCGTCTTCATCTCATCCTCCTCCTCTTCCTCAGAGCTATACGACATCTTCCTCTGCAGAGCGAAGGAGAAGTGGAGGAACGTCAGCACCGCACAGACAAACGGTAAGAACCAGTTCAAACTGAGTCAGAGTCCGACAGTTCTGATCTCACCTACACATATTTACCTGCAGACAGGGCGTCGGCGGACAGAGAGTCCAGTCTGGATCTGATCACACGGGACGTGTCCAGAACTTTCCCCTCCCTCTGCGTCTTCCAGAAGGTCGGTGACATCATGACCTTCAAACTGTTCAACTGCAGGAACAGGAAGTTAATACATGTTTTTATTTTGTAGGGTGGTCCCTTACCATGACCTGCTGCAAAGCATTCTGGGAGCTTACACCTGCTACAGACCTGATGTGGGATATGTGAGTCTGTCTCACTCTCTGTCTCACTCTCTCTGCGTGTCTCACTCTCACACACCATCTCACTCTCTCTGCATACCTGGTCTTACTCTGTCTCACTCTCTGTCTTACTCTGTCTCTGTGTCTGTCTCTCCTCCAGGTGCAGGGCATGTCCTCCATGGCAGCCATGTTGATCCTGAACATGGACGAGGTCGAGGCCTTCATCACTTTCTCCAACCTGATGAACCAACCGTGTCAGCTGGCTTTCTGCAGAGTGGACCACCAGCTGGTATGTACGAGGACCTGAACCTGAACCATCACATGTACAAGCTTAACACAACCTGTCTGTCTGCCTGTCTGTCTGTCTGCCTGTCTGTAGATGTTCAGGTATTTCCGGGCTTTCCAGGTGTTCTTCGAGGAGACGCTTCCTCGTCTCTTCGTTCACTTCCAGTCTTCAGGTCTGACTCCGGACCTCTACCTCATGGACTGGTGAGTCTTACTGCACACCACAAAGAAAATCAGAGTCCGCTAGAGTCCAGCAGAGTCCGCTAGAGTCCAGCAGAGTCCAGCAGAGTCCAGCAGAGTCCAGCAGAGTACAGCAGAGTCCAGCAGAGTCTAGGGTCAAACTGCTAGCCTACCTGTTGTGGAGAAATTGCTGAAGTCAAAGGTCAAAGTGAGGTCAGGGAGAAGAAAGTGTTCAGGAGCCTCTGATGTCTGAGGCTGTGTTATTTATTGACACTTGGCCAAGGAGAATCAGAGACTCTCAAAGTTCATCAGAAGTGTCTGAGTCGGTCTCACATTCTGCTGAACTCATGCTGGTGGACAGACTTTAAACACCACAAACACGACACGCCCAGAATTAGTTAAAGACACCAAGGACGCTGTCTTTGTCAGCATATTTAGTCTGGAGACACAGATGACGGTTTACACAGATTGGAATGTCAACAGCCAGCTATCCATTATGTCTAAGCATGCAGCACCAGAGTTCTTCAACCCTGGCCACCACAGCACTGAGATAGACTGGCACCTACTGTTCCCAGTCAAAGGCAAACAATTAATACTGCCAAGGACCTCAAGGCCCACACCTGACCTTGTGTAACCTAAGGATAAAAAATTCCAAAACACTACCTTAGCACAGATGCTCTGGGCGTGAAGCTCAGGTGTCATTCTGCTGTCCGTCCAAACTTTTCAGTTTCTGATCAAACAGGAAGTGATGAAACGATGATGTAAATATGCAAATAATAACAGTAGCTCTGCTAACCACGCCCTTAAGGATCCTGTCTCTCTACACGAAGCCCCTCCCCCTGGACGTGGCGTGCAGAGTTTGGGACATCTTTCTTCCGTGACGGGGAGGAGTTCCTGTTTCAGGACCGCTCTCGGGAATCCTGAGGCTGCGCAACCAGGATGTTCTGCTGCCATGGACCTCATCAGCATCGGTGAGACACCATGCCTCAGTTGACTCACTGTCACAGTAGCCAATCACCTTTCACAGGCACGGAACACCTGCAGACAACTTACTTGACTTTACGTTACTTACTTGGATCAGGTCGGTGACACAAGACTGATCTCAGACTGGACTTCTCTGAGGTGACCTGGACTCATCACAGGTGACCTGGACTCATCACAGGTGACCTGGACTCATCACAGGTGACCTGGACTCATCACAGGTGACCTGGACTCGTCACAGGTGACGTGGACTGATCTCGGGTAACGTGGACACATCTTAGGTGACGTGGACTCATCTCAGTTTGTTAAAGTTTGAGAGTTGTGTTCGAGTCACCTGTGACTGGACCTGGACCGGTCTGAGGCGACCTGGTCTGGATCATCCTCCTTCAGTATACATGAATCAGTAGATCCGGTGGAGGTTCTGTTACTGACCGAGTTCTGTTCTGTCGGTCCACCTGCAGCTCAGTTCCTGTCCCACCTCCCTGATGAGGAGCTGCTCTCTGATAAACTGTTCTCCTGTATCTCAGCGTCAGTCATGCTGAGCAGGAACAGGAAGTGGAGTCAGGTGAGTTAGCTGGCAGATTTGGAAAATAAAAGCATGAGAGAACGTTCAGTGAACGTTCAGGTAACCTTTGTTTCTGTCTTTCAGGTTCTGTTGGAGCAGACCGGAGGCTGATCCACAGTCTGTTCTCTGGTTCTAGTTCTTCATGTTTTGGACTTCAGGTCAACCTGAGTTTCATCATGTGGACCCAAAGTAACCAGAACCTGTGTGGACTGAACCGGACGTCACTGGTTGTTTAAACGGGATCAGATCAGAACTTAAAATCTTAAAATAAATTTAACAGGTTTGAATTTTAAACTGTGCCTTTTTCAGAGTGACACTTCCTGTTTCCTCAAACTCTGGGTCCGGTCTAATAGTCTGTTCTGTCCATGAAGGTTCCTCACTGAAGTATTAACGTGTCCGTCATGATAAGAGCTGTTTGAATCCTCTAACTGTTAAGGAGTTCAGTCATTAAACCATGAGTGTGTTTTAAAACAGACATGCAGCAGAGTGTGTGAACATGAACACGTGTTGATCATGAAGTGTGTCCTGCTGCGTTCACACACAGTACAAACTGTTTGGAACTGTGCCATCCAGCGCCTGCAAGATCATCATCAGTTCCCGTTGCTGATTAATCATTTATCTTGCCATAACTTGCTAACATGTTTGTATGTGAGTGGACAGGAGGGTGAGCGACCAGACCAGGTAACAAACACTTCACCTGACTTCAGGTGGACAATATTCATTTATTATTTAACTCTGACGTTGGTGATGACGTCACATTTTTATATTTCCTGCATGAAGCAACACGGTCAGAGCGCGGGGAGGATCCAGGAAGTATCTCAGATGAGCGTTTGTAGTCCATCTTCTGGACTTTGTAGTTTTACCACAGATCACGTCAATAACATTCACCGTCGCTTCATGATGAGTCTAAGTGTGAGAGCAGTCCACTTCTCCTAACTCCTTATCACCTCTCCTCCACATGTTTCCTTATCACCTCTCCTCCACATGTTTCCTTATGACATTGTGAAGATTTCCATCGAGGTCAGCAAAGGTGGTTAAGAAATGTGTTTAGTGGTTAGGAAAGGACTTAGGAGCTCACTTTGTTGACTATTGGCCCATGCCCTTAGAAATAAATGAATAAACTTCTTCTTTGTTGGTGTGAATAAAAACACAATCTGATGAATATTTAAATATTTCAAATAAACCTTTGTGGTTGTTGTACAGGTTTTAATGACGTCACACAGACTGTTCTAAATTATTATTATTAAATTATATCTGAATATAGCTTTGATGTTTATGACGCCATACGTCGGTGTGGGTTTGTTTCGTGTCCTCTGACCTCCCGCCGCTGGGGGCGCTGTGCTGTGTTCAGGGCAGCAGTCCGGGTTAGTGTTTCCGGGTGTCTGTTCGGATCAACACGCGTGTGAAAGAAGTTCTCCACCAAAACACACCGAGGAAGGTTCACCAGAGCTCGGCCTGAATCTGCGCAGAGAGACGGAGACTTTGTGCCGCCATGGGTCCGGTGAGTGACAGAGGCACGCCGGGAAATGAAGTTAAACACGAGAACTCACGTTCTCTCTATGTTCTCCTCACGTTCTCTCTATGTTCTCCTCACGTTCTCTCTATGTTCTCCTCACGTTCTCCTCATGCTCTCTCTATGTTCTCCTCATGTTCTCCTCACGTTCTCTCTATGTTCTCCTCACGTTCTCTCTATGTTCTCCTCATGTTCTCTCTATGTTCTCCTCGTGTTCTCTCTATGTTCTCCTCATGTCCTCCTCATGTCCTCCTCATGTTCTCCTCATGTCCTCCTCATGTCCTCCTCATGTTCTCCTCATGTTCTCCTCATGTCCTCCTCATGTTCTCCTCATGTCCTCCTCATGTCCTCCTCATGTCCTCCTCATGTTCTCCTCATGTCCTCCTTGTGTTCTCTCAGTCTTCTTCTCATTGAGCTCTAGTTCAGAGAGGACCTCCTCCAACACTACCGACAGACATCAAATCAGATTTTATTTGTCACAAACACATTTCTCCTCAGAGGCTTCACAGTCTGTACAGGCAGTGACTCCCTCTGTCCTTAGACCCTCGGTTCCCCTTTAACAGGGAAAACATGTGGAAGAAAGCTCAGGAAGAGCCACAGAGGAGGGATCCCTCTGCCAGGACGGACAGACGTCACATGGATGTCACATGTACAGAACAATCAACACAAACATGTTGTACAGTTACAATGAATGATAGAATGATTACAGCAGCAGCTGTGATAGAGAGACACAGATGCACAGCAGCAGTAAGTCATTAACCGAGATATCGGAGCAATGAGCAGAACATTTCTAATTAAATTTTTAGTGTGCCTGACTCCCCCATATATTATATAGCTGTGTGTGTGTGTGTGTGTGTGTGTCTCTGTGTGTGTCTGTGTGTGTGTGTGTCTGTGTGTGTGTGTGTCTCTGTGTGTGTGTGTGTGTGTCTCTCTGTGTGTGTGTGTCTCTGTGTGTGTGTGTGTGTGTGTCTCTGTGTGTGTGTGTCTCTGTGTGTGTGTGTGTCTGTGTGTCTGTGTGTGTGTGTCTGTGTGTGTGTGTGTGTCTGTGTGTGTGTGTGTGTGTGTGTCTCTGTCTGTGTCTCTGTGTGTGTGTGTGTCTGTGTGTCCGTGTGTGTGTGTGTGTGTCTCTGTGTGTGTGTGTGTGTGTGTCTGTGTGTCTGTGTGTGTGTGTGTCTGTGTGTGTGTGTGTGTGTGGTCTGTGTGTGTGTGTTGTGTGTGTGTGTCTGTGTGTGTGTGTCTGTGTGTGTGTGTGTGTGTCTCTGTGTGTGTGTGTCTCTGTGTGTGTGTGTCTGTGTGTCTGTGTCTTGTCTTGTGTGTGTGTGTCTGTGTGTCTGTGTGTGTGTGTGTCTGTGTGTGTGTGTGTGTGTGTGTCTGTGTGTGTGTGTCTGTGTGTGTGTCTCTGTCTGTGTCCGTCTGTCATATTAATAATAATAATGATAATAATATAAATGTGGTGGACTTCAGCAGCAGCCATGATTTATGAGAGCCTGATGAGTTAGTAACATGAGAAGAGCCCGGTGCATCATGGGAAGTGTAGTCATTGATTCCCTGTGTCTGTTCCCCACCAGGGTGGTGTTAAACTTTATGATTGATGACCAACTAACCTTTTCCAATCATGTCGCCTCAGTTGCCCGGTCATGCTGCACTTTACAACATCAGAAAACTCAGACCTTACCTAACACAACATGCCACTCATCTCCTGACACAAGCAATGGTCATCAGACTAGATTACTGTACCGTCCTCCTGACGGGCCCGCACAGTGAAACCTCTTCAGATGATCCAGAACACGGCGGCTCGCCTGCTCTACAGCCAAAAGGTCACATGTGACCCCGCTGCTCATCGAGCTCCACTGGCTACCTGTAGCAGCCCGCATTAAATTCAAAGCACTAATGCTCAACAACAAAGTTGTCTCCAGTTCTGCACCAACCTACCTGAACGCCCGTATACAGACATACAACAGACTGTGCTCCTCCAGTGAGCGACGCCTGGCTCTGCCACCTGTCCGCTCAGGACAGTCCAAACCTTTCTGTCTGTTCCCCGTTGGTGGAACGTCCTACCAGATCAGGGCGTCCCTCTCTACCTTCACAAACCTCCTGAAGACCTCCAGCTCTTCAGAGAGGACCTCCTCTACAACACTACCAACAGCTGGACATGAGAACGCTCCCCCTTTAAGAGCTGTCACAGCACTTATTGTTACACTAACGCTCTCTTATCGCACTGCACCTTGATTGTTCCCTTTTCTGTACGTCGCTTTGGATAAAAGCGTCTGATTCTGTCAAACTGAATCTTTTTGTTTTAATTTGGAGATCTGAGGACAAACTCTTGTTTACTTCCTGTTTCCTCCAGCCACGGTCAAAGAAGCGGCGCCCGACGTTCCGGCGTCTGTTGAAGACGAGCGGCTTGAAGCTGGAGAACAAACTGAAGAACCGTCACCTGAAGCAGCAGAACGTCGCCAAGAAGCAGCGCAAAGAGCAGAAGAAGCTGAGGCAGGCCGTGAAGGGACGCTGCCATCAGGACGCCACGCCCACTGGAGACATACAGGAAGAGACCCGGTGAGAAAACCAGGCTGCTGATTAGTGTTATAAAATTAGGATTATACTGGGGTTCAGATGTTTTAGGTCATATAGTGTGTGTGTGTGTGTGTATCCTTTATTTGCTCTCTGTTTTGCTGAGGTTGGCAGGGAGAGATAACTATAACTTAATAGTACAAGGACAGGAGAGACAGATTAGAGAAGGAGGAAGGAATGTCCACAGGGAGCCTTTTTCTCCGTGTTGAACTCTCGTACAAGAATAATAATTTCAACTTAAACTTTGATACTTCGAATCCAGTCTTCCTTATTGAAGGACCTTGCTTAAAAAATTCCATAACAATTGGCTGTTCAGATCAGACGTCGTTCAGGTGATCTGATTGGACAGACCAATGAGCTCATGATGTCATCTTTAACATGTCCTCCCATCATGCATTGTGCCCCAACAGAGGAGGAGGAGGACGAGGAGTTTTTTGGAGAGTCTGCCGACAGACATGATGGAGGACGACGACTTGCGTCAGATGACTGTCATGGCTCAACACGCCTCGTTCATCACCAGAGACCTGTCGTCATGGTAACGCCTACTCAGACACACCAATGATGATGTTATTGTAACTGTACCTTTAAGACCTGACTGAGGTGTGTTTGTTTCATGTGGCGGGGTGTCTCAGCGGGCCAGTGCACAGTGGTAAGAAGCGGAGCTCTGAGGTGATGCGGAGCTATGAGAAGGTTCCACGGAAGATGGCGAGGATGGAGGAGAAGGAAGTGATCCACCTGCTGCCAATCAAAGACAAGACAGGCGTCATTCCGCAGAGTGTGGAGAGAGGTACGAGTCTCCATCCAGTCTTAGTCCAGTCTTAGTCCAGTCTTAGTCCAGTCTTAGTCCAGTCACAGTTAGAAGCAGGATTCCTTGTCTGTCTGTTCATAGTGATCAAAACGCAGCCACAGGAAGAGGAGGAAGAAGACTCCGCCGAGGAGCCAGATGAGTTTGAAAACGGTACGGTGACATTTGACTCTGTGGCATCACAGTTTGTGTGACATCACAGTTTGTGTGACATCACAGTTTGTGTGACATCACAGTTTGTGTGTCATGTCATGTGATGTGTCCTCCTGAGCAGAGGGGGCATTGCAGAGCGGTGCAGCGCTGACAGCAGAGCAGAGAGAGCAGCTCAGAGATCACACGGTGAACGAGAAGAGACAACGCATCGCCAGCCTGGGATCAGCCATCGTGTCCGACCCGTACAACAACGTAAGGACGGAGGCTGACCTGACACCACACACACCTGACGGAGGTGATACTGTTCTAACTGTGTGTGTGCGCAGATAAAGCGTGTGAAGGAGCTGCGTGGCATGCTGATGGAGTCTGACCCGAGTGTGGCGGTGACGGTCAGGAAGCTGGTGATGGTGTCACTGATGGAGATCTTTAAAGACATCGCCCCCTCCTACAGGATACGACCGCTGACTGCCGTAGAGAAGGCCGCCAAGGTAACGTCACGTGTTCGACCACTCACCTGGATCAGACAGTCAAGTCGACCTGAAACTGTCTGTCTCTCTGTAACTGTCTGTGTGTGTCTGTAACTATCTGTCTGTTGTTATGGAATTTTCCATTTTGAGGTCCTTGGCAGTATTAATTGTTTGCCTTTGACTGGGAACAGTAGGTGCCAGTCTATCTCAGTGCTGTGGTGGCCAGGGTTGAAGAACTCTGGTGCTGCATGCTTAGACATAATGGATAGCTGGCTGTTGACATTCCAATCTGTGTAAACCGTCATCTGTGTCTCCAGACTAAATATGCTGACAAAGACAGCGTCCTTGGTGTCTTTAACTAATTCTGGGCGTGTCGTGTTTGTGGTGTTTAAAGTCTGTCCACCAGCATGAGTTCAGCAGAATGTGAGACCGACTCAGACACTTCTGATGAACTTTGAGAGTCTCTGATTCTCCTTGGCCAAGTGTCAATAAATAACACAGCCTCAGACATCAGAGGCTCCTGAACACTTTCTTCCCTCCTGACCTCACTTTGACCTTTGACTTCAGCAATTTCTCCACAACATCTGTCTGCAGGTGAAGAAGGAGACACAGCAGCTCAGAGAATTTGAAGAAGGTTTGATCAGTCAGTACAAGTTCTACCTGGAGGACCTGGAGCAGACTATCAAAGGTACACACACACACACTCTCACTTACACACTCACACACATACACACACTCTCACTCACACTCTGTGTCCAGACTGGAAGCAGAGAAGAAGAAGAAGCGCAGTCAGTCGGTGGGTTTCCAGTCATACCGTGGCCTCGCTGAAGTCGCCGTGCGTTGTCTGTGTGAGCTGCTGCTCGCTCTGCCACACTTCAACTTCCACAACAACATCATCGTCGCCCTTGTGCCACTGATGAATGACCCCGCCAAAAAGGTGAGACTGAGACTCAGGTAACTGTGTGATGCATTCAGGTGTCAGGTATGTGCTGTGATGCATTCAGGTGTGTGCTGTGATGCATTCAGGTGTCTGTGTTACAGGTGTCAGGTGTGTGTTGTGATGCGTTCAGGTGTCTGTGTTACAGGCGTCAGGTGTGTGTTGTGATGCGTTCAGGTGTCTGTTACAGGCGTTCAGGTGTCTGTGTTACAGGTGTCAGGTATGTGCTGTGATGCGTTCAGGTGTCTGTGTTACAGGTGTGAGGTATGTGCTGTGATGCGTTCAGGTGTCTGTGTTACAGGTGTCAGGTATGTGCTGTGATGCGTTCAGGAAGCTCTTTCAGCAGGACAAAATGGGCGGGGCTTCGTTGGCGACCGTGCGAGTCATCTCCGGCCTCGTTAAGAGCCTCAACTACAATGTCCGACCTGAGGTAAGAAATCAAACACATTGTGACCTCACACACAGTGATTGATGTCAGCTGTGATGTCACGTACTAAACCCCCCCCCCCCCCCCCCCCCCCCCCAGGTGCTAAGGACCCTGCTCAGTCTGAGGATCAAAGAGGTGGAGGTGAAGAAGGACCTGGAGGACTCGGCACCAAAGAAGAAGTTCATGAACAACAAAGAAAAGAAGAAGAATCTGTCAAGGATGCAGAGGAAGGTAAACACTATGATGTCATGAGATGTCATGATGTTGTGTGATGTGATGATGTCATGATGTTGTGTGATGATATTGTGTGATGTGATGATGTCATGTGATGATGTCATGTACAGTGGAAGAAGGCAGAGGAGAAGCTGGATAAAGAGTTGTTGGAGGCAGAAGCTTCAGAGAGCAAAGAGAAAAAACTCAAAGTGGTGAGTCGACAAAAAGAGAAGACTACATAACTCCATGCCATGAGTCAGCAGGTTAACTAAACTCCTCTTCCTCCTCAGCACACAGAGACTCTGAACATCGTCTTCCTCATTTACTTCAGGATCTTAAAGAAAGCTCAGAAATCTGAGCTTCTTCCTGCTGTGCTCGAAGGACTGGCCAAGTAAGATACACACACACACACACACACACACTGTGGCTGTGATGTCGTACTGACTTTGATGTCACTTCCTGTCAGTTTCGCTCACCTGATCAACCTGGAGTTCTTTGACGACCTGCTCAATGTGCTGCAGAGCCTCATCCAATCAGGAGTGAGTATTGATCTCGACCCTGCCCCCCTGAGAATGCTGGGTAGTGACAAACAAACCTCAGGTGTTTCCATGATCTGACCTGATGTCACACTGCAGCCAATCAGACACTCAGACCAGTCTAACCTCCACAGTCAGCCTGAAAAGTCTCTGAGACTGAAGTCTAAGATTCTACCTGTTTACCTGGCTTTACACAAGCTGATCAAGTCATGTGATCTCTGCAGGATCTGACCAATCGGGAGAGTCTGCACTGCATCCAGACGGTCTTCACCATCCTGTCAGGACAAGGTGTGTGTGTGTGTGTGTGTGTGTGTGTGTGTGCTAGATACAGACGAGTGAAATTACGTTTCCCTCATCCCCGGTGCAAACAGCAATAAATGTAAAAGATTAAGAATATATAAAAGCTGAAAAGACAGTGGCAAACGGAAGATATAAACAGTATAGTCATGGTTCTCAGCCGGGAGTGCAGCCTCCAGGTCGGGGTTGAGATCCTGCCTCAAGTGGAGGAGTTCAAGTATCTCGGGGTCTTGTTCACGAGTGAGGGAAGGACGGAGCGGGAGATTGACCGGCGGATCGGTGCAGCTTCTGCAGTGATGCGGACTCTGACCGGTCCGTCGTGGTGAAGAGGGAGCTGAGCCGAAAGGTGAAGCTCTCGATTTACTGGTCAATCTACGTTCCTACCCTCACCTATGGTCACAAGCTTTGGGTAGTGGCCAGCGGCCAGGCTCTCCCTTAGAGATAGGGTGAGAAGCTTGGCGTAGAACCGCTGCTCCTCCGCATCGTGAGGAGCCAGTTGAGGTGGCTCGGGCATCTAGTGAGGATGCCTCCTGGACGCCTCCCTGGTGAGGTGTTCCGTGCACGTCCCTCTGGGAGGCGGCCCCGGGGAGGACCCAGGACACGTGGGAGGGACTATGTCTCTCGGCTGGCCTGGGAACGCCTTGGGGTCCCCCCGGGAGAGCTGGACGAAGTGGCCGGGGAGAGGGAAGTCTGGGAAGAAGACGGAACGGACAGTATAAACAAAAACAGTATCAGTATGGCGCTATATAAAGAAAAAAGAATTGAATTGTATCAAACTAAAGTTACTTCCTGTTTGTATCAGGTGACGTTCTGAACATCGACCCACTCAACTTTTATTCTCAACTCTACAAAATGCTGCCGCAGCTGCACGCAGGTCAGAAACTCTACAGTCACTCCACTGTCACTCCACTTTAATGATGATATAGGTCACATGACTGCTTTCTGTTTCAGGGATGCACAATGACGACATTCTCATCATGCTGCGGTGCCTGGACGCCATGTTGACCCGCCGTAAGAAGCAGGTGACCCTGCAGAGGGTGATGGCGTTCGTCAAACGACTGACCATGCTCAGTCTGCACGTGTTGCCCAACGCCACTGTGGGACTCCTCGCCGCCAACAGATCCACAATGCATGTGAGTGTTTGTGCTAACACACTTTGTATGGCGCTGACCTGCCTATAGCGGTAGGTGAAGTGTTCATGGAAACAAACACAAGTAAACCACTATGTGTGTATGTGTCTGTGTGTGTGTCAGGCATTCCCCAAGTGTGACTTCCTGTTGGATAACGAGGTTCAGGGCAGTGGCTTCTACCTGCCAGAGTTAGACGAACCTGAACACTGCAACGCTCAGAACACGGCATTATGGGAACTACACACCCTACAGGTACAAGTACACTCTACACATACTACATGCTCTACATGTACCGGTACACACTCTGCACATGCTCTGAGTACCAGGACTAGTACGAGTAATTTTGTGTGTGTGTGTATCCGTCCACAGAGACATTACCACCCGGTCGTGCGGCGTTTGGCAGTCCACCTCTGTCTGGGCGCGCCCAGTGAAGGATCTGCGGCGCTAGGCGTGGACCTGAGCCGCAGGTACTAACACATGGACACTCCAGTCAGAGTTTTCCGTTTCCCATGTCCGACCTCACTTGCTGTGTGTCCTTAGACACATCATGTGATGCTGAAACTTCAGGAGCCTTTGTTTTGATTTGGGGGACATCCCTGTTCATACTCAGATGTGTCTGTGTGTCCACTGTCCAGATCTCCAGCGGAGCTCTTTAACATGTACAGCATCAAAGACTTCACCTTTAACCCCCCTGTAGCTCTGCCCAGCACCAAGAAGAAGGTACACAACCCAAACACACCTTCAATGTTTTAATGCTGAACTTATTAATAATTAATTATCAGTCATTTGATTTGTCAATAAAGTTTTTTTTTTCTTCTTGTTTCAGGATCGCTTTGTGGGCGGAGCCACGCTGCTCGACGTCGAGCTGCAGAGACGAGCAGAGAGCGCCATGACCGCCATCGATGAGGCAGAGCTTGACTTTGACACAACACACACACATTCTGTAAAAATATTGTAGCTTTCAAAATAAAAGTGTAAATGTCAGGTGGAGGCATGAAAAGAATCAGATGGTTTTTGTTTTTTTAATTCTGAAAGTTGAACTTCCTGTTGAATTAAAGTTTTTTTTAATGGTCAGTTTTTTAAATCAAATCAAACCTCAAACAGGTTCACAGTTAAGAAACAAACAGATCTACAGTCAGCTCTAAACTACACAAGAACATATGAACTTATGCATTCAGTTATATCATATAAGCACCATGTGTAATCAGGACCGGCTGTAGCATGGGAACAATGTAGTCAGGTTGTGGTCTGTTGCCGGTCTTGGACCATCCCGGACCGCTGAGGGGTACCGACCCGGAGACAGGTACAGCTCTTTGTCTTTACAGTCCAGAGCTTCTCATAAAACTCCATGGCCGCCATCTTATCGCCTTCAGCTTTGGCTCCCAGACCCAACAGCGAACGCCTCGTCATCGCCCTCATTGTCTGAGAGACGCCGCTCCGCAATCTGCTTCAACTTCTAAAGAAAAGGAGAACTGACACACTCAGCATGTTCAACATCAGGTTAAAACAGTCTACAGTATCGCTTGGAGCAGCAGAGGACGCTTGCCTGAGCTCATTGATCAGCTCTGATGAAGCTGATCTCGCCTCAGTGTAGTGTTTGATGGTGGAACAGTTGACAAAAACTCTGGTCCATCTCAGTCTTCAAACCCCGCTGGAAAAACTGATCTGCCCTGAGACACAAAGACTGAATGAAGACAACAAATTCAAAAGTTAAAGTTTATTCCACTGTTTGCAAACCACCTGGACGGAGACAGACTGACGATAAAAAGACTGAGCTTGACTGTTATCTATCTCCATTTATGAAGATGAATGTTCATCATTGGTAGCTTCACTTTTCACATTTCCATAAAAATATTTGGTGATTTTCACAGCGACTCCTAGTGGCGACGGAGGTGTCTGTACAAAAGAGAGTGAAAACCACAAAGACATGAAAGGTAACTCTGTGAGCTGATAGCTCAAGTTGGTAGAGTGCTCCTTAGAAGTTCTGAAGTCATGGGTTCGAAACCCGTGAGATGTTGGTCACTTTTGAGGTGTCTGTCCAAATGAGAGAGTGAAAACCACAAAGACATGATTGCTACTTGTGTGAACCAACAGTGCCACCCATCACAAGCACCAACTATTATAGTCTTCCTTGGCTGAAAGACTACTATAATCACTATCCTATACATTCACCACCTATCAAGTCATCAGTATAAAAATAAACATGATGAACGATGTTTATCATGAACCCGTATCCTAGGCAACAGCTGCTATTATATCCTATACTTACCTAGTTTATCGAGACCATAGCTGCTATTCATCATCCTAGCAGAGTGGATGTGGTGCTTTACTTTGTTAAACTCAGGTCAAGTCTAGTCAGTTCTAGGATTCTAGTCTTTGACATTTGCTACTGTACTGATACTTGGGGCTTGGTACCCAAAATCTCACATGGTGGGGGGATGACATCATCATCCCCCGTCTGACCTATCGTCCTGGCTCCCCCTAGCCGTAGCTCTTTTATTGTACCTCATCGCCCTCTAGTTGTGATAGCAGTTTTGATCGCATATTTTGAAACCCTAACCGCTAATAGCTGTTCCTTGGTTAGACTGATGGGTTTCCAAGCATCCACGTGTCGCATCATGAAGTAGGCTGGTAGCTTTAAGGACCTTGCCTAAGGGTCCACACTGGATTCGAACCCGGAGAAAGTAGCAATCATGTCTTTGTGGTTTTCACTCTCTCATTTGGACAGACACCTCAAAAGTGACCAACATCTCACGGGTTTCGAACCCATGACTTCAGAACTTCTAAGGAGCACTCTACCAACTTGAGCTATCAGCTCACAGAGTTACCTTTCATGTCTTTGTGGTTTTCACTCTCTTTTGTACAGACACCTCCGTCGCCACTAGGAGTCACTGTGAAAATCACCAAATATTTTTATGGAAATGTATTCTAAGCCAGACTACCACTATATATCAGAGGTTTGGTGAAGATTGGAGCGTGACACTGACACAGTAAAACTGAAAGTCACAATTTTGATAACTTTTTATGTTCGAGGCCTCAAGAACACACACGCCAAGTTTCAAACAGATAGGATGAAAGCTCTAAGAGGAGTTCGTTCAAATACGACCCCTGAAAATGACCCCAAAAACACGAAAACGGCAACATTGAAACAAAATGGCCACCGTACGCTTCACCGTAGCCCGGGTCACCACGTGGATGAAACCGCATCGAGTGGCTCCTCCGACAACTGAAACGTAGGTGGCGTCACAGAGCCATTTATATAAGTCCATGTGCGAGACCCCCAAAGTACGCAATTTTACGCCCGACTTTGGGGGGGTAGGCAAATTTTCGTACGTTTTCAAGTACATATAGGCCGTCGAAAATGCGATTTACTTTGGAGAAGAAAACGACCACTGTTCATACTATACTATGACTTTTTTTAACTGAACTATGACTTTTGCCATACTATACTATGACTTTTTTTTTTACATACTGAGGTTTTTTTTAACCATACTAAACTATGACTTTTTTTGCCATACTATACTATGACTTTTTTTTTTTACATACTGAGGTTTTTTTTAACCATACTAAACTATGACTTTTTTTGCCATACTAAACTATGACTTTTTTTGCCATACTATAGTGACATTTTTTGCCATACTATACAGTGACTTTTTTTGCCATACTATACTATGACTTTTTTTTGCCATAATATACTGATTTTTTTACCATACTATACTATGACTTTTTGTTTTACTAAACTATGACTTTTTTTGCCATACTACACTGACTTTTTTTTGCCATACTATACAGTGACATTTTTTGCCATACTATACTATGACTTTTTTTTTTTACATACTGAGGTTTTTTTTAACCATACTAAACTATGACTTTTTTGCCATACTAAACTATGACTTTTTTTGCCATACTATAGTGACATTTTTTGCCATACTATACAGTGACTTTTTTTGCCATACTATACTATGACTTTTTTTTGCCATAATATACTGATTTTTTTACCATACTATACTATGACTTTTTGTTTTACTAAACTATGACTTTTTTTGCCATACTATACTGACTTTTTTTTGCCATACTATACTGACTTTTTTTTTTTGCCATACTGACTTTTTTTTTCTAAAAACATACTATGATGTTTTTTTAAACCATACTAAACTATGACTTTTTTTGCCATACTATACTATGACTTTTTTGCAATACTATACTATGACTTTTTTTTTTACATACTGAGGTTTTTTTTAACCATACTAAACTATGACTTTTTTTTGCCATACTATACTGACTTTTTTTTTGCCATACTATTCTATGACTTTTTTTTGCCATACTATACTATGACTTTTTTGCCATACTATACTATGACTTTTTTTTGCCATACTATACTATGACTTTTTTTGCCATACTATACAGTGACATTTTTTGCCATACTTTACTATGACTTTTTTTGGCATAATATACTAGGATTTTTTTTTACCATAATATACTATGATTTTTTTTACCATAATATACTATGATTTTTTTTACCATACTATACTATGACTTTTTTTTGGCACAATATACTGATTTTTTTTGCCATACTATACTATGACTTTTTTTTTTACATACAGAGGTTTTTTTTGCCATACTAAACTATGACTTTTTTGCCATACTATACTATGACTTTTTTGCCATACTATACTGTGACTTTTTTTTTTTACATACTGAGGTTTTTTTTAACCATACTAAACTATGACTTTTTTTGCCATACTATACTGACTTTTTTTTGCCATACTATACTGACTTTTTTTTTTTGCCATACTGACTTTTTTTTTCTAAAAACATACTATGATGTTTTTTTAAACCATACTAAACTATGACTTTTTTTTGCCATACTATACTATGACTTTTTTGCAATACTATACTATGACTTTTTTTGCCATACTATACTATGACTTTTTTTTTTGCCATACTATACTATGACTTTTTTTTGCCATACTATACTATGACTTTTTTTTGCCATACTATACAGTGACATTTTTTGCCATACTAAACTATGACTTTTTTTTTGCCATACTATACTATGACATTTTGTTTTACTAAACTATGACTTTTTTTTGCCATACTATACTTTTTTTTGCCATACTATATTATCACTTTTTTTTTGCCATACTATACTATGACTTTTTTTTTACATACTGAGGTTATTTTAACCATACTAAACTATGATTTTTTTTTACCATACTATACTATGACTTTTTGTTTTACTAAACTATGACTTTTTTTTGCCATATTATACTTTTTTTTGCCATACTATATTATCACTTTTCTTTTGGCCATACTATACTATGACTTTTTTTTTGCCATACTATACTATGACTTTTTTTTTTACAGAGGTTTTTTTTGCCATACTAAACTGACTTTTTTTTTTACCATACTAAACTATGACTTTTTTTTGCCATACTATACTGACTTTTTTTTTTGCCATACTGACTTTTTTTTTCTAAAAACATACTATGATGTTTTTTTAAACCATACTAAACTATGACTTTTTTTTGCCATACTATACTATGACTTTTTTGCAATACTATGACTTTTTTTGCCATACTATACTATGACTTTTTTTTTTTGCCATACTATACTATGATTTTTTTTTTTTGCCATACTATACTATGACTTTTTTTTGCCATACTATACTGACTTTTTTTTTGCCATACTGTACTATGACTTTTTTTTGCCATACTAAACTATGACTTTTTTTTTGCCATACTATACTATGACATTTTGTTTTACTAAACTATGACTTTTTTTTTGCCATACTATACTTTTTTTTGCCATACTATATTATCACTTTTTTTTGCCATACTATACTATGACTTTTTTTTTACATACTGAGGTTATTTTAACCATACTAAACTATGATTTTTTTTTACCATACTATACTATGACTTTTTGTTTTACTAAACTATGACTTTTTTTTGCCATACTATACTTTTTTTTGCCATACTATATTATCACTTTTCTTTTGGCCATACTATGACTTTTTTTTTGCCATACTATACTATGACTTTTTTTTTTTACAGAGGTTTTTTTTGCCATACTAAACTGACTTTTTTTTTTACCATACTAAACTATGACTTTTTTTTTGCCATACTATACTATGACTTTTTTACCATACTAAACTGACTTTTTTTGCCATACTATACTATGACTTTTTTTGCCATACTAAACTATGACTTTTTTTGCCATACTATACAGTGACATTTTTTGCCATACTATACAGTGACTTTTTTTGCCATACTATACTATGACTTTTTTTTGCCATAATATACTATGATTTTTTTTACCATACTATACTATGACTTTTTGTTTTACTAAACTATGACTTTTTTTGACATACTATACTGACTTTTTTTTTTGCCATACTATGATGTTTTTTTAAACCATACTACACTATGACTTTTTTGCCATACTAAACTATGACTTTTTTTGCCATACTAAACTATGACTTTTTTTGCCATACTATACTATGACTTTTTTGCCATACTATACTATGACTTTTTTTTGCCATACTATACTATGACTTTTTTTGCCATACTATACAGTGACATTTTTTGCCATACTATACTATGACTTTTTTTGGCATAATATACTATGATTTTTTTTACCATAATATACTATGATTTTTTTTACCATACTATACTATGACTTTTTTTTGCCATACTATACTATGACTTTTTTTTGGCACAATATACTGATTTTTTTTGCCATACTATACTATGACTTTTTTTTTTTTACATACTGAGGTTTTTTTTGCCATACTAAACTATGACTTTTTTTGCCACACTAAACTGACTTTTTTGCCATACTATACTATGACTTTTTTTGCCATACTATACTGACTTTTTTTTGCCATACTATACTGACTTTTTTTTTGCCATACTATACTATGACTTTTTTTTGCCATACTATACAGTGACATTTTTGCCATACTAAACTATGACTTTTTTTTTGCCATACTATACTATGACTTTTTTTACATACTGAGGTTATTTTAACCATACTAAACTATGATTTTTTTTTACCATACTATACTATGACTTTTTGTTTTACTAAACTATGACTTTTTTTGCCATACTATACTTTTTTTTTGCCATACTATATTATCACTTTTTTTTTTTGCCATACTATACTATGACTTTTTTTTTGCCATACTATACTATGACTTTTTTTGGCATAATATACTGAATTTTTTTTGGCCATACTATACTATGACTTTTTTGCCATACTAAACTATGACTTTTTTTGCCATACTATACAGTGACATTTTTTGCCATACTATACAGTGACTTTTTTTGCCATACTATACTATGACTTTTTTTTGCCATAATATACTGATTTTTTTTTGCCATACTATGATGTTTTTTTAAACCATACTACACTATGACTTTTTTGCCATACTAAACTGACTTTTTTTTTTACCATACTAAACTATGACTTTTTTTTTGCCATACTATACTATGACTTTTTACCATACTAAACTGACTTTTTTTTGCCATACGATACTATGACTTTTTTTGCCATACTAAACTATGACTTTTTTTGCCATACTATACAGTGACTTTTTTTGCCACACTAAACTGACTTTTTTGCCATACTATACTATGACTTTTTTTGCCATACTATACTGTGACTTTTTTTTTTTACATACTGAGGATTTTTTTAACCATACTAAACTATGACTTTTTTTGCCATACTATACTGACTTTTTTTTGCCATACTATACTGACTTTTTTTTTCTAAAAACATACTATGATGTTTTTTTAAACCATACTAAACTATGACTTTTTTTTGCCATACTATACTATGACTTTTTTTTTGCCATACTATACTATGACTTTTTTTTTGCCATACTATACTATGGCTTTTTTTGCCATACTATACTGACTTTTTTTTT
>CM024806.1:21149172-21184901 GCA_014281875.1 Nibea albiflora
CAACAGAAGACCGACTCCACCTCCTCGACCATGGACTACCTGCCCACACCTTCCCCCTCACCTGAGCTCCGCAGGAGGAAAGCCATCAGCGGTGAGTTCTCTCTGAAATATTTCTATTAAAAAACAAAACAAACATGAAATTTCACCGACCTCTCTCCGACCGTCAGACACTCTGCTCGGCTCAGATGAAGACGGGTCCTCGGAGGTTTTTCTGCCTACAGACAGCGACTACGACTCGAGCGACGCCCTGAGCCCCCGCGAGCTGGACCTGCTCTTACTCTCCGCCCCAGGATCTATCCCAGCAGGCTGTGCAACTCGCTGGGCGGCAGCGCCCCGGATGTGCTCCAAAATCCACGAGCTCAGGTGAGTTTGTACAAGCAGAGAAATGTGGACGCGTGGCTGTCGATGTGGATCTAATGGATGCTTTTGGTTTCGGTCTCACAGGTACAGCGTCTGCCCGCCCAAAGACCTCCCTCTCTCCCCGGGCGTGAAGGATCCTCTCTCCTCACCCCTCCTCCCTCACTCCCCCTCTCTATCCAAAGACTTTCCATTCTCTCCCTCCGGCATGCCTCGCTCTCCGTCCCTCTCCAGGACCCTCCCCGTCTCCCCCTCCATCCCTCTGTCCCCCAGGTTCTCCAAAGACCTTCCTCTGTCCCTCCCCCTCTCCCCGGCACTGTCTGACACCACCAAGACTCTGGAGGGCCTCTCCCTCTCTAAGAGCCACCAGGAAGGCATTACTCCCCTGAGGGCCCTCGCCAACCCCCCTGCCAAACGCAAACTTCTCTCCAGGAGCCACCGGGGTCAGTACTTCAGCGGGCCCCAGCGCTGGCTTCGGGGCCACAGCGGGGAGAGTCACACCGGCTCTTTATCTGAGGGTGTCTACACCAAGCAGATCGACCCAGACCTGCCTCTTCCCGAAGACCTGACCTCCGTCCAGGGCACCACCTACGTCAGCCACGCCTCCTGCGTCCTCGAGAGCCGGAAGGGCCGACACCGTGAGGCCCGGCCCCACGTCCGCAGGATCTTTGTGGAGCCCTGTAAGGAGCTGTCGCCAGGCCATGAGAGGAGAGGCCTGGGAGGAGGACGATGAGGCGACGGAGGAGGTGAACGCTGCTGGTGTGTCGGTGTCGTGGCACAGGTGGAGTCTGGAGGGGAGGAGCCAGGAGGGGGCCTCCACACAGGATGTGGACTCGGATGACCAAACAAACGCCCAGGTGTCAGAGATCCTCAGCATCACGCGTAGAGCGTGATGGCAGCTGAGGAGGCAGCAGGTCGGTTCAGAAAGCCTCAGCACTTAATCAGAGTTTAAATGTTTGATTAACTGCTGGTTCAAGTCCAGCATGGACCAAAGTATGAAGCATGGACTGAGTTCACCTGCTGATCACTGCTGACTGTAAAACAGGCCTCAACGGAACAAACTGTTCGTGCTAACGCAGTCTCATGTCTCTGTCTGTCTCTCTCTCTGTCTGTCTCTCTCTCTGTCTGTCTCTCTCTCTGTCTGTCTCTGTCTGTCTGTCTGTCTCTCTGTCTGTCTGTCTCTCTCTCTCTCTCTCTCTGTCTGTCTCTCTCTCTCTCTGTCTCTCTCTGTCTCTCTCTCTCTGTCTCTCTCTCTCTGTCTCTCTGTCTCTCTCTCTCTCTCTCTCTCTCTCTCTCTGTCTCTCTCTCTCTCTCTCTCTCTCTCTCTCTCTCTCTCTGTCTCTCTCCCACAGTGGCGGTTGTCCGGCGTGTCATGGCGAGCAGCCCTCAGACGTCTCCACAGATTGTAAACTAAACTAAAGTTGCTGGTTCAACTCCCCCTCGCCTCGGAGCCCATGGCATCGACTGTTACAAAGAAAAGAATCATCAATGCAACACGAACCGAGCTCTGCTTGTCCGACCAGGAACTTTGCACACTTGGACGCTGGTTTGAAACGTAACTTGTGTTTTTCCAGTTTAGTTGAACTCAAATGAAATAGTTGAAGTTTTTTCCGTGGCCGTCTTCAGAGCATGGATCGCCTCTACTTGAAGTGAATGTACAGTTTGGTCTGCTCGTGTCCTGTGACGGTCCAGTCCTTCAGTCGATGTTACTTTGAGCTGCTCTTATCGGGGTCGTAATGTGGTCCAATAACCTGTGGTCAGTTGAAAGATTATATATACATATATATCCATATGTGTATATGTTTATGATTCCTGTGAGTCTCAGACCACTAAAAGTATTTTTATAGGCTCGGTTGGAGATGAACTCGTCAGCTGTATTTTGTTGGCATGAAGTAGTTTGTAGCCGTCGTCGTCTTTTTCTTTCTGGACGGAAGCTTCGTGTCCAGCTCGTGCCTCCTCCTGGCTCAGCATGATGGCGTCGCGGTTCGGGTCGGACCTGACGACGTTCTGTGTTTTTGTGACTTTTGTTCACGTACTGTCGTGTTTCCTCGAAGGCTGATGTGTTTTTCAGGACTTCAGACATATGCACGGTGTTTTTAATGTTTGCACAGAGCAATTATGGAATAAAAGCTAATTGAATATATTTGATGCAATTGGGCATTAACTGTGGCAGCTTCTCTCGTTAACGAGTGTCGACGAAGTTTGAATTTGCAGCTTTTGTTCTTGTTTGAATGTTTAAGACGAATCCTGCAGACCAAGTTCACGACGACGCGTCTGTTCCGAGCTAAAGCTGGGCGGTGATTAGCTTAGCTTAGCATAAAGAGTGAAACCTTTGATTAGCATCTTGTTTGTTTAATGTGACAGAACCATGCTAGCTGTTACCCCTCACTTCCATTCTTTATGCTAAGCTAAGCTAGCACCTGAACATTTCCTAAACTGTTCTTTTATTTTCTTTGACAATTAATTAAAACTGTAAATTATGACTCATTAAGCTCGATCAGACAGGCTGGAAAGAAGGTTTCACTGTCGGGTTTGGCTCCTGCAGCGGACCGCACCATAACCCCGCCCACCTGTGGTCAGGTCCAGCTGTGTTCACTGAGAGCCCGCTGAGCCCGGTTCTGGTTCCCCGACATTTCCTGCTAAACCTCTGCGGAGTTGTTTTTCTGACGTGTCTGATCGTGTCTCTTCTCTTTATCACATATTATATTGATGAGTACATCAGAACCATCAGAACCATCAGAACCAAAGGCCAGGCTTTTAAGATCTGAACCAGAATCAGCGTACAGTTCAAACGTTCTGTCCCGTTCAGATCTCAGGCTTTTATTTTGAAAGGTTCATGAGAGAACTTCCTGTTTGTTTCCGTCTGTAAACTCAGTTTAACTTTATTTATTTGCAGCTAAACGACGACGTTTGTTTCCGTTTGTTTTTTATGGACTGCAAAAAAAACAAACGCCTTCATATTTTTTTTGCTTTTCGACATTTTGAACTCACATGAATGAAAAATGTATTTTAACATCTGAAATAAAGTCTGTGGATGTTGTGCACTCAAACCTGACTGCTGTGTAATTATGCTAACGTAGCTAACATGTAGCATCAAGTGGAGGAAGTCGATGGAGACGCGCTCAGCTGTGATTGGAGCACAGATTAAAAGGGGCGTGGCTTCTGAAGGTCGGTCACAGTTTGTGTTTTTCATCATTCTGTGGCATTCTGGGTATGTGAATCAAGCTCAGCCAATCAGAGGTAACGTGACACGCTGGCGGATCAGAGGCAGCGCCGCGATGTTCCCGATGATGTCGGTTCGCCGTGATGCGAGATGTCGGGTTTATTCGGTGAGCGGACGCTGCCTGCCACACCTTTCCTCGAGCACACGTGTACCAAATGTAGATGATCCGCCGCTGGAAAGTTAGTCCCTGCTGACTTCCTCCAGGTGTTCAGGTCGGCGTGTTGCCCTGTGAAGCTCTGACGCTCATTTACCTGACATTCATAATCTGGCTGATGTTAAAGTGCTGTACTTGATTAAATGTAATTAGTTACTTGTCACCACTTGAGTTGAGCGTCCGTGGGGACTGGTGTGGTTTGACTGGCTCGTGGACAGAAAGGTGGTCAGGTTTCTCTGGTTCTGGAGGTGTTGCAGGAATCTGACTGGCAGGCCGAGCGGCTGCCAGCGGTCGGAGGACGCCGTGTGGGAGGGTGTGAACCAACTGGAATCTCACACCACCGCTGGCAGGGGAGTTTTCCCGCTGGAGCGCACGAAGCATTTCGGAGCGTCGGTCCAAGCCACAGGATCGCTGCTGACGGGCTCCTCGCACAAACGGGCCCATCAGAGAGATCCGTTTACTCAGCTCAGCCTAGAGTAGCTGCTCAGGAAACTCACAACAACAAACACACACAACGGTTTCAGATCAACCACATCTGTCCAGAACCAGACAACACAATCTGAACAGAACCATGAAGATCCGAACGCTTTGTGTTTCAGGACTGTCGTATCTGAAGCTTCTCACGCTTGTCGTTCACGGACAGGAATGTCCGGTCCAGTCCATGAACCATTGTGACGTGGTCCGGGCGTTCATGTTGGACAGGTGTCTTGGTTCTGATTACGTTACTTCAGATCAAAAACTAGCGAGCTAACAGCAGCTACAGTTGTTAGCAGAAGTTTTGTTATTCCACAAAGACGCGATGACGACGTCGGACTGGACGGACGTCTGTCGGCGTTTCCTCTTGCCGTCTCCTGAGAGGTCGAAGCCGGTGCTGAAATGTTTGTGTGTGGAGCGCGGACCCGTCTCTGCCACACTTGAAGCCGTCTCACCAAATGGACCGTCCAAATTGCCCCGGCTGTCTCACCATCAAAGCTCGGATTTACACAAAAACAACAAATAGTTCTGAGTTGGTTATCTCGCCGGGTCACGGACCGAGCAGCCGGCCCCGCTTGTCCCTTCATCCTGGGAGGCCTTCTGATTCACTATTAAGATTAAGCTAACGCTGTACGCTAACATCAGAGGGAAACACACACTGGAAGTGGACGAGGCCCGTCCAAAGGCTGGAAAGCCACTGATCCACGGCGCTGGTCCGTATCACGGCCGTGTTCTGGAAAATCAAAGGAAAGAGTGATTCAAAGCACGTGGAGGGAAAAACACACCGTCCGTCTTCAGGCGGCGAGCTGGAATCTAACGGTAATGGCAGCGTGAGTCGTTTTGATGATAAGTGGATGTGATCTGGACTCGAACGTGACGTCAGGATTTTACCCGAAAGGCCACAGACTCTGATCCGCGTTCAACTTTACATTTGAGCGCGTCTAAATACCACAGAGCGAAACTTCAGGCTTGTTTCACGAGCACACCGGCCAAAGTATGAAAAGTATGATGGAAAACATGCAGCCGGGACCAGAGTCAGAACCTCTGATGGAAAACCGGGTTCAGTTTGAGAGTCCAGGCCGACTGAAGGAGTTCAAATATCTCTTGTTCACCAGCGACGAGAAGATGGAGCAGCAGGAACCATCGTGGTTTCCTCTGTAAGATGTCAACAGGAGCCAGCTGAGGAGCCTTCACGCCTTCAGGCGTGTCCACTGGTAGGAGACGCTGGTCATGACCCAGAACCTGCTGGAGGGATGTTCTGAGAAACCTGCTGCCACCAGTCTGCAGCCGAGTGTGAAGCAGTCGAGACGAGAGTCAGAACCTCCGAGTCAAAGTCCTCTGATGGAACACACTGTCTTTGGTCCGAGCCCCGACTGAAGGAGTTCAAGTATCTGCGGTTCTTTGTACTGGACTGTCGTGGTTCTGGTCCGGTCCTAAAGAATGAGATCACGGATACAAGTGAGGACGTTTACCGGAGTGTCAACAGTGACTCTAACGTCCATGTTTGCACAGTGTTCGTACCGTACGAGACTTTTCCTGGAACCTCAGAGTCCAGGAGGCGCTCAGATCCATCTCAGCGTGAACACGACTCCCCCGCGGGCCGCTCTCCGTGACCGCGATGTGGAAGTGACGGATGAAAGCTTTACAAAGAGACAGGAAGTCTTATCTACGCTGACTTCCTGTCCACAGAGATACGACGGCGCCCGTCACATCAGCGGGCCAGAAAATTACAGACAAACTGCTTCTGAGCCGCAGACAGGAGGGAGACAGACAGACAGGAGGGAGACAGACAGACGGGAGGGAGGGAGACAGACAGGAGGGAGACAGACAGACGGGAGGGAGGGAGACAGACAGGAGGGAGACAGACAGGAGGGAGACAGACAGGAGGGAGGGAGACAGACAGGAGGGAGGGAGACAGACAGACAGTGGGGGGAGGGACAGACAGTACAGGAGGGAGACAGGACAGACGGGGAGGGGGAGGAAGAACAGACAGGAGACAGACAGACAGACAGGAGGGAGGGAGACAGACAGGAGGGAGACAGACAGGAGACAGACAGACAGACAGGAGGGAGGGAGACAGACAGGAGGGAGACAGACAGACGGGAGGGAGGGAGACAGACAGGAGACAGACAGACAGACAGGAGGGAGGGAGACAGACAGGAGGGAGACAGACAGGAGACAGACAGACAGACAGGAGGGAGGGAGACAGACAGGAGGGAGACAGACAGGAGGGAGGGAGACAGACAGGAGGGAGGGAGACAGACAGACAGGAGGGAGGCAGACAGACGGGAGGGAGACAGGAGGGAGGCAGACAGACAGACAGGAGGGAGGCAGACAGACAGACAGGAGGGAGACAGACAGGAGGGAGGGAGACAGACAGACGGGAGGGAGGGAGACAGACGGGAGGGAGACAGACGGGAGGGAGACAGACAGGAGGGAGACAGACAGACAGGAGGGAGACAGACAGACGGGAGGGAGACAGACAGATGGGAGGGAGACAGACAGACAGGAGGGAGACAGGATGGAGGCAGACAGACAGACAGGAGGGAGGCAGACAGACGGGAGGGAGACAGGAGGGAGGCAGACAGACAGACAGACAGGGTTGATGATGATTTACAGACGGACAGTGAACGCACCGCTCTGAGCCGTAACGTGTCCGTGATGTTCGTTAAGTTTTATCCAATAACTCAGTTTTGTGTCTAAATTTACATCAATACAATAAAACGGTGAAACGACAGCTGACACGGAGTTTGTGCTCAGACAGACGCTGACCTGAACAGGTGAGCTGTAAATAAATGCACCCTCAGTACAGGCTGTAACATTTCTGCTGTCTAACATGTGGAACTTATGGAGGACTGAACTCACTTCTGCAGCCAGCCTCAGGTGGACGTTAGAGGAACTGCAGTTTGGTGTTTTGTGTTTATTTTATGTGACGTCAGATGAAACATCTGATCATCATCTTCATCACCAATCATCATCATCTTCATCATCCTGATGTGTGTGTGTGTGTGTGTGTGTGTAAACTCTGGTGGGGTCACAGTGGAGGGCTGGTCTCTTACATCACCGCCTCCTGGATATTGGTCTGCTGTCAGAGGCGCCTTCAGTTCAGCAGCAGGAGGACCAGAGGCAGCAGGAGGAGGACCAGAGGCAGCAGGAGGACCAGAGGCAGCAGGAGGACCAGAGGCAGCAGCAGGAGGACCAGAGGCAGCAGGAGGAGGACCAGAGGCAGCAGGAGGAGGACCAGAGGCAGCAGGAGGAGGAGAGGCAGAGGCAGCAGGAGGAGGAGAGCCAGAGGCAGCAGGAGGAGGAGGACCAGAGGCAGCAGGAGGACCAGAGGCAGCAGGAGGACCAGAGGCAGCAGGAGGACCAGAGGCAGCAGCAGGAGGACCAGAGGCAGCAGGAGGAGGACCAGAGGCAACAGGAGGAGGAGAGGCAGCAGGAGGAGGACCAGAGGCAGCAGGAGGAGGAGAGGCAGCAGGAGGAGGACCAGAGGCAGCAGGAGGAGGAGAGGCAGCAGGAGGAGGAGAGCCAGAGGCAGCAGGAGGAGGACCAGAGGCAGCAGGAGGACCAGAGGCAGCAGGAGGAGGAGGACCAGAGGCAGCAGCAGGAGGACCAGAGGCAGCAGCAGGAGGACCAGAGGCAGCAGCAGGAGGACCAGAGGCAGCAGCCGGTGCGCCAACATGCGGACTGAGAGCAGCGACCTGCGGGGCGCTGAGCTGTCTCATCGGGACCCACTGACCCGGGAGGGCTGAGTCCGTCCCCGGGTCATGGACTGAGACGGTCCCGGTGCTCCTCCCTCCCTCCTTCCTCCTCTCTGATCGTCTGAAAGTTGCGGAGAAGTTTTGGAGCGCGTGGCGCGGCGGTGCGTGTGCTGCGCGCTCTCGGCTCTGACAGACAGAGGGAATCCCCGGGGCGCGTGCGTGCGCCTGTGAGGATCAGGTGACTGTTCGGACGTGTGTCACCTGGACCCGGACTGTCATGGATCAGTCCTGCTGCCTGCTGGCCGTGTTTCTGCTGCTTCTCTCTCTGAGCTTCAGGATCGAGCCGGGCGCGTGCCAACACTTCTACCTGCTGCGGCCCATTCCCAGCGACTCTCTGCCCGTAGTGGACCTAAAGGAGGACCCGGACCCGGTGCTGGACCCTAGGGACAAGGACCTGAACGAGACCGAGCTCAGGAGCACCCTGGGCAGCCACTTCGACCCGCACTTCATGTCCGTCTCCCCGCCGGAGGACAAGTACGCGGGTAACGAGGACGTGAGCGAGGCGGAGCTGCGGCAGAAGCTCTCCGGACCGATGCCCAAAGAGATCCGGGCCATGGAGTTCGAGGTCCAGCACGGCAAGAAGCAGAAGCCGAGTAAAAAACTGCGCAGGAGGCTGCAGCTGTGGCTGTGGTCGTACGCCTTCTGCCCGGTTGTTCACGCGTGGAACGACCTGGGCAGCAGATTCTGGCCGCGCTACGTGAAGGTGGGGAGCTGCTACAGTAAGCGGTCCTGTTCGGTCCCGGAAGGGATGGTCTGCAGACCCGCCAGGTCCACTCACTTTACGATCCTGCGGTTCCGCTGCCTGCAGAGGAAGGGCGGCCTGAAGTGCGCGTGGATACCCGTCCAGTACCCCCGTTATATCAGAGTGCAAGTGCGCGTGCCAGGCGTGAGCGCGGGGTGAACCTCGGGGTCTGCAGACAGCAGCTTTTTTACACGGGACGCTCTGCAAACACCTGCAAACATCTGCAACCTGATCTCTGATGGACGCGAGCTGATTGGCTGATTCATGTTGGACAGAATGAATCGTAAAATAATTCAGCTACTGTACCTGCTCATATTTATAGAGACCAGCTGACCTCAGGTCAGTTCATGGACTGACACTTCATCCACACACACACACACACACACACACACACACACACACACACACACACACACACGGGTTAAGTCAGTGTTTTGAGTCGTCAAATAAAGGACAGTTGGTTCATGAACACAGACAGACTGTGTGTTGGTTCATTTCTACTTCTGAGTGTTTGTCAGTACTGTGATACTGCTGTAGTACAAATAGATAAAACATGTACTCTGAGCCTCGAGTATGAGAAGCTGAGTAAATGTATTTAGATACTTAATATGATGTCAAATATTTTATTTCCGTTGTGAATTATGTTATACTAAAATCAGTCCAATATATTAAATATATATGTGTATGTCATGTACTGTATAATAAACATTAGCTGTACGCTGAGTTAACTTCCATTAAACTGTATTTAACGTGTGAACACTACATTACCCATGAGCCTCAGCTGCTGACGCTATGCAAAGCTGTCACTATGGCAACTGAATTCAAACTGACTCAGAATCAGAAAGTTTTCATCAGGTTTGTACAAAGTGTCTCAACTTTAGCTTCAGAACCAGAACAAAAAGAAACAGAACCGGCCCGATCAAACGATGCTGACAAATGTCTGACGTTCTTTAATTTATACGTCCAGGTTTAGACAGTCTGCGGGGACGTCACAGAGACTACGTCCAGGTTTTAGACAGTCTGCGGGGACGTCTCGGAGACCTCATCCAGGTTTTAGACAGTCTGCGGGGACGTCTCAGAGACTACGTCCAGGTTTTAGACAGTCTGCGGGGACGTCACAGAGACTACGTCCAGGTTTTAGACAGTCTGCGGGGACGTCACAGAGACTACGTCCAGGTTTTAGACAGTCTGCGGGGACGTCTCAGAGACTACGTCCAGGTTTTAGACAGTCTGCGGGGACGTCTCAGAGACTACGTCCAGGTTTTAGACAGTCTGCGGGGACGTCTCAGAGACTACGTCCAGGTTTTAGACAGTCTGCGAGGACGTCACAGAGACTACGTCCAGGTTTTAGACAGTCTGCGGGGACGTCTCGGAGACCTCATCCAGGTTTTAGACAGTCCTGCGTGGACGTCTCAGAGACTACGTCCAGGTTTTAGACAGTCTGCCGGGGACGTCACAGAAGACTACGTCCAGGTTTTAAGACAGTCTGCGGGGACGTCACAGAGACTACGTCCAGGTTTTAGACAGTCTGCGGGGACGTCTCAGAGACTACGTCCAGGTTTTAGACAGTCTGCGGGGACGTCTCAGAGACTACGTCCAGGTTTTAGACAGTCTGCGGGGACGTCTCAGAGACTACGTCCAGGTTTTAGACAGTCTGCGAGGACGTCACAGAGACTACGTCCAGGTTTTAGACAGTCTGCGGGGACGTCTCGGAGACTACGTCCAGGTTTTAGACAGTCTGGGTTCTGGTCTCGGTGGGTCCTGGTCTAAAGGTGCAGGTATCGGTCCTGTCTGAGTCGGCTCTGTCCAGACAAACCGTGGACGGGTTCTGACAGGTATGAGTTGGTGAAGTCGGATGTGACACCGAGACGTGTGGAGGTTTTCACTGTGGTGTGAGGAGACAGCCGGCATCTGCACCGCCCACCGTCAGGCCCGGCTGCCGCCAGGATCTCCACCCCACACACACATCAATGGCCGAGCTGTCTGTGGAACTCCTCAGCATTGTTTCACGTCCTCCGTCTGAGTCCTGCTGCAAGCTGAGCAGACAAATGTCAGCAGAGACGATGGACGGGTCAGCTCAGCACAGCCCAGCACACATCAGGCAAACTTTACTCGAGTAGATAGTTACATTTCGAGTAGATAGTTACATTTCGAGTAGATAGTTACATGTCGAGTAGATAGTTACATTTCGAGTAGATAGTTACATTTCACCACGTTGTGTTAGTGTGCTCACACACACACACAGTGTTCAGTCTGTTCATACACTCTGTGCTGTGAGGCCTCTCTGTCTGTCGCTGTCTGTTGACTCAAACTTATTTTGGGAAAATTCCACGACTGACCATAAATCACTGAATCTGCAGCTCACACACACACACACCGAGGCAGACATCACCTCTGCACGTGTGTGTGATGAGCTGTGTTTTCTACATCTTTAGAATAATTTAATTAATTAATAATAGTTGATTCATTTGTACCCAATTTAGTCCGGTTGTTCGTCAGTCCGGTTGTTCGTCAGTCTGGTTGTTCGTTAGTCTGGTTGTTTGTTAGTCTGGTTGTTTGTTAGTCTGGTTGTTTGTTTGTTAGTCTGGTTTTTCGTCAGTCCGGTTGTTTGTTTGTTAGTCTGGTTGTTCGTCAGTCCGGTTGTTCGTCAATCTGGTTGTTCGTCAGTCCGGTTGTTCGTCAATCTGATTGTTTGTTAGTCTGGTTGTTCGTCAGTCTGGTTGTTTGTTCGTCAGTCTGGTTGTTCGTCAGTCCGGTTGTCAGTCCGGTTGTTCGTCAGTCTGGTTGTTTGTTAGTCTGGTTGTTCGTCAGTCCGGTTGTTCGTCAGTCCGGTTGTTCGTTAGTCTGGTTGTTTGTTAGTACGGTTGTTCGTCAGTCCGGTTGTTTGTTTGTTAGTCTGGTTGTTCGTCAGTCCGGTTGTTCGTCAGTCCGGTTGTTCGTCAGTCCGGTTGTTCGTTAGTCTGGTTGTTCGTCAGTCTGGTTGTTTGTTAGTCTGGTTGTTCGTCAGTCCGGTTGTTTGTTAGTCCGGTTGTTCGTCAGTCCGGTTGTTCGTCAGTCCGGTTGTTCGTCAGTCCGGTTGTTCGTTAGTCTGGTTGTTTGTTAGTCTGGTTGTTCGTCAGTCCGGTTGTTGTAATCTGTTCTCGTGGATCAGACTACATTCTTCTTCTTCTTCTTCCTGCCAGGAGCTTCACTTCCTGTCTAACGGGGCCCTCTGCTGGTGAAGAATCCACACATAGGTTCTTATGGTTTATTCAAAGACCTTCAAAATGGCAGAGAGGCACACAGGCTACAAGAATCTGAAGCTAGTAAGCCAATATGAGCACCAGATAGATATTACATGAAAAAAAACATATTTACAAATATAAATTAACATTTCACGCGACAGCACGGATATTCAAATGGTAGAAAAGACGGAGCGTCTCTGAGATGATGAGGAGGAATCAGATGTTTACATTTATACTGTGTGTAGTGCAACCAATACTGTCAATAATAAAACTGAAAAACCATCGTTCACATTCATAAACAGCTTTGGTCCGAAGAGAACTGAGACGAGAACAAAAAAAAGACGATCTGGGGACGAAGACGAGGTCCGAGGACGAAGATGATCCTCAGAGGACGAAGACGAGGTCCGAGGACGAAGACGAGGTCCGAGGACGAAGACGATCCTCAGAGGACGAAGACGAGGTCCGATGACGAAGATGATCCTCAGAGGACGGAGACGAGGTCCGAGGACGGAGACGATCACATACGGACTTGACTTCTTATTTTTTAGGAGTTTTTAAAACATGCTGCCCTCGATGAAGAGTCACATGTAGTTTGGACAAACTGTGACGTGGCAGTGGGCTCGTCTCTGGAAGAACCTGAGGCACTGGAGAGGTGGAGTTAAGATGGAGGTACATCCATCTGCAGTCTCTGATCGCTTCACCACAAGGTCCGGCAGACATTTTTAACACGAGTCTGTGGATGAAGAAGAAGCAGCAGCAGCTCGTCGTGCTGGACTCAAAGTCCTCTTACTTTCTTTTTAAAAGGCTCATGGTCTTCTTCAAACTGGACCTGCTGATGAAGCTCCGTGCTATAAAAAGCGAGTAAGTTGACTTTGAGTTTGTAGGATCAGTCCGAGCAGTCGCGGCGTGATCTTCACGGGTACGTTCCACCGGGCACGTATGTGATGGCGACCGTGTCCACAGCAGAGAGAATTTTCAAAATAAAACACCCTGCAAACTGAAGATCTTACAAAGTTTTACCACGTCGCATATTTACACATTTAGAAGCACATGAACCAGAAAAATGACAGCTAACAAAGTTCTGGAGGGACAAACGTCCTGGTGGAGTCCGAACCGACGTGCCCAGTGGAGTTTTGGCGTCTGTGCCGAGGCCGAGGAGCTGTGGGGTCAAACATCAGGATTCCTTCGTGTTTCTCGTGACGTCGCGGGTCGACAGAAGCTGGATCGTCTGTTTGTGCATTCGAGGAGCCGAGCCACGCGGCGGAGGAACCCTGAGAGCTCGTAGGAAGTGTTGGTCCGGCTCGGCCCCGGCTTAGGCCGAGGCCTCGTCACGACATCCCTCAGTGATTGCGTGAGTTGAAGAAGCCCACGCTGGTCGGTGACTCCTTCACCGTCACCGTGATGAAGTTGGCCGTGACGTCGGTGACGAACACGTGCTCCAGGAGGCTCCGGGCCGGCCGCCAGTCCGTCTCCGTGTCCGACTCTGTGGCGTCGTTGCCGAGGCTGGGGCCGGCTGTTGTTTGGGTACAGGGCGGTGTTGTGTTTCCGATTCGCTGCTGCTGGTCTCGTCGGAGTCGCCGGTGCTGAGCTCGTTCAGACTCCGGTTCTGAGAGCCGAGCCCGTGCTTCCTCTCCTCGTGCCTCCCGCCACCATTTCCCTCGGCCGGAGCCGCTTCCTGTCAGCTTCTTGGCATCGGCCCGGTCCTCTCTTATCCTTGCCTGGTCGGTGCCACCACCTGCTGCCGACCCGAGCGCTGCACCCCAGCTGAGGTTCGATTCCCCGGTCCCTCCTTTTACAACCATGCCGCCGCTCCTCAAGCTCGACTGGACGCTGCAGCTCCGGTGCCGCTCGCGTTGTTTCCGGCACCGCTCGTGTTGACGCTCTGCAGGTTGAGCACGCGGAGGCTGAGTGCCTGGCTGGCTCTGTCCCGAGGCGTTGGAGAGGACGACGGTTTGGAGAGGCTGGAGTTCTGCTGCTTGTGTTGGACCGGCCCGCCGCCCTCCTGCCTCCTTTGATTCAGCAGGGAGCGTTGGACGGTCTGACCTCCCCCGAAGTTGCCGTGCAGACCCAGCGAGCCCGAACCTCCACCCTGTTTCAGAGGAGACACCTTGAAGCCAGCAGCGCCGTCGGAGACAGAACGCTTCAGCTCGGACAGAGAGTTCTTACTCTGTGGGGACGGGCTGGACTTGTAGGAGGAGGACGGAGACATGGAACGACTGCTCCAGATGCAGCCGAGCGATCCGGACTTGGAGGCAGCCGTTTGGGAGAAGGAGCTGGCAGAGGTCTGGGAGGCGGAGGCGGCCTCATCTCTGGAGGTCCGGCTCAGTCCAGTGTAGGTGAAGCTGGCCGGCTGCAGAGGTTTCTTCACCCCGGGTCGAGGCTCGTCCCGGGGCAGTCTGAGCACCTGGTGGTGACGTGGAGGAGGAGGAGGAGGTGGAGGAGGCGGAGAAGGTCTGCTCTTTGCCTGTCTTAACGCCCTCAGGTCTGGGTGGAGCGGCTTCCTCCCGCGCTTCTTCTTCCGTGGAGGATCTGGTTTGGACATCACGATCTGAGGCCTCTTCTGAGGGACAGGGGCAACACGAGGACCTGGCTTCACCTTCTTCACCTCTTCCTCCTCCTCCTCCTCCTCCTCCTCCTCCTCCTCCTCCTCTGAGGAAGAGGAGGAGGAGGAGGACAGGCCGGAGGAGGATGAGGAGGAGCGACTGTCCTTCACAGCAGCTGGAGCAGGAGGCTGAAAGATGGAGGACAAGAAGAGTGAGGAGGAGAAGGTGAAGGAGAAGGAGGTGGTGAAGGTGAAGGTGGAGGTTTACCAGGATCTTCCGTGGCCGTCCTCGCGGTCTCTTGCCTTTCTTCTGGAACAGAAGCTCTCTCTCTTGTTCTCTGAAACAGGAAACACAAACGTTCAGATAACTAACTGTTTCCTGTCCATCATGGCGAAGTCCACAGGAAGAGGCTGAAAGGTTCTGGATCACCTCTTATGAAACGCTGCCAGCAGCCTCGGGTCCAGAATGTTCTCCTCAGGCTCCCAGCTGTTGTGTCTGGAAACAGAAATCCACAAGAAGACCATGACAAGACCACGATAAGACCACAAGACCATGACAAGACCACAAGACCACGATAAGACCACGATAAGACCACAAGACCACGATAAGACTATACCAAGGACCATAACAAGACCACGATAAGACTATAACAAGACCATGACAAGACCACGATAAGACCACAAGACCATGATAAGACTATAACAAGACCATAACAAGACATGATAAGACCATGACAAGACCACAAGACCACGATAAGACCACGATAAGACCACAAGACCACGATAAGACTATAACAAGACCATGACAAGGACCACGATAAGACCACGATAAGACCACGATAAGACCACGATAAGACCACAAGACCACGATAAGACCACAAGACCATGACAAGACTATAACAAGACCATAACAAGACTACAACAAGACCATGATAATACTATAACAAGACCATAACAAGACCACAACAAGACCATAACAAGACCATGATAAGACTATAACAAGACCACAACAAGACTACAACAAGACTATAACAAGACCATAACAAGACTACAACAGACCATGATAGACTATAACAAGACCATAACAAGACCACAACAAGACCATAACAAGACCATGATAAGACTATAACAAGACCATAACAAGACTACAACAAGACCATAACAAGACTACAACAAGACCATAACAAGACCATAACAAGACCATGATAAGACTATAACAAGACCATAACAAGACTACAACAAGAACCATAACAAGACCATAACAAGACCATGATAAGACAAGACCATAACAAGACCATGATAAAGACCATGATAAGACCATGATAAGACTAATAACAAGGACCATAACAAGACCATGATAAGACTTATAACAAGACCATAACAACTACAAGACCATATAACTATAACAGACCATAAAAGACCATGATAAGACTATAACAAGACCATAACAAGACCATATAAGACCATAACAAGACCATGATAAGACTATAACAAGACCATAACAAGACCATGATAAGACTATAACAAGACCATAACAAGACTACAACAAGACCATAACAAGACCATGATAAGACTATAACAAGACCATAACAAGACCATAACAAGACCATGATAGACTATAACAAGACCATAACAAGACTACAACAAGACCATAACAAGACCAGGATAAGACGATAACAAGACCATAACAAGACTACAACAAGACCATAACAAGACTACAACAAGACCATAAAAAGACTATAACAAGACTATAACAAGACCATAACAAGACCATGATAAGACTATAACAAGACCATAACAAGACCATGATAAGACTATAACAAGACCATAACAAGACTATAACAGACCATAACAAGACCATAACAAGACCATGATAAGACAAGACCAAACAGACCATGATAAGACCATGATAAGACTATAACAAGAACCATAACAAGACCATGATAAGACTATAACAAGACCATAACAGACCATAACAAGACTATAAAGACCATAACAAACCAGATAAGACATAACAAGACCAACAAACAAGACCATGAATAAGACTATAACAAGACCATGATAAGACTATAACAAGACCATAACAAGACTACAACAAGACCATAACAAGACTACAACAAGACTACAACAAGACCATGAATAAGACTATAACAAGACCATAACAAGACCATAACAAGACCATGAATAAGACTATAACAAGACCATAACAAGACCACAACAAGACCATGATAAGACTATAACAAGACCATGATAAGACTATAACAAGAACATAACAAGACCACAACAAGACCATGATAAGACTATAACAAGACCATAACAAGACTACAACAAGACCATAACAGACCACAACAAGACCATAACAAGACCACAACAAGACCATGATAAGACGATAACAAGACCATAACAAGACCACAACAAGACCATGATAGACTATAACAAGACCATGATAAGTCTATAACAAGAACATAACAAGACCATAACAAGACTAACAACAAGACCATAACAAACTATAACAAGACCATAACAAGACCATAACAAGACCATAACAAGACCATAGATAAGACTATAACAAGACTATAACAAGACCACAACAAGACCAATGATAAGACTATAACAAGACCACAACAAGACCATGATAAGACTATAACAAGACCACAACAAGACCATGATAAGACTACAACAAGACCACAACAAGACCATGATAAGACTACAATAAGACCACAACAAGACCATGATAAGACTACATAAGACCAACAACAAGACCATGATAAGACTACAATAAGACCATAACAAGACCATAACAAGACCATGATAAGACTATAACAAGACCATAACAAGACTACAACAAGACCATAACAGAGACCATGATAAGACTATAACAAGACCATAACAAGACTACAACAAGACCATAACAAGACTACAACAAGACCATAACAAGACTATAACAAGACCATAACAAGACCATGATAAGACTATTAGTAACAAGACCATAACAAGACCATGATAAGACTATAACAAGACCACAACAAGACCATGATAAGACTATAACAAGACCATGATAAGACGATACAAGACCATAACAAGACTACAACAAGACCATAACAAGACTACAACAAGACCATAACAAGACCATAAACAGACCATGATAAGACTATAACAAGACCATAACAAGACCACAACAAGACCATGATAAGACTAATAACAAGACCATGATAAGACTATAACAAGACCATAACAAGACTACAACAAGACCATAACAAGACCACACAAGACCATAACAAGACCACAACAAGACCATGATAAGACTATAACAAGACCATAACAAGACCACAACAAGACCATGATAAACTATAACAAGACCATGATAAGACTATAACAAGAACAATAACAAGACCATGATAAGACTACAACAAGACCATAACAAGACTATAACAAGACCATAACAAGACCATAACAAGACCATAACAAGACCATGATAAGACTATAACAAGACTATAAACAAGAACCACAACAAGACCAGGATAGATAAGACTATAACAAGACCACAACAAGACCATGATAAGACTATAACAAGACCACAACAAGACCATGATAAGACTACAACAAGACCACAACAAGACCATGATAAGACTACAATAAGACACAACAAGACCATGATAAGACTACAATAAGACCATGATACCCAGGATAAAATGAGTTTCCAGGATATCTGTTTATTTTAAGACTTCCAGGTGTTTCCCATGATTAGTTCTAAATCTCCAGGATTTCCAGGAAATCAGCAGAAACTAGATCAGGAATATTTCTAATAATTAATTAAAGATTTTAGCCGATTTAATGACAACAATAACAACAACAACAACAACAACAACAATAGTAATAATGGTGCAGCCGGATGTGGGTTAGTGTAAGTGTCTCAGCTCTGTCTTAGGCTCGTGTTTGGCTCGGCTCGGTTCTGTTGACCTGGTGCAGGTGATCCAGCCTGCAGCCCGGCTCATGTCGGCTCAGCCTGCGGAACAAACGGCACCGAGAGCCGGATAAAAGAGAGCCGACGTGGCCGCTGCAACAGCACCGTGTAGCCTGTGCGTGTTTACCCGGATTAAACCGTGCGGGTTGCCCCGTCATGCGGGGTTTTCTCCCGGCGTGCGTGCGGAGGAGCCCCGCATTGCTTTGGTGCCATTTTTCAGCTTGTGTGTGTGTCGTTAGCAGGAGGAGGCTAACAGAGCTAGCTCACTTACTTGGACGACCACCCTCTCCACTTGACCAGATACTCAAACTTGCCCTGCGGAGAGACAGACAACATCAGCGGGACGTGAGGCACCGAGTCCGGGTATGAGCGTGTCCCCGCGGAGCCCTCCGCCCGGCTTTCCTTACCTTTCTCGGCCGTTGCTGAGGATGCATTCCGCATCAAATACCTGGCCGACTGTGACCCCCTCCATTACTACAGCAAGCAGCCCCTCACTACCAACAGGAGGGCGCGTCTGACCGCGCACGGCCACCGTAGGTCCTCCTCCCGCACGTTTATAAGCGATTATGTGTATGTGTATGTGTATTTATATATAAGTATGATATATTTATATGTAATATTATAGATATAAATTATATATATATATATATATATATATATATATATATATATATATATATACACAGTATATATTATATACTGTATATATATGTATAAAATTAACTACCTAACTCACATATCATTATCACTTACATAACATATAGCTATATATATATATATATATATATATATATATATAATATATATATATATAATATATATATAGTTATTATAGTTATATATATGTATGTATATGTATATATAGTAGTCTGAGACGGTCCCCGCAGACTGTCTAAAACCTGGACGTGGTCTCTGAGACGTCCCCGCAGACTGTCCTACAAACCTGGACGTGGTCTCTGAGACGTCCCCTCAGACTGTCTAAAACCTGGACGTGGTCTCTGAGACGTCCCCGCAGACTGTCTAAAACCTGGACGTGGTCTCTGAGACGTCCCCGCAGACTGTCTAAAACCTGGACGTGGTCTCTGAGACGTCCCACTCCAACATGCTAGGTGGCGGTGTTGCACTTTATCCCGCCAAACAAAAAGAAGAAGACTCTGTGTGCGGAACCTTTATGTTTGTGTTTACGGGGAGCTCATTGAGCGTTGCACAGGTTGTTTGGTAATGCGTGAGTGTCCCGCAGTGAGTGACAGCGGAGCTGCGTGACGTAGGTATCCCGCATTTAAACTTTATCTAAAGAACTACAGTTCGAAGCTTTGGGCGGAAGTAGCTCTGTTAGCATGTTAGCCGCCGATGAGCCAACGTCCTCGTGCTGGAGGTCAGAGCTGCGCGCGCTGACTCGGTCAGTTTAAACCGGCTTTAACGCACTTTAACGCACGCTGTCACGTGAGGGGGGATATTTTAGTAATCTGCAGTGTTCGCTGATGAATTCGGCTCATTAATAATCCAACAACAACTTTAATAAGGATTGAAAATAAAGGATTAAAGTCAGTCCCCCCTCCTCCACAGGCCGCCATGACAGTCTGTGTCAGAGGGTTTCTGCTCGGTTCACGCCGACAGAGTTCCCGCCAAAAGAGTGAGGCATGCGCCGAATTAAAGCGCGGGCTTCATGTAGTTAATTTAAAGTGTTTGGCGTTTGGTTATGACAGACGGGTCACGTGACAGAGCGAGCACAAGGGTAAAGTGTACAGGTGTTGAACGCAGGTCCTGGTGTTGACCCTCTGTCCAGGTGCTGACCCAGCCTCAGGTGAGGTGTCCCATCATGCTGCTGCCCCTCCTGCTCCGTCAGGCCGCCCGCCTGCCGCGCCGCCACAAAGATGCTGCTGCACCATCCCGGCCGAGCACCACTTCCTGCGGCGCCGCCTTCCTCCACGCCTCCACGCTCAGAGCCGGAACAGGAAGTCCAAGAGCGGGCAGCAGCAGCAGGACGAGTGGAGGACGAGGAACAAGACAGCGCTGACGTACATCGCTGCCGCCGGCGTGGGGATGATCGGACTGTCGTACGCCGCCGTGCCGCTCTACAGGCTGTACTGTCAGGTAAGACAGCTGCTTCCTGTTCCTGTCAAGGTGTTTAAGCTACGGCCTGCTGGAGATGCCTGTCTGTCTTCTCTGTTCTGTCTCTCTGTCTGTCTCTCTGTCTGTCTCTCCGTCTGTCTCTCTGTCTGTCTCTCTGTCTGTCCTCTCTGTCTGTCTCTCTGTCTGTCTCCTCCGTCTGTCTCTCTGTCTGTCTCTCTGTCTGTCTCTCTGTCTGTCTTCTCCGTCTGTCTCTTCCGTCTCTCCGTCCTCTCTGTCTAACGTCAGGCGTCGGGGCTCGGCGGCACGGCAGTGGCCGGACACGACGTGGATCAGGTGGAGACGATGACGCCGGTGAAGGAACGCATCATCAAGGTCACGTTCAACGCTGACCGACACGCCAGCATGCAGTGGAACTTCAAACCTCAGCAGACAGAGATCTTTGTAAGAGCACACTCACTGGACCCGGTCTGGTTCTGGTACTGGTTCTGTTTCTGGTTCACGGTCTGTCATTGTCGTGCAGGTGGTTCCAGGTGAGACGGCGCTGGCGTTCTACAGAGCGAAGAACCCGACAGACAAACCGATCATCGGCATCTCCACCTACAACGTGGTTCCTTTCGAGGCGGGCCAGTACTTCAACAAGATCCAGGTAGATGTTGCGGTCCTGAGAGCCGGGTCGGGCCACGATCTGTGACGTTAAACCTGACGATGTCTCTCCGCAGTGTTTCTGCTTCGAGGAGCAACGTCTGAACCCGCACGAGGAGGTCGACATGCCCGTCTTCTTCTACATCGACCCGGAGTTCGACGAGGACCCGCGGATGGCCCGAGTGGACACCATCACTCTGTCCTACACCTTCTTCGAGGCCAAGGAGGGTCAAGAAGCTTCCTCTGCCCGGGTACAGCTACAACTGATGGGTCCACAACGAGGCCAGGAACCAGAAACCAGAACCAGGAGCCGGATCGTGGGTTCATCACCAGAGACATCAGAGACTCCCTCTCAGAGCGAAGTATGAACTTCAACACAAGAGTGTTAAAACAGGAAGCTCATCACAGATTTTCAAAATAAAGTTGTTTAAATATTTAAACAAATTTAAATATTCATAAGTCAGATTTTAATTTAAAGCGTCACAGCATGACATCATGGATCAGCTGTGATATAAACATCGTCTGATTGGACGCTGTCTGTTTAGTTTGCAGCCAATCAGACACTCAACCTGCTCACAGTGAGCAAACTCAAAGTCTTTTCTGATTGGTTCAGGGGGCTGATGGGGGCGTGACACAGCCCTGCTGTGATTGGTTGCAAGGTCTGATTGTTTTCCATCAGCTGGAGCCGTTTTGTTGTGAAGAAACACACGTGATGTTTGCGGCGTCCGCTGGGGGGCGTCGCACAGCGAGCTGTGCTTTGATATTTAAATTATATTAATATTCATAAAATCAGCTGGTTGTGAAGAAGAAAATATTCATTATTTTTAATGATGTTTAAACTGAAGTCAGACCCAACAGAACCACTCAGATCGGATCAGGATTCACGTCCGGACATCTGCAGGTGGAGCTGAACACGTCGAGCGTTTCGTTTGTCTGTTGTGGACTGAAGATGATTAATGTGACAAACTGAAATAAAAGTTTCTATAAAAAGAATCAGTAACTTGTTTAAGTTTGTGTCGTGTTGAAACGAGACTCGAAGGTTTGTCACCTTTTTATCGACGAACAATGATTAATCAATAAAACCTTTCATGTTTGTTTCCTGATCTGTGGTTAAAGTTTTTCCTTAATTTAGTTTAAAACTTTATTTAAACAAAAAGGAACAATCAGGCTTTTATTTTGTAGGCTCAGACAGGAAGTAGCGCCTTCATGTCACCCCGTGCTGCTTGACGTCACTCGGGGAGCCAATCAAACGTCTCCTCTGCTGTGTTGACGGACGTTTCCAGCCTCAGGTCCGGGCTCCGGGTTGTCATAGCAACTCACAGGACGGACCAATCAGACCGCAGGCTGACCCCCCCCTCTCCTCACCCCTCCTCCTCCTCACGGAGGCGGTGGGAGGACGGAGAGTTCGGGTCCACGAGCCGAGCTGAACCAGATCTTTACCTCCGTGCGTAAAAGCGCGGCGCGTCCTGTGCGCGCGGTTGGCACAGAGGATGCGCTGAGCTCCGCTGTGGATCGGGACCGACTTTACGGCCGGAGCACCGGTTCGGGGGGGTCCAGGCTCGGTGCCGCTGGCTCTCAGCTGATGATCATGGGACACGGCAGCTGTCATCTGGCGCGAAGATGAGCCACAGGAGCAGCCCGGCGCGCGCGTACGACTTCCTGCTGAAGTTCCTGTTGGTCGGAGACAGCGACGTGGGGAAGGCGAGATCCTGGAGAGTCTGCAAGACGGAGCCTCCGAGTCCCCGTACGGGTACTACACCGGTGAGTGTGCACCGGGCACCGGGCACCGGGCACGGCCTGGGGGGGTCACGGTGTTTATGGAGGCTTTACGGCGCGCGAGTTTCCGGTTTTTTACGCACAGCTGAGATAACTGAAGACAGTCTGAGACCGAAAAGACTGAATTAACTTTACTTGAGGTATCTGATTACTACGTCCAGGTTTTAGACAGTCTGCGGGGACGTCACAGAGACTGTCCAGGTTTTAGACAGTCTGCATGGACGTCACAGAGACTGTCCAGGTTTTAGACAGTCTGCGGGGACGTCACAGAGACTGTCCAGGTTTTAGACAGTCTGCATGGACGTCACAGAGACTGTCCAGGTTTTAGACAGTCTGTAGGACGTCACAGAGACTACGTCCAGGTTTTAGACAGTCTGCGGGGACGTCACGGAGACTACGTCCAGGTTTTAGACAGTCTGCGGGGACGTCACGGAGACTACGTCCAGGTTTTAGACAGTCTGTAGGACGTCACAGAGACTACGTCCAGGTTTTAGACAGTCTGCGGGGACGTCACGGAGACTACGTCCAGGTTTAGCAGTCTGCGGGGACGTACGGAGACTAGTCCCAGTTTTAGACAGTCTGCGGGGACGTCACGGAGACTACGTCCAGGTTTTAGACAGTCTGCGGGGACGTCACGGAGACTACGTCCAGGTTTTAGACAGTCTGTAGGACGTCACAGAGACTATGTCCAGGTTTTAGACAGTCTGTAGGACGTCACAGAGACTACGTCCTGATCATGATGTGATCATCACTGTCCTGTCCTTTAATCCAGCTGACACAGGTACAGTGGTTACAGTCTGTCTACAGATCTCAGTGTTCCTCTTACGTAACAACACTTTCCCAAGATGCTTCATGTATCATGCATGCCAGAGTGTGTGTGTGTGTGTGTGTGTGTAATAACTTGAACATATGTGTGTAGGTTGTACTGGTGTGTTGTTTTCCCAGAATAACTCGTATGTTATGTCACATCTTCCTCTTCTCTTCATGTTTCTTCTTCTCAGACATCTCGTCGTCTGTTTCCCTCTAAATGAAACTCAAATAAATCAGCTCATTTTTCCTCCACAAGCAGCCAGTGGAGCTGCTGTCTGCTGGACTGGAAGATGAAACTTTAAGAGACTTAACGGACGCTGAAGACCGTCGAGCTGGTCCCACGTTGTCCAGACAGTGACAAGGACATGCTGCTGTTCTACTCACAGAGTCAAGGTCCAGCTGCAGAGGACAGATGTGTCGCGTCCAGCTACAGAGGACAGATGTGTCGCGTCCAGCTGCAGAGGACAGATGTGTCATGTCCAGCTGTTGTTGTAGAGGAGGTCCTCTCTGCAGAGCTGGAGGTCTTCAGGAGGTCTGTGAAGGTAGAGAGGGACGCCCCTGATCTGTAGGAACTGGTAGGACGTTCCACCAACAGACAGAAAAGTTTGGACTGTCCTGAGCGTCCGGGTGGCAGAGCCAGGCGTCTCACTGGAGGAGGAAACATCTGTCTGTGTGAGGACGCTCAGGAACCGCAGACTGCTCTGTAGATCAGAGATCTGAGGTTAACGTGGCTGCTGCAGGTGGACAGGAGCTCCATGAGCAGCACCATGTGTCCTTTTGAGGACATTCAAAGACCCGTACAGAGATGAAGGGGTCGTCGGGTAGAGCTGTGTATCGTCTGCATAGCAAAGCGAAGGAGTGGCTTCAAGCAGCACCTCTCTGTGTTACTGTAACTTATGTAAATAGACCTCTGAGCCCTTTGAGAGCATTTACATAACGTGTGTGTGTGTGTGTGTGTGTGTGTGTGTGTGTGTGTGTGTGTGTGTGTGTGTGTGTGCAGCCATTGTAGAAGCATCATTGAACTGTCGTTACTTGCAGACAGCTCCTGATAATTACTGTTATAAAAGAGACGAGCTGCTTGGTGCCTTTGTTCCCACCGAGGAGTCATGTGACAGCAGCCTGATAATAACAGCTTGTGTGTGTGTGTGTGTGTGTGTGTGTGTGTGTGTGTGTTTAAAGCTGGCAGGCGCTGGTCCAAATCTCTGATGTTCTGAAGTAAATCCGCGGCGGTCGTCTCAGTTGGATGACACTGTTCTTAATCTGCTGTCAGAGGATGGAGGCTGAGAGGTTGTTGGTTCTAATCCCGGCTAAACAAACCTCTTTAAAGTGACAACGTTTAAACAACATTTATCTGTTGCAGAACACCTGGGTAGATTTACTTCATCTGAATTGTCACTGCTGACGTTAACAATAACAGCTGGAGCAGCTGGATTCTGGTTCTTTTACCTCGAACCTGTTCAGGTCTGTTTGGGTTTGTGTAAAAGCCATCTGGTACTCAACATTAACAGGATATTATCAGTGCGGAGCTTCAGGGTCTGTGGAGTGTGTTAAAGCTTCATTCTTCCAGCCCAGCAGAGAGCAGCTTCACTGGCTGATTGTAGAGTCTTATGGAGAAATTAGCCAACTTCTCAGTCTCAGTGTCTAGTTTGAAGTCTTTGTGCACGCGGTCTCTCAGACGTTTCATTGCTCTGTTTCTGTTTGTCCTGTTTTGTTTCAGGGATCGACTACAAGACGACCACCATCCTGCTGGACGGGAGGAGAGTCAAGCTGCAGCTCTGGTACTGTCGACACCTCAGACACTTAGTACCACATGTTGCTGTTGGACAAGTTGCATTGTGGTTAATGTAGGGAGGAAACACATATACTACATACTACAGACGTCCATGTTTTACAGGTGACACAGACTAGTAATACTCTCAGGTATTTTTAGAGCAGCGTCAGTTTTAAATTATTAATCTGAAACTTTGATGAGATGCTTCAGCTCGTGTGTGTGTGACAACAACACACTGATCTCCTGATGAGGACAGATGGAGCCTCTCGGTATGAGCTCATGATCAATCTATCTGGTTCTGTTGGACCACCTGACTTTTGGGCTGGCAGCTGGCCTTCGGTCTGGCCCGGTCAGAAGCAGCGGGCCAGCAGCCAGCGAGCTTCTTCACGAGCCACTCACCTTGTTTTTCACTGTCGACACTCAACAGGACACAAAACAGAGTTTGATGTTCTGAGGAGACGACTGAACGTGCTCTGCGTCGTGATTGGCTGTTGCTCGATTAAATTAATATTCATCTTCATGTTTTATTTGCTGAGTCATCATATTCATGACACAAGTCTAAATCATGTGACTTGAGTCAGTGGTGTTTTTTTTTATACATCTATACATCTTGATCTTTGCCTTTGACCCTGATATCCCGACCCCTGACCTTTGACCTTCTCTGTGTTGTTTCAGGGACACATCTGGCCAGGGGCGGTTCTGCACTATATTCAGGTCGTACTCCAGAGGAGCACAGGTACCTGTTTGACTCACCTGCCATGTCTCATTTTTACATGTTACACATTCTTAATGGGGAACGTTTGTTTGGTCGAGAGGACGTGTGAGGAAATTCATCCCACACATCAAACATCCACAGACGGAGACAGAAGACACATTGAATGAAGCTGTGTTGCTGTCGTCCCTCATCGGGGTTTTAGTGGGTACAGAGGAGACGTCACCATGGCAACAGTGACACTATCGCCACGGCGAGGCTCAAAGCTGATCATGAATGTCCTTGAAGTGTCTTGTTTCTAAAACTATTTTAGACTCTTTATTGCTCTAAAGATTTCCCATGAACGTGTCCGTCGTGTCTCTGTGGATTATTATTATAAAAGTCGTCCGTTGAATTTAAAGTTTGTAAAAACTTTTTCTTTCTCTTCAGGGAGTTATTCTGGTGTATGACATCACCAACCGCTGGTCCTTCGATGGGATCGACCGATGGATCAAAGAGATAGACGAGGTGAGTGATACGCCGACTGAAGACTCCTCACTCCTCTTGGTCTGTAGAGAGGCTGAGTGGCTCGTTCAAACTGAATCTGTATCCACCCCGATGACACGTTTCCTGTTACAATCCTCTGCTTCCTGTTTCCCCAGCATGCACCTGGTGTGCCCAAGATCCTGGTTGGAAACCGTCTGCACCTGGCCTACAAGCGTCAGGTGACCACGGAGCAGGCTCAGGTGTACGCAGAGAAGCTGGGCGTCACCTTCTTCGAGGTCAGTCCGCTGTGTAACTTCAACATCACCGAGTCGTTCATGGAGCTCGCTCGCATCGTCCTGATGAGACACGGCATGGAGCGACTGTGGAGACCCAACAAAGGTCAGCCAGAACCACCACGACACGAGTGTGTGTTACACCCCACACACACTCTGCTCTGTTTACTGTGATGTAATGAAATGTCTCTCTTCCTGTCTTTGTCTGTCTCAGTCTTGAGTCTTCAGGACCTGTGCTGTCGCTCCATCGTCTCCTGTACTCCGGTCCACCTGGTCGATAAGCTCCCCCTCCCATTGGCTCTCCAGTCTCACCTGAAGTCCTTCTCCATGGCCAACGGCCTCAATGCCCATATGATGCACGGACGCTCTTACTCCGTCACCACCAACGCCTCCTCCAACACCACAGCTGCTCACCACGGTGCCACCAAGAGGACCGGAGGGATGCTGCTGAAGAAACCCAAACTGATCCGACCTCAGCCGCTCAGCCCGTCAGCGCAAAGCTGCAGGAACAGCTGTAAGATATCCTAACACCTGGACCACAGACAGGAAGTGACAGTGAGCACACCGTCACCTGTTCAATGCTGGAGAAGATGGAGACACCCCCGCTGCCTCCAATGACCAATCAACCAGCTTCTGCTGTGAATGACCAGCAGGAAGGAGGAAGAGGAAACAGGAAATGAAGCCTGACGTCACAGAGAGCTGACAAACCTCAGCAACCGTCAATGAACTTCAACAACCGTCAATGAACTTCAACAACCGTCAATGAACTTCAGCAACCGTCAATGAACTTCAACAACCGTCAATGAACTTCAACAACCGTCAATGAACTTCAACAATGAACTTCAACAACCGTCAATGAACTTCAACAACCGTCAATGAACTTCAACAACCGTCAATGAACTTCAACAACCGTCAATGAACTTCAACAACCGTCAATGAACTTCAGCAACCGTCAACGAACTTCAACAACCGTCAACGAACTTCAACAACCGCCAACGAACTTCAACAACCGTCAACGAACTTCAACAACCGTCAACGAACTTCAACAACCGTCAACGAACTTCAACAACCGCCAACGAACTTCAACAACCGCCAACGAACTTCAACAACCGTCAACGAACTTCAACAACCGTCAACGAACTTCAACAACCGCCAACGAACTTCAACAACCGCCAACGAACTTCAACAACCGTCAACGAACTTCAACAACCGTCAACGAACTTCAACAACCGTCAATGAACTTCAGCAGCCGCTAACAAATATATTGCAGTTTTTAACTTGGTGTTTTTACATTTTTAAAGCATATTTTGACGTCCTTCATCCTGACGTTGGTCCTCTGACTCTTTTGTGACTTTTGTCTTCAGTTCACTGTGACACATTTAAAGAGTCACACACACACACACACACACACACACACTGTGGTTGTTTGAACACACTGTATTAAATCTACACTAACTGCGTGTCTGACATGAAGCGTTTCACTGTCCTCTTCATGTTTCTCAGACACACTGTGTGTACAATATTTGTACGTTCTGTAAATATGTTTGATATGAGATGATGAAGATTAAATGAAGTGTTGTTGACTCTGACAGGAAGTCACTGAACAGGAAGTTGTTTTTAAATGTTAACTGTAAAATTAACCTGAACAATAAACTTCAGCCACCATCAGCCTGTCGTCACGTTTGAAACCTGAATCCATTAATTTAACCAGACTGTCTAAAACCTGGACGTAGTCTCTGTGACGTCCACACAGACTGTCTAAAACCTGGACGTAGTCTCTGTGACGTCCCCGCAGACTGTCTAAAACCTGGACGTAGTCTCTGTGACGTCCACACAGACTGTCTAAAACCTGGACGTAGTCTCTGTGACGTCCTGCAGACTGTCTAAAACCTGGACGTAGTCTCTGTGACGTCCTCGCAGACTGTCTAAAACCTGGACGTAGTCTCTGTGACGTCCCCGCAGACTGTCTAAAACCTGGACGTAGTCTCTGTGACGTCCCCGCAGACTGTCTAAAGCCTGGACGTAGTCTCTGTGACGTCATTGCAGACTGTCTAAAACCTGGACGTAGTCTCTGTGACGTCCCCGCAGACTGTCTAAAACCTGGACGTAAGTCTCTGTGACGTCATTGCAGGACTGTCTAAAACCTGGACGTAGTCTCTGTGACGTCCTCGCAGACTGTCTAAAACCTGGACGTAGTCTCTGTGACGTCATTGCAGACTGTCTAAAACCTGGACGTAGTCTCGTGACGTCATGTGTTTACACTCGGTCCAGCAGGTGGCGGGAAAGAACCGCCGCCATGTTGCAGAGCGTAGAAGAAGAGGTTTGTGTTTGTAGCTGTTAGCCTGACTCGGTTCTTGTTTTTTGGTTTTCCGGGTCGGTTCGGGGGTTCGTGGATTTAGTTTGAGCCTGCAGACGGTCTCTGTGTCTTCGCGGCTCTTCTCGGACGTTAATCCGGTAAGAAGCTGCTGTGTGTCGGATGTTTGTCTCCGTCGGTCCGGATGAACAGACTCAGTTTGAGTTTTTCTCGAACATTCCACCGAATTGCTCCTCCACGGTAACGTTAGGATAATGTTTGGATAACGTTGTGGTAATGTTAGTGCGTAGTTAGACCACAATGTCTTCCTGTGTAACAAACTGGACAAAAGTCAGTCACACATTCCTGAACAGGTCAGAGGTCACAGGGTGACGTCAGGACGTGTCTTCATGATGGACTGAAGTCACACACACACACACACACACACACAGAATCATTAAGAGTTTACCTGTTAATTAATGAATTAGTGTGTCCGTCTGATCGACTGTTGAAGGTTCAGTAACAGATCTCTCTATAAACGGATCAGAGACTTGAGGTCTTGAAGGTCTTGAAGGTCTGAGTCCAGGTTTGGTACCGTCTGTCTCTGCAGGCAGGATGTCTCTCTGCTGGCTGTCGGTCTTCGTCCTCCTCGTCTCCTCCTCCTCGGCTCACAATGACTTCTTCACCTCCATCGGTGAGTAGATGTTTGTCCTCCTGTTCGTCCTCTGCTTCACTCCAAGGACGTAAACTGAGGTGTGTGTGTGTGTGTGCGCGCGCCACGCTCGCAGGTCACATGACCGACCTGCTGTTCATGGAGAAGGACCTGGTCACATCCTTGAAGGACTACATCAGAGCGGAGGAGACCAAACTGGAGCAGATCAAGAAGTAAGACCTCCACCAGTCACAGCCAGGTGCTCCACTTCACGGCTCCACCTGTCCATGACGAGGTCCGGATGTAATCTGTGTGTGTGTGTGTGTGTGTGTGTGTGTGTGTGTGTGTGTGTGTGCACAGGTGGGCTGACAAACTGGACGTCCTCTCTGCAGCAGCCACTCGGGACCCTGAAGGTTTCCTCGGTCACCCGGTGAACGCCTTCAAACTGATGAAGAGACTGAACACAGAGTGGGCCGAGCTGGAGAACCTGGTGCTGACGGACATGTCTGATGGTACACACACACTCACAGACACACACACACACACACACTCGCTGTGGTGTGTTCATGTTCCTGTGTTCTCCTTCAGGGTTCATCTCTAACCTCACCATCCAGAGGCAGCACTTCCCCAACGATGATGACCAGACCGGCGCCGCCAAAGCTCTGACGATGCTGCTGGCACCTACGAGCTGGACACCAACACCATCTCCACCGGAGAGCTGCCAGGTCAGCAGAGACACGGGGAGGAGCACATGGGGGACGTCAGGGTGTACATCTCATGTCTCAACTGTTTTCCCCCCCTCTCATGCCTGCTCAGGCTCGTCCTTGGCCGCCTCCCACCGGAGCATTCTGACCATAGACGACTGCTACGACCTCGGGAAGGTGGCGTACTCGGAGTCAGACTACTACCACACAGAGCTCTGGATGGTTCAGGCCCTGAAGCAGTTGGACCAGGGGGAGGACGTCCAGCACGTGGACCACCGTCACCATCCTGGACTACCTGAGCTTCTCAGTCTACCAGCAGGGGGAGCTGGAGAGAGCGCTGGACTTCACCAAGAGGCTACTTGAGCTCGGTCAGTACTACGACGGACACGCTCCGGTGTGTTTAGGCCAAAATAAGACTTCTCCTGAAGGGTTTTCGTGACGATTGTAGCCCAGAGATCCGAGAAGATGTGTACAGCTGTAAAGTTTGAGAAATCCAAGCTGTGGCGTTGGTTTCCCATCAGGTTTAGGACCCATTTGAAGGTTCTGGTTCTCACGCTTGGTCTCTTCAGGTCAGTCTCACCTCCAAACCCCACCAGACAACGTCTCTGTCATGTCGCAGATGCTGTTTTGGTCCGTCCTGCACGTGACTTCAGAAGCGTTTTCTCCCTCCAGACTTTGTTTACTTGCTCAGATTTGGTCATTTTCCTGGTTTATGTGTAAATATGCTACGTATGGACGTCCTGAAGCTGTGCAGAAGGTCGCGGAAGTGATTAGATGGGTCACAGCTGAGGTAGAGCTTTATATCATCTGCATAAAAACAAATCATGTGACCTAGAGGAAGTATGTAAATGGAGAACAGACGTGGACCGAGCAGTGAGCCCTGAGGTACACCACAGTGAACAACATTTCTAGAAGAGCTGGAGTCCACTGATACAGGTCAGGTTTCCAGATGGTCGTATCAAAAGTGGAACTTAGATCTAATGATCAGCTGGAACAGTCCGTCACTTGTCCAGTTGTGTGACTCATGTCTCATTAATTTGTGAATTTCTGTCCTTTCTTTACGTGTCCTGGTCAGATCCAACACACCAGCGAGCCAGTGGTAACCTGAAGTACTTTGAGTATCAGCTGGTGAAACAGAAGAAGGCAGAGGACAAAGACGAGGGCGAGCTGAGGGCAAAGACGAAGAAAGGCCGTCCTGACGACTACCTGCCGGAAAGGAAGAAGTACGAACAGCTGTGTCGCGGCGAGGGCATCAGGATGGTGAGGACAGAGAGACGCCTGAGCAAACCCTGAACCTGTCAGACGTCATGAAAATCACACCAACTGTGTCTGCTGTCAGACTCCCCGCAGGCAGAGCCGCCTCTTCTGCCGTTACTACGACAACGACCGCCACCCGAAGTACGTGATCGGCCCGGTGAAGCAGGAAGACGAGTGGGACCGACCTCGCATCGTCCGCTACCACAACATTGTGTCGGACAAGGAGATAGAGAAGGTGAAGGAGCTGGCCAAGCCCAGGGTGAGTCAACGCAAGGTCCAAAAGAACTGGTTCAGTTCTACTGAAGGTTCCCTTTCAAGTTTTTAACCTCTGTGAGAGCTGTTAGCTTAGCTTCAGTACGTTAGCATGATATCATGACCTGTTAGCTTAGCTTCAGTACGTTAGCATGATATCATGACCTGTTAGCTTAGCTTCAGTTGTTAGCATGATATCATAATCTGTTAGCTTAGCTTCAGTACGTTAGCATGATATCATGACCTGTTAGCTTAGCTTCAGTTGTTAGCATGATATCATAATCTTTTAGCTTAGCTTCAGTTGTTAGCATGATATCATAATCTGTTAGCTTAGCTTCAGTTGTTAGCATGATATCATAATCTGTTAGCTTAGCTTCAGTCCGTTAGCATGATATCATGTTAGCCTATGCTAGCTACAGCTAGCTCATTTCAGAAATGTTCATAAAAACACTACAGGAAACCATTATCATGCTAACATGCTAATAGCTGTGGATGCTGATTGGTTGAATGTTGAGGAGTGTTCAGTTCTTCCACCGCTGATCATGAGCTGCTCTGAACACTAACTCCGGTGTTTGGTGGTGAATGAAGCGCACCCACAGACAGCATGCCAGTGTGTGTGTGTGTGTGTGTGTGTGTGTGTGTGTGTCTCCCTGTAACTGTCGGGCCGATTGGCTCCACAGCTGCGTCGAGCCACCATCTCCAACCCCGTCACCGGTGTGCTGGAGACAGCCCACTACCGCATCAGTAAGAGGTAAGATCGCCAAAGCGGGAGACAGCGCCCGTCTCACCCTCCCTGCCTCACCCTGCATGTCCGGCAAGAGCAGAGCCACAAACCGGGCCGGGACCAGGACTGCAGAGGATGTTGCTCCACAGTTTGGTGTCCGATGGTTTCAGACTTCTCCTCTTGTCGTGAATTCAGACGTTTGTTTCTTCACTTTGTCATGAGAAGCATCAGGAGACTCTGACAGCTCAGACAGCTTCACACGTTTCAACGTAAACAGTTGGATTGTTTCCACGGTTACACCAATCAGAGGTCAGTAAAATCATTAATGTGAAGTCGGCGTTGACGTACGGACTCTTTCTCAGGTCGAGCTGACAGGAAGTCAGACAGTGTTTGGACAGTTTTCAAAATAAAACAAAGTTTAAGAAACCAGAAAAATAACAAATCTGACGCTTCTTGGCGGGAAATGAAGGACCAAATCAGCTCAGAGTTTTAGGGAAACAGTAGATCACTAAATGACAACAGTTAACATTCAGGCAACGTTCAGGTAACGTTCAGGTAATGTTCAGGTAATGGTCTCCTGTTTTCTGAGCACGCTCTGAACAGCTTTGACTGTCGTGAAGCTCCTGATGTCTTCAGACTGCAATGTCTGTCAGCTAGTGACCTGTCTCTCTCTCTCTGTCTCTCTGTCTCTCTCTGTCTCTCTCTCTCTCTCTCTCTCTCTCTCTCTGTCTCTCTCTCTCTCTCTCTCTCTCTCTCTCTCTCTCTCTCTCTCTCTCTCTCTCTCTCTCTCTCTCTCTCTCTCTCTCGTCTCTTCTCTGTCTGTGTCTCTGCTGTCTCTCTCTCTTACTGTAATGTGATTGGTGAGCTAGCTCAGACGTGCGACGGTTCATGACCCTCAGACAGGCAAACTGACCACGGCCCATTACAGAGTCTCCAAGAGGTAAGACAGGACTGTCACACAGACAGATGACAGATCACACAGACAGACAGTTTGGACGCTGTATGAGACATGAACAGACAGACAGGTGATACCGAGAAACTCCGACCAGCAGACAGCAGCATCTCCAGGTGAAGCTCAGACTGTTTTGACCTCTGACCTCACAGAGAGATGACCTCACAGAGAATGACCCTGACCTCACAGAGAGGTGATCTCTGACCTCAGAGATGACCTCTGACCTCAGAGATGAAAGCTGACCTCCGACCTCACAGATAAATGACCTATGACCTCACAGAGGTGACCTCCGACCCAGCAGACAGCAGCATCTCCAGGTGAAGCTCAGACTGTTTGTGACCTCTGACCTCACAGAGAGGTGATCTCTGACCTCACAGAGATGACCTCTGACCTCAGAGATGAGAGCTGACCTCCGACCTCACAGATAGATGACCTATGACCTCACAGAGGTGACCTCCGACCCAGCAGACAGCAGCATCTCCAGGTGAAGTTCAGAGGAAACAACAACACAGCGTCCAAACTGTTTGTGACCTCTGACCTCACAGAGCTGCAGTTAGTCTTCAGTTTAGTGTTGAACTTCTACCTGTTCTCAATGACCCGTCAGTGACCCGTCAGTGACCCGTCAGTGACCTGTCAGTGACCAGTGTCCTCTCTCCTCTTTCAGCGCCTGGCTCGGAGCGTTTGAACATCCGGTTGTGGACCGGATCAATCAGAGGATTGAGGACATCACCGGCTTGGACGTCACCACGGCAGAGGACCTGCAGGTAATGCTCACCTGGTCATCAGGTAACGTTCACGTGGTTGTCAGGTAAAACTCACCTGGTCATTTGTGTCTCCTGCAGGTGGCTAACTATGGTGTTGGAGGACAGTACGAGCCTCACTTTGACTTTGGACGGGTAAACACACCTTCACACTTCAGCTCCTGAACACTGCAGCCAGGTGTGACCTCAGAGCAGCCAATGAGCACACAGAAAGACTCTAAGGAGGAGCTAAGTTAGAAACATGTAAAAAGCAGTCCATAGCGACATCACTGAGGGACGGTTCAGCTCACCTGATTGGCTGCAGCAGACAGGTGTCCACATTACAAACAGAACTTCCTGTTCAGGCATCATGTTGACTTCCTGTTTGTTTGTTCTCAGAAAGACGAGCCTGACGCATTCGAAGAGCTCGGGACAGGAAACAGAATCGCCACGTGGCTGCTCTACGTCAGTATAAATCACATCAAGTTTAGACTCATGATGGATGATAAACTGTGTGAAGTTAGACTCATGATGGAGATAAACTGTGTGAAGTTAGACTCATGATGGAGATAAACAGTCTGTGAAGTTAGACTCATGATGGAGATAAACAGTCTGTGAAGTTAGACTGATGATGGATGATAAACTGTGTGAAGTTAGACTCATGATGGATGATAAACTGTGTGAAGTTAGACTCATGATGGAGATAAACAGTCTGTGAAGTTAGACTCATGATGGAGATAAACAGTCTGTGAAGTTAGACTCATGATGGAGATAAACAGTCTGTGAAGTTAGACTCATGATGGGCTGCTTCCTGCTGCAGATGAGTGACGTACAGGCAGGGGGCGCCACAGTCTTCACTGATGTCGGAGCGTCAGTTTGGCCCAAAAAGGTAAATTTCACTGAAACTAACCAACCACTGTTATCATGTAGCATTAGCATTAGCGTGCTCATCAGTGTTGTGTCTTCAGGGCACGGCGGTGTTCTGGTACAATCTGTACCCGAGTGGAGAAGGAGACTATCGGACCAGACATGCTGCCTGTCCTGTTCTGGTTGGCAACAAATGGGGTGAGTTCACACACACACACACACACACACACACACACACACACACACACACACACACACACACACACACTGGTCTTCATGTGCCTGACCTCCTCCTCCTCTCTGTT
>CM024806.1:21185001-21225001 GCA_014281875.1 Nibea albiflora
GCTCCAAGCGATACTGTAGACTGTTTTAACCTGATGTTGAACATGCTGAGTGTGTCAGTTCTCCTTTTCTTTAAAGTTGAAGCAGATTGCGGAGCGGCGTCTCTCAGACAATGAGGGCGATGACGAGGCGTTCGCTGTTGGGTCTGGGAGCCAAAGCTGAAGGCGATAAGATGGCGGCCATGGAGTTTTATGAGAAGCTCTGGACTGTAAAGACAAAGAGCTGTACCCTTCTCCGGGTCGGTACCCCTCAGCGGTCCGGATGGTCCAAGACGGCAACAGACCACAACCTGACTACATGTTCCATGCTACAGCCGGTCTGATTACAAATGGTGCTTATATGATATAACTGAATGCATAAGTTCATATGTTCTTGTGTAGTTTAGAGCTGATGTAGATCTGTTTGTTTCTTAACTGTGAACCTGTTTGAGGTTTGATTTGATTTTAAAAACTGACAACATTAAAAAAAAACTTTATTCAACAGGAAGTTCAACTTTCAGAATTAAAAAAACAAAACCATCTGATTCTTTTCATGCCTCCACCTGACATTTACACTTTATTTTGAAAGCTACAATATTTTTACAGAATGTGTGTGTGTTGTGTCAAAGTCAAGCTCTGCCTCATCGATGGCGGTCATGGCGCTCTCTGCTCGTCTCTGCAGCTCGACGTCGAGCAGCGTGGCTCCGCCCACAAAGCGATCCTGAAACAAGAAGAAAAAAAAAAACTATTGACAAATCAAATGACTGATAATATAATAAGTTCAGCATTTTTAAAACATTGAAGGTGTGTTTGGGTTGTGTACCTTCTTTGGTGCTGGGCAGAGCTACAGGGGGGTTAAAGGTGAAGTCTTTGATGCTGTACATGTTAAAGAGCTCCGCTGGAGATCTGGACAGTGGACACACAGACACATCTGAGTATGAACAGGGATGTCCCCCAAATCAAAACAAAGGCTCCTGAAGTTTCAGCATCACATGATGTGTCTAAGGACACAGCAAGTGAGGTCGGACATGGGAAACGGAAAACTCTGACTGGAGTGTCCATGTGTTAGTACCTGCGGCTCAGGTCCACGCCTAGCGCCGCAGATCCTTCACTGGGCGCGCCCAGACAGAGGTGGACTGCCAAACGCCGCACGACCGGGTGGTAATGTCTCTGTGGACGGATACACACACACACACAAAATTACTCGTACTAGTCCTGGTACTCAGAGCATGTGCAGAGTGTGTACCGGTACATGTAGAGCATGTAGTATGTGTAGAGTGTACTTGTACCTGTAGGGTGTGTAGTTCCCATAATGCCGTGTTCTGAGCGTTGCAGTGTTCAGGTTCGTCTAACTCTGGCAGGTAGAAGCCACTGCCCTGAACCTCGTTATCCAACAGGAAGTCACACTTGGGGAATGCCTGACCACACACAGACACATACACACATAGTGGTTTACTTGTGTTTGTTTCCATGAACACTTCACCTACCGCTATAGGCAGGTCAGCGCCATACAAAGTGTGTTAGCAAAACACTCACATGCATGTGGATCTGTGGCGGCGAGGAGTCCCACAGTGGCGTTGGGCAACACGTGCAGACTGAGCATGGTCAGTCGTTTTGACGAACGCCATCACCCTCTGCAGGGTCACCTGCTTCTTACGGCGGGTCAACATGGCGTCCAGGCACCGCAGCATGATGAGAATGTCGTCATTGTGCATCCCTGAAACAGAAGCAGTCATGTGACCTATATCATCATTAAAGTGGAGTGACAGTGGAGTGACGGTAGAGTTTCTGACCTGCGTGCAGCTGCGGCAGCATTTTGTAGAGTTGAGAATAAAAGTTGAGTGGGTCGATGTTCAGAACGTCACCTGATACAAACAGAAGTAACTTTAGTTTGATACAATTCAATTCTTTTTTTTTATATAGCGCCATACTGATACTGTTTTTTGTTTATACTGTCCGTTCTTCTTCTTCCCAGACTTCCCTCTCCCCGGCCACTTCGTCCAGCTCTCCCGGGGGGACCCCAAGGCGTTCCCAGGCCAGCCGAGAGACATAGTCCCTCCCACGTGTCCTGGGTCCTCCCCGGGGCCGCCTCCCAGAGGGACGTGCACGGAACACCTCACCAGGGAGGCGTCCAGGAGGCATCCTCACTAGATGCCCGAGCCACCTCAACTGGCTCCTCACGATGCGGAGGAGCAGCGGTTCTACACCAAGCTTCTCACCCTATCTCTAAGGGAGAGCCTGGCCGCTGGCCACTACCCAAAGCTTGTGACCATAGGTGAGGGTAGGAACGTAGATTGACCAGTAAATCGAGAGCTTCACCTTTCGGCTCAGCTCCCTCTTCACCACGACGGACCGGTGCAGAGTCCGCATCACTGCAGAAGCTGCACCGATCCGCCGGTCAATCTCCCGCTCCGTCCTTCCCTCACTCGTGAACAAGACCCCGAGATACTTGAACTCCTCCACTTGAGGCAGGATCTCAACCCCGACCTGGAGGCTGCACTCCCGGCTGAGAACCATGACTATACTGTTTATATCTTCCGTTTGCCACTGTCTTTTCAGCTTTTATATATTCTTAATCTTTACATTTATTGCTGTGTTGCACCGGGGATGAGGGAAACGTAATTTCACTCGTCTGTATCTAGCACACACACACACCACACACACACACACACCTTGTCCTGACAGGATGGTGAAGACCGTCTGGATGCAGTGCAGACTCTCCCGATTGGTCAGATCCTGCAGAGATCACATGACTTGATCAGCTTGTGTAAAGCCAGGTAGTAAACAGGTAGAATCTTAGACTTCAGTCTCAGAGACTTTTCAGGCTGACTGTGGAGGTTAGACTGGTCTGAGTGTCTGATGGCTGCAGTGTGACATCAGGTCAGATCATGGAAACACCTGAGGTTTGTTTGTCACTACCCAGCATTCTCAGGGGGGCAGGGTCGAGATCAATACTCACTCCTGATTGGATGAGGGCTTGCAGCACATTGAGCAGGTCGTCAAAGAACTCCAGGTTGATCAGGTGAGCGAAACTGACAGGAAGTGACATCAAAGTCAGTACGACATCACAGCCACAGTGTTGTGTGTGGGGTGTGTGTATCTTACTTGGCCAGTCCTTCGAGCACAGCAGGAAGAAGCTCAGATTTCTGAGCTTTCTTTAAGATCCTGAAGTAAATGAGGAAGACGATGTTCAGAGTCTCTGTGTGCTGAGGAGGAAGAGGAGTTTAGTTAACCTGCTGACTCATGGCATGGAGTTATGTAGTGTCTTCTCTTTTGTCGACTCACCACTTTGAGTTTTTCTCTTTGCTCTCTGAAGCTTCTGCCTCCAACAACTCTTTATCCAGCTTCTCCTCTGCCTTCTCCACTGTACATGACATACTCACATGACATCATCACATCACACAATATCATCACACAACATCATGAATACAATGACATCATCACATCACACAATATCATCACACAACATCATGACTATCATCACACAACATCATGACATCTCATGACTCATAGTGTTACCTTCCTCTGCATCCTTGACAGATTCTTCTTTTTTCTTGTTGTTCATGAACTTCTTCTTTGTGCCGAGTTCTCCAGGTCCTTTTCACCTCCACCTCTTGATCCTCAGACTGAGCAGGGTCCTTAGCACCTGGGGGGGGGGGGGGGGGGGGGGGGGGGGGGGGGGGGGGGGGGGTGTTTTAGTACGTGACATCACAGCTGACATCAATCACTGGTGTGAGGTCACAATGTGTTTGATTTCTTACCTCAGGTCGGGACATTGTAGTTGAGGCTCTAACGGATGGCCGGAGATGACTCGCACGGGTCGCAACGAAGCCCCGCCCATTTTGTCCTGCTGAAAGAGCTTCCTGAACGCATCACAGCACATACCTGACACCTGTAACACAGACACCTGAACGCATCACAGCACATACCTGACACCTGTAACACAGACACCTGAACGCATCACAGCACATACCTCACACCTGTAACACAGACACCTGAACGCATCACAACACACACCTGACACCTGAACGCATCACAGCACATACCTGACACCTGTAACACAGACACCTGAACGCATCACAACACATACCTGACGCCTGTAACACAGACACCTGAACGCATCACAACACACACACCTGACGCCTGTAACACAGACACCTGAACGCATCACAACACACACACCTGACGCCTGTAACACAGACACCTGAACGCATCACAACACACACACCTGACGCCTGTAACACAGACACCTGAACGCATCACAACACATACCTCACGCCTGTAACACAGACACCTGAACGCATCACAGCACATACCTCACACCTGTAACACAGACACCTGAACGCATCACAGCACACACCTGACACCTGAACGCATCACAGCACATACCTGACACCTGTAACACAGACACCTGAACGCATCACAACACACACCTGACACCTGAATGCATCACAACACACACACCTGACGCCTGTAACACAGACACCTGAACGCATCACAACACATACCCGACGCCTGTAACACAGACACCTGAACGCATCACGACACATACCCGACGCCTGTAAATCAAATCAAATCAAATCAAATCAGATTTTCTTTGTACAAAGTCACAAACACATTTCTCCTCAGAGGCTTCACAGTCTGTACAGGCAGTGACTCCCTCTGTCCTTAGACCCTCGGTTCCCCTTTAACAGGGAAAACATGTGGAAGAAAGCTCAGGAAGAGCCACAGAGGAGGGATCCCTCTGCCAGGACGGACAGACGTCACATGGATGTCACATGTACAGAACAATCAACACAAACATATTGTACAATTACAATTAATTACAATAGATGGTGATTAACACAGACACCTGAACGCATCACAGCACATACCTGATGCCTGTAACACAGACACCTGAACACATCACAACACATACCTGACACCTGTAACACAGACACCTGAACGTATCACAGCACATACCTGACGCCTGTAACACAGACACCTGAACGCATCACAACACACACCTGACACCTGTAACACAGACACCTGAACGCCTGTAACAGACACCTGAACGCATCACAACACATACCTGACACCTGTAACACAGACACCTGAACGTATCACAGCACATACCTGACGCCTGTAACACAGACACCTGAACGCATCACAACACACACCTGACACCTGTAACACAGACACCTGAATGCATCACAGCACACACCTGAATGCATCACAGCACATACCTGACACCTGAATGCATCACACAGTTACCTGAGTCTCAGTCTCACCGTTTTGGCGGGGTCATTCATCAGTGGCACAAGGGCGACGATGATGTTGTTGTGGAAGTTGAAGTGTGGCAGAGCGAGCAGCAGCTCACACAGACAACGCACGGCGACTTCAGCGAGGCCACGGTATGACTGGAAACCCACCGACTGACTGCGCTTCTTCTTCTTCTGCTTCCAGTCTGGACACAGAGTGTGAGTGAGAGTGTGTGTATGTGTGTGAGTGTGTAAGTGAGAGTGTGTGTGTGTGTACCTTTGATAGTCTGCTCCAGGTCCTCCAGGTAGAACTTGTACTGACTGATCAAACCTTCTTCAAATTCTCTGAGCTGCTGTGTCTCCTTCTTCACCTGCAGACAGATGTTGTGGAGAAATTGCTGAAGTCAAAGGTCAAAGTGAGGTCAGGAGGGAAGAAAGTGTTCCGGAGCCTCTGATGTCTGAGGCTGTGTTATTTATTGACACTTGGCCAAGGAGAATCAGAGACTCTCAAAGTTCATCAGAAGTGTCTGAGTCGGTCTCACATTCTGCTGGTGGACAGACTTTAAACACCACAAACACGACACGCCCAGAATTAGTTAAAGACACCAAGGACGCTGTCTTTGTCAGCATATTTAGTCTGGAGACACAGATGACGGTTTACACAGATTGGAATGTCAACAGCCAGCTATCCATTATGTCTACGCATGCAGCACCAGAGTTCTTCAACCCTGGCCACCACAGCACTGAGATAGACTGGCACCTACTGTTCCCAGTCAAAGGCAAACAATTAATACTGCCAAGGACCTCAAAATGGAAATTCCATAAACAACAGACAGATAGTTACAGGACACACACAGACAGTTACAGAGAGACAGACAGTTTCAGGTCGACTTGACTGTCTGATCCAGGTGAGTGGTCGAACACGTGACGTTACCTTTGGCGGCCTTCTCTACGGCAGGTCAGCGGTCGTATCCTGTAGGAGGGGGCGATGTCTTTAAAGATCTCCATCAGTGACACCATCACCAGCTTCCTGACCGTCACCGCCACACTCGGGTCAGACTCCATCAGCATGCACGCAGCTCCTTCACACGCTTTTATCTGCGCACACACACAGTTAGAACAGTATCACCTCTGTCAGGTGTGTGTGGTGTCAGGTCAGCCTCCGTCCTTACGTTGTTGTACGGGTCGGACACGATGGCTGATCCCAGGCTGGCGATGCGTTGTCTCTTCTCGTTCACCGTGTGATCTCTGAGCTGCTCTCTCTGCTCTGCTGTCAGCGCTGCACCGCTCTGCAATGCCCCCTCTGCTCAGGAGGACACATCACATGACATGACACACAAACTGTGATGTCACACAAACTGTGATGCCACAGAGTCAAATGTCACCGTACCGTTTTCAAACTCATCTGGCTCCTCGGCGGAGTCTTCTTCCTCCTCTTCCTGTGGCTGCGTTTTGATCACTATGAACAGACAGACAAGGAATCCTGCTTCTAACTGTGACTGGACTAAGACTGGACTAAGACTGGACTAAGACTGGACTAAGACTGGATGGAGACTCGTACCTCTCTCCACACTCTGCGGAATGACGCCTGTCTTGTCTTTGATTGGCAGCAGGTGGATCACTTCCTTCTCCTCCATCCTCGCCATCTTCCGTGGAACCTTCTCATAGCTCCGCATCACCTCAGAGCTCCGCTTCTTACCACTGTGCACTGGCCCGCTGAGACACCCCGCCACATGAAACAAACACACCTCAGTCAGGTCTTAAAGGTACAGTTACAATAACATCATCATTGGTGTATCTGAGTAGGCGTTACCATGACGACAGGTCTCTGGTGATGAACGAGGCGTGTTGAGCCATGACAGTCATCTGACGCAAGTCGTCGTCCTCCATCATGTCTGTCGGCAGACTCTCCAAAAACTCCTCGTCCTCCTCCTCCTCTGTTGGGGCACAATGCATGATGGGAGGACATGTTAAAGATGACATCATGAGCTCATTGGTCTGTCCAATCAGATCACCTGAACGACGTCTGATCTGAACAGCCAATTGTTATGGGAATTTTTTAAGCAAGGTCCTTCAATAAGGAAGACTGGATTCGAAGTATCAAAGTTTAAGTTGAAATTATTATTCTTGTACGAGAGTTCAACACGGAGAAAAAGGCTCCCTGTGGACATTCCTTCCTCCTTCTCTAATCTGTCTCTCCTGTCCTTGTACTATTAAGTTATAGTTATCTCTCCCTGCCAACCTCAGCAAAACACAGAGCAAATAAAGGATACACACACACACACACACACACACACACTATATGACCTAAAACATCTGAACCCCAGTATAATCCTAATTTTTATAACACTAATCAGCAGCCTGGTTTTCTCACCGGGTCTCTTCCTGTATGTCTCCAGTGGGCGTGGCGTCCTGATGGCAGCGTCCTTCACGGCCTGCCTCAGCTTCTTCTGCTCTTTGCGCTGCTTCTTGGCGACGTTCTGCTGCTTCAGGTGACGGTTCTTCAGTTTGTTCTCCAGCTTCAAGCCGCTCGTCTTCAACAGACGTCGGAACGTCGGGCGCCGCTTCTTTGACCGTGGCTGGAGGAAACAGGAAGTAAACAAGAGTTTGTCCTCAGATCTCCAAATTAAAACAAAAAGATTCAGTTTGACAGAATCAGACGCTTTTGTCCAAAGCGACGTACAGAAAAGGGAACAATCAAGGTGCAGTGCGATAAGAGAGCGTTAGTGTAACAATAAGTGCTGTGACAGCTCTTAAAGGGGGAGCGTTCTCATGTCCAGCTGTTGGTAGTGTTGTAGAGGAGGTCCTCTCTGAAGAGCTGGAGGTCTTCAGGAGGTTTGTGAAGGTAGAGAGGGACGCCCTGATCTGGTAGGACGTTCCACCAACGGGGAACAGACAGAAAGGTTTGGACTGTCCTGAGCGGACAGGTGGCAGAGCCAGGCGTCGCTCACTGGAGGAGCACAGTCTGTTGTATGTCTGTATACGGGCGTTCAGGTAGGTTGGTGCAGAACTGGAGACAACTTTGTTGTTGAGCATTAGTGCTTTGAATTTAATGCGGGCTGCTACAGGTAGCCAGCGGAGCTCGATGAGCAGCGGGGTCACATGTGACCTTTTGGCTGTAGAGCAGGCGAGCCGCCGTGTTCTGGATCATCTGAAGAGGTTTCACTGTGCGGGCTGGAGGCCGTCAGGAGGACGGTACAGTAATCTAGTCTGATGACCATTGCTTGTGTCAGGAGATGAGTGGCATGTTGTGTTAGGTAAGGTCTGAGTTTTCTGATGTTGTAAAGTGCAGCATGACCGGGCAACTGAGGCGACATGATTGGAAAAGGTTAGTTGGTCATCAATCATAAAGTTTAACACCACCCTGGTGGGGACAGACACAGGGAATCAATGACTACACTTCCCATGATGCACTGGGCTCTTCTCATGTTACTAACTCATCAGGCTCTCATAAATCATGGCTGCTGCTGAAGTCCACCACATTTATATTATTATCATTATTATTATTAATATGACAGACGGACACAGACAGAGACACACACAGACACACACACACAGACACACACACACACACAGACACACAGAGACACACACACACAGACACACACACACAGACACACACACACACACACACACAGACACACAGAGACACACACACACAGACACACACACACACACAGACACACACACACACAGACACACACACACAGACACACACACACACACACACAGACACACAGAGACACACACACACAGACACACACACACACAGACACACACACACAGACACACAGACACACACACACACACACACAGACACACACACACACACACACACACACACAGACACACACACAGACACACAGACACACACACACACAGAGACACACACACACACACACACACACAGCTATATAATATATGGGGGAGTCAGGCACACTAAAAATTTAATTAGAAATGTTCTGCTCATTGCTCTGATATCTCGGTTAATGATTTACTGCTGCTGTGCGTCTGTGTCTCTCTATCACAGCTGCTGCTGTAATCATTCTATCATTCATTGTAACTGTACAACATGTTTGTGTTGATTGTTCTGTACATGTGACATCCATGTGACGTCTGTCCGTCCTGGCAGAGGGATCCCTCCTCTGTGGCTCTTCCCTGAGCTTTCTTCCACATGTTTTCCCCTGTTAAAGGGGGAACCGAGGGTCTAAGGACAGAGGGAGTCACTGCCTGTACAGACTGTGAAGCCTCTGAGGAGAAATGTGTTTGTGACTTTGTACAAAGGAAATCTGATTTGATGTCTGTCGGTAGTGTTGGAGGAGGTCCTCTCTGAACTAGAGCTCAATGAGAAGAAGACTGAGAGAACACAAGGAGAACATGAGGAGGACATGAGGAGGACATGAGGAGAACATGAGGAGGACATGAGGAGGACATAGAGAGAACGTGAGGAGAACATGAGGAGGACATGAGGAGGACATGAGGAGAACATGAGGAGGACATGAGGAGGACATGAGGAGGACATGAGGAGAACATGAGGAGGACATGAGGAGAACATGAGGAGGACATGAGGAGGACATGAGGAGGACATGAGGAGGACATGAGGAGAACATGAGGAGGACATGAGGAGGACATAGAGAGAACACGAGGAGAACATAGAGAGAACATGAGGAGAACATAGAGAGAACGTGAGGAGAACATAGAGAGAACGTGAGGAGAACATGAGGAGAACATAGAGAGAACGTGAGGAGAACATAGAGAGAACGTGAGGAGGACATGAGGAGAACATAGAGAGAGCATGAGGAGAACGTGAGGAGAACATAGAGAGAACGTGAGGAGAACATAGAGAGAACGTGAGGAGAACATAGAGAGAACGTGAGTTCTCGTGTTTAACTTCATTTCCCGGCGTGCCTCTGTCACTCACCGGACCCATGGCGGCACAAAGTCTCCGTCTCTCTGCGCAGATTCAGGCCGAGCTCTGGTGAACCTTCCTCGGTGTGTTTTGGTGGAGAACTTCTTTCACACGCGTGTTGATCCGAACAGACACCCGGAAACACTAACCCGGACTGCTGCCCTGAACACAGCACAGCGCCCCCAGCGGCGGGAGGTCAGAGGACACGAAACAAACCCACACCGACGTATGGCGTCATAAACATCAAAGCTATATTCAGATATAATTTAATAATAATAATTTAGAACAGTCTGTGTGACGTCATTAAAACTGTACAACAACCACAAAGGTTTATTTGAAATATTTAAATATTCATCAGATTGTGTTTTTATTCACACCAACAAAGAAGAAGTTTATTCATTTATTTCTAAGGGCATGGGCCAATAGTCAACAAAGTGAGCTCCTAAGTCCTTTCCTAACCACTAAACACATTTCTTAACCACCTTTGCTGACCTCGATGGAAATCTTCACAATGTCATGAGGAAACATGTGGAGGAGAGGTGATAAGGAGTTAGGAGAAGTGGACTGCTCTCACACTTAGACTCCGTCATGAAGCGACGGCGAATGTTATTGACGTGATCTGTGGTAAAACTACAAAGTCCAGAAGATGGACTACAAACGCTCATCTGAGATACTTCCTGGATCCTCCCCGCGCTCTGACCGTGTTGCTTCATGCAGGAAATATAAAAATGTGACGTCATCACCAACGTCAGAGTTAAATAATAAATGAATATTGTCCACCTGAAGTCAGGTGAAGTGTTTGTTACCTGGTCTGGTCGCTCACCCTCCTGTCCACTCACATACAAACATGTTAGCAAGTTATGGCAAAGATAAATGATTAATCAGCAACGGGAACTTGATGATGATCTGCAGGACGCTGGATGGCACAGTTCCAAACAGTTTGTACTGTGTGTGAACGCAGCAGGACACACTTCATGATCAACACGTGTTCATGTTCACACACTCTGCTGCATGTCTGTTTAAACACACTCATGGTTTAATGACTGAACTCCTTAACAGTTAGAGGATTCAAACAGCTCTTATCATGACGGACACGTTAATACTTCAGTGAGGAACCTTCATGGACAGAACAGACTATTAGACCGGACCCAGAGTTTGAGGAAACAGGAAGTGTCACTCTGAAAAAGGCACAGTTTAAAATTCAAACCTGTTAAATTTATTTTAAGATTTTAAGTTCTGATCTGATCCCGTTTAAACAACCAGTGATGTCCGGTTCAGTCCACACAGGTTCTGGTTACTTTGGGTCCACATGATGAAACTCAGGTTGACCTGAAGTCCAAAACATGAAGAACTAGAACCAGAGAACAGACTGTGGATCAGCCTCCGGTCTGCTCCAACAGAACCTGAAAGACAGAAACAAAGGTTACCTGAACGTTCACTGAACGTTCTCTCATGCTTTTATTTTCCAAATCTGCCAGCTAACTCACCTGACTCCACTTCCTGTTCCTGCTCAGCATGACTGACGCTGAGATACAGGAGAACAGTTTATCAGAGAGCAGCTCCTCATCAGGGAGGTGGGACAGGAACTGAGCTGCAGGTGGACCGACAGAACAGAACTCGGTCAGTAACAGAACCTCCACCGGATCTACTGATTCATGTATACTGAAGGAGGATGATCCAGACCAGGTCGCCTCAGACCGGTCCAGGTCCAGTCACAGGTGACTCGAACACGACTCTCAAACTTTAACAAACTGAGATGAGTCCACGTCACCTGTGACGAGTCCATGTCACCTGTGATGAGTCCATGTCACCTGTGATGAGTCCAGGTCACCTGTGATGAGTCCAGGTCACCTGTGATGAGTCCAGGTCACCTGTGATGAGTCCAGGTCACCTGTGATGAGTCCAGGTCACCTCAGAGAAGTCCAGTCTGAGATCAGTCTTGTGTCACCTGACATGATCCAAGTCAAGTAACGTAAAGTCAAGTAAGTTGTCTGCAGGTGTTCCGTGCCTGTGAAAGGTGATTGGCTACTGTGACAGTGAGGTCACTGAGGCAGGTGTCTCACCGATGCTGATGAGGTCCATGTGCAGCAGAACGTCCTGGTGCAGCCTCAGGATCCCGAGAGCGGTCCTGAACAGGAACTCCTCCCCGTCACGGAAGAAGATGTCCCAAACTCTGCACGCCACGTCCAGGGGGAGGGGCTTCGTGTAGAGAGACAGGATCCTGAGGGGCGTGGTTAGCAGAGCTACTGTTATTATTTGCATATTTACATCATCGTTTCATCACTTCCTGTTTGATCAGAAACTGAAAAGTTTGGACGGACAGCAGAATGACACCTGAGCTTCACGCCCAGAGCATCTGTGCTAAGGTAGTGTTTTGGAATTTTTTATCCTTAGGTTACACAAGGTCAGGTGTGGGCCTTGAGGTCCTTGGCAGTATTAATTGTTTGCCTTTGACTGGGAACAGTAGGTGCCAGTCTATCTCAGTGCTGTGGTGGCCAGGGTTGAAGAACTCTGGTGCTGCATGCTTAGACATAATGGATAGCTGGCTGTTGACATTCCAATCTGTGTAAACCGTCATCTGTGTCTCCAGACTAAATATGCTGACAAAGACAGCGTCCTTGGTGTCTTTAACTAATTCTGGGCGTGTCGTGTTTGTGGTGTTTAAAGTCTGTCCACCAGCATGAGTTCAGCAGAATGTGAGACCGACTCAGACACTTCTGATGAACTTTGAGAGTCTCTGATTCTCCTTGGCCAAGTGTCAATAAATAATACAGCCTCAGACATCAGAGGCTCCGGAACACTTTCTTCCCTCCTGACCTCACTTTGACCTTTGACTTCAGCAATTTCTCCTCAACAAGTAGGCTAGCAGTTTGACCCTAGACTCTGCTGGACTCTGCTGGACTCTGCTGGACTCTGCTGGACTCTGCTGGACTCTGCTGGACTCTAGCGGACTCTGCTGGACTCTAGCGGACTCTGCTGGACTCTAGCGGACTCTGACTTTCTTTGTGGTGTGCAGTAAGACTCACCAGTCCATGAGGTAGAGGTCCGGAGTCAGACCTGAAGACTGGAAGTGAACGAAGAGACGAGGAAGCGTCTCCTCGAAGAACACCTGGAAAGCCCTGAAATACCTGAACATCTACAGACAGGCAGACAGACAGGTTGTGTTAAGCTTGTACATGTGATGGTTCAGGTTCAGGTCCTCGTACATACCAGCTGGTGGTCCACTCTGCAGAAAGCCAGCTGACACGGTTGGTTCATCAGGTTGGAGAAAGTGATGAAGGCCTCGACCTCGTCCATGTTCAGGATCAACATGGCTGCCATGGAGGACATGCCCTGCACCTGGAGGAGAGACAGACACAGAGACAGAGTAAGACAGAGAGTGAGACAGAGTAAGACCAGGTATGCAGAGAGAGTGAGATGGTGTGTGAGAGTGAGACACGCAGAGAGAGTGAGACAGAGAGTGAGACAGACTCACATATCCCACATCAGGTCTGTAGCAGGTGTAAGCTCCCAGAATGCTTTGCAGCAGGTCATGGTAAGGACCACCCTACAAAATAAAAACATGTATTAACTTCCTGTTCCTGCAGTTGAACAGTTTGAAGGTCATGATGTCACCGACCTTCTGGAAGACGCAGAGGGAGGGGAAAGTTCTGGACACGTCCCGTGTGATCAGATCCAGACTGGACTCTCTGTCCGCCGACGCCCTGTCTGCAGGTAAATATGTGTAGGTGAGATCAGAACTGTCGGACTCTGACTCAGTTTGAACTGGTTCTTACCGTTTGTCTGTGCGGTGCTGACGTTCCTCCACTTCTCCTTCGCTCTGCAGAGGAAGATGTCGTATAGCTCTGAGGAAGAGGAGGAGGATGAAGATGAAGACGAGCAAAGAGGAAACATCAAACAAATCAAATGTCCCCACGCCACCACACCTGCTGTGATGTTCAGCTCGTTCCCGATGGCATGACTCCAAACTCGTCCTCGAACACTTGGCGGTAAACCGACCCACCACAGATCCCGAGCACGGCGGCTCGACCTCCTGAAACATCATCATCACACACGTTCTGACATCATCACAAATCCTCTGACATCATCACAGATGCTCTGACATCATTCATCATTTGTGGTCGTACATGGTGTCCCACTGTGGTAGGATGTTCTGGTTCCAGACCAGCGTGGCGTTGGCGATCTCATCCTCCTGTCTGGCACGCTCCTTCAACTGCTGCTGCTTCCTCTGAGCCTCCTTCAGCTCTGACACACAAACAGAAGTTAAACTCCATCCGTGTGGGAGGTGCAGCAGGTCAAAACAAACACACCCCTCCTCTGAGCCTTCTTTAGCATGGACAGAAGTTGGACTTCACCCTTGTGGAAGGTGCAGCGGATTAAATCAAACACACCTCTGCTCTTGGCTCTGGCCACCATCTCCTTGTACTGCTGTCGATGTCTCTGCGTCTCCTCGGCCGACTTGGCAGGAAGATTCCTGCACACAGACAGGACAGGATACAAAATGGTCGCCTGAGATGCTCTGCTGACACACAGGAAGTGACCTGAACAGACAGACAGGAAGTAGCCATACGGTGGTCGGTCCTCCAGGATCAGTCCCGTGGTTGACAGTGGCTCAAACTCCACCTTTCTCCTGCTCTGCTTGCCCTGCTGCATGATGGGTAGGAGAGCTCCGACTGGAGACCTTGCCGTGCCTCGAACTCCGAAATGACATCACATGACTGATGAGGACTGATAAAGACTGATGAAGACTGATGGAGACTGGCAAAGACTGATAAAGGCTGGTGAGGACGAGCAGTAAAGAGTCCGTACCTGGAAGCCTGGAGAGGACAGAGAGCTCTGACTGATCTCAGCGTCTCTGCTGAAGGAACAAGGCAGAGTTACCTCACAGATTACTGACACAGTTTAACTCTGTAAGTCCAGTTTAACTCTGTAGTCAGTTTAACTCTGTAACATCCAGTTAACTCTGTCACTTCCAGTTTAACTCCTGTCACTTCCAGGTTTTAACTCTGTAAGTCCAGGTTAACTCTATAAGTCCAGCTTAACTCTGTACATCCAGTTTAACTCTGTCACTTCCAGTTTAAACTCATGTAAGTCCAGTTAACTCTGTAATGTCCAGTTTAACTCTGTAAGTCCAGTTTAACTCTGTAACATCCAGTTTAACTCTGTCACTTCCAGTTTAACTCTGTAAGTCCAGTTTAACTCTCTAAGTCCAGCTTAACTCTGTAACATCCAGTTTAACTCTGTCACTTCCAGTTTAACTCTGTAAGTCCAGTTTAACTCTGTAAGTCCAGTTTAACTCTGTAACATCCAGTTTAACTCTGTCACTTCCAGTTTAACTCTGTCACTTCCAGTTTAACTCTGTAAGTCCAGTTTAACTCTCTAAGTCCAGCTTAACTCTGTAACATCCAGTTTAACTCTGTCACTTCCAGTTTAACTCTGTAAGTCCAGTTTAACTCTGTAATGTCCAGTTTAACTCTGTAAGTCCAGTTTAACTCTGTAACATCCAGTTTAACTCTGTCACTTCCAGTTTAACTCTGTAAGTCCAGTTTAACTCTCTAAGTCCAGCTTAACTCTGTAACATCCAGTTTAACTCTGTCACTTCCAGTTTAACTCTGTAAGTCCAGTTTAACTCTGTAAGTCCAGTTTAACTCTGTAACATCCAGTTTAACTCTGTCACTTCCAGTTTAACTCTGTAAGTCCAGTTTAACTCTCTAAGTCCAGCTTAACTCTGTAACATCCAGTTTAACTCTGTCACTTCCAGTTTAACTCTGTAAGTCCAGTTTAACTCTGTAATGTCCAGTTTAACTCTGTAATGTCCAGTTTAACTCTCTAAGTCCAGTTTAACTCTGTAATGTCCAGTTTAACTCTCTAAGTCCAGTTTAACTCTGTAACATCCAGTTTAACTCTGTCACTTCCAGTTTAACTCTGTAAGTCCAGTTTAACTCTGTAATGTCCAGCTCTTGAACTACAGTTAACCTGACACAGGTGCAGGTGTTGTTTCAATGTTTCAGTACCTGCTGTATGATCCGGGCCTGTTTGGATGGACTCTGCTTTGGAGGAACTTTACCAAAGAGCTTCCAGCCAGGAACCCTTTGACTGACGGACCTCTGCTTCCTGCTGTGCACACACGCACACAGAGACACACAGCATTCTGTTTAAGTACTGATGAATATTGATGAGTAATGATTGACCTCATGTCTGACTCCCCACCCGCTGAAGTACTCGAAGATGCCCGGCCTCCTGGACTGCAGCTCGGACTCTGAACCTCTGTCATCCTGGACCAGCTGACCCGGAGCGCTCTGCCTGCGTCCGCACTCGTACGTGTTCCTGGAGGGAGCGGCGGCGGTGGTGACCGTGGCAGCGGCAGTAGGAGCAGGATGGTTCAGTTCGCCCAGCTGTAGCAGCTCTGTGAAGGCGTCATCATCAGAGAAGACCTCTGTTGGGTCGGAGGTCAGATCACCTTCCTGTGTGTCTGAGTCTGAGGTCACCTGAGAGAACGGCTCATCCAGGTGGAGGTCAGTGCCTCCAGTAGCCCCCGCCCCCACAGTGACCACCACCTTGCTGTTGGTGACAGCGGTTAACCTTTGACCCCCTCCATGTCCATATTTGGACTGATCCTGTCTGTCAGGATGACATCATCTCTTAGACATGATGGTGCGTGTGTACCATCATGTGACCCGGAGCAGAGTGTGCAGGTGGTGTGTGACTGAGCGCTGGACGCCACCTCCTCGCCGTCTCCTGAATATGTGACCTCGCCACCCGGGCAGGTTTGATCCCGGGTGATGACATCAGCAGTGGAGGAGGGGTGACAATGGCGACATGGCGATGTCACCAATGACTTATCATCACTTGTTTCCATGTCACGCTGAGATCCACCGTGAAGCTACCTGGAAACACAAAGGTAGTTTTACTTTGAATGGCTGGTTGTCTGGTGAGATTACAGGTTTTATTTTGAAGGTAAACACGCTGGTTTCCTGTCTTGTTATCGGTAACTTGTCGGTACTCAACTCTCTGGATCTTCAGCGCTGCTCGGCACAAACAAACCGGGTTGCTGCTCCTCCTCCTCGGTGAACGGACGGCGGAGTCCTCCGGAGAGTCATACCGAGAATCGGAGCCCTTTGGCCTGCAGAGTGACGCTCGATCCGGCCGCTCTCCTGTTGTCTCTCCGCTCTCATCCTCCGCGGTGACAGGTGTACTCGGGGCGGAGAGGCGCCATGTTGACACTTCCGGTGACGTAGAGAAGGTTACGTTACTGACATCATATGTAATTTTATTGTAAAGATGAAGCTTTTAATATTGACATGAATAAATCAGGTGTTTTACTGTGCTTGTATATTTTATATTTATTAATGAAAACATTTCGTTGAAACATTTAGTTTATTTTATAAACCCGTCAGATGTTGTTGAGAGAATTTTTATTTTATTTTGCAAACAAATTAGAAATGTATTAAATTATAAAAAGCATCAAAGTTTATATGAACAGACAAATTCGTGGCTTGACCAATCAGAACACAGTATTTCTGTGGGAGAAGCTTAGATCAGCTCCATGTAAACTAAAGAAGGTTGACTGAAACTCCCAGAGAGCTTTGCTGCAGGAATCATCCAATCAGAGAGCTCCACTGTCTGACGGTGCAGGTTTACCTCACCTGTGGACTCTCCTGAGGAAGTCGTTTCCCTGGCAACAGACACAGAGATTCATGGGTACTGTAGTGTTTAAACTGACCGGAAGACTATCTGAACTGAAGCCCTGCCCACTTCAACATCTATCAGCTCTGATTGGTTAACACTGTCAGACTTCCTGTCTGACCTGCAAAGATTCAAGTATTGATCAAACATTAATTAAAAACATTCCAGTCTTTATTTCATCCAATCAGATGGCAGCATGGTCACATTCAGGCGTAGCCGCACTTATGCAGCTTCAGGTTTCGTTGGTCCGAGTATCTCTTCCCGCACCGGTCACAGATGTACTGTTTGCCACCTGCGTGGACGTGTCTCTTGTGCGTCCTCAGGTGGCTGCCCTGGCTGAAGGTCTTGCCGCAGACCTCACAGGCGTACGGTTTTCTCTCCGGTGTGGATCCGCAGGTGCAGCTTCAGGCTGTTGGCGTTGTTGAACTTCTTGTCGCAGGAGCTGCAGGGCAAACGGGCGCTCTTTGGAGTGCGTGCGGCGGTGTGAGATCAGGCTGCTCTGCTGGCTGAACGTCTTGCCGCACTCCTCGCAGCTGAACGGACGCTCGCCGGTGTGGATCCTCTGGTGGATCTTCAGGTTCACCGACTGACGGAAGCTCTTTCCACAGAGGTCGCAGCTGAATGGTCGCACGCCGCTGTGGATCCTCAGGTGGTTCTTCAGGTTGTTGGCATGTCGGAAGGTTTTGGGGCACTGCTCGCACTTGAAGGGTTTCTGTCCGGTGTGGATGAGCTCGTGTGTTTTGAGCGTGACAGCGCGGGTGAAGCCTTTACCAACACACGCCGCAGACAAAGATCTTCTTTCCGGTGTGGGTGTGCGTAGTGGCGGTGAAGGTTTCTGCAGCAGATTGAAGCGGCGGCCGCACACGTCACAGCTGTACGGCTTCTCTCCTGTGTGGATGATGGAGTGCGTCTTCAGCTGCGTCTGTTTGGAGAAAACACTTGCCGCACTGCGGACACTCATATGGCCGCATCGCCAGTGTGCGTCCTCATGTGACTCTGCAGACTCTGCCGCTGACGGAACGCTCGGCCACAGGCGCCGCAGGTGAACGGCTTTCTCGCCCGTGTGGATGCGATGATGAGACTTCAGGTTGCTCTGAGACGTGAAGGATTTACCGCACGTTGTGCACATCAAGTATTTCCATGCCACGCCCTGCAGGACAAACTCCTGTGTGCTTGACACTTCCTCTTGCAGGTCAGAGGTCACCGGCTGGGCAGCTTCGACTTGAGCTCCTGAAGGAAGAACAAACAGACGACAAACAGACAGGCAGGCAGGCAGACAGACAGACAGGCAGACAGACAGGTTTAAACAGTGAAAGTCAGGACCATCAGTCAGCTCAGAACTTGACATTTGGATGACCTCAAACACGACAACTCATCAGACTAAAGAACAAAGATGGACTGAGATGATGATCAGGGCCCGGTATTTCAAAACTTGTAATCTGGATCAGAATAATCCGGATAATGAAATCCTCTTTTTTTAATTTTCTCAGTCATGGATCAAGGTGATTCTGCTGACTTCATCTGAGTATTTCAAAACACTGGCAGGGTGGATCACCGTGATCCCGACCTGGCCGGATACGGATTTCCAAATCTCGCGTCTCCACCTCCGGATAGAAACATGGTGGACTACCTCACGAAAGCTGGGAGCACTGCTCCTTTCTCCACATCAGAAGTGTACGTTTACCATCGACTAATGTGTAGCGGTTTTAGGACCATTGTTGAACTGTCTCCTAATTCAAACCAGGCCGTACACACCTCTGACTGAGCCGCTGTGCTAATGGTAGCTAACTCGGCTCCATTAACTTGTATGTTAAGCAGCTAGCGGGCTAACCTCGTGCACAGGCCAGACTGCTGCAGAACACTTGATCAGGTGTTGATCAGGTAATAATCAGGTGTTGATCAGGTGATGATCAGGTGATGATCAGGTGTTGATCAGGTGATGATCAGGTAATAATCAGGTGATGATCAGGTGTTGATCAGGTGATGATCAGGTGTTGATCAGGTGATGATCAGGTGTTGATCAGGTAATAATCAGGTGATGATCAGGTGTTGATCAGGTAATAATCAGGTGATGATGAGGTGATGATCAGGTGTTGATCAGGTAATAATCAGGTGATGATCAGGTACTCACTCTCAGCGATGGCTCCGATGTCGATGTTGCCGTGCTCGTCTTTCACGGTCACTGCGAGGATAAAAGGGTTCTCGTTTCTTCCCGGCTGCTCCGGTTTGGTCTGCGGCGACACAGCGCACAGACATCAGAGTCAGGTCAGTGAACGCATCATGGACAGACAGGTGAGGAGGGTCTTACCTGAGTCGATCCGTGCGAGTCGGAGCCCTCGAGTCGGACTCCGTACGAGTGTTCGACCTCTGAGACAGATCACACTTCACGTTAGTATGACATCATTGTGTGGTCTCTGTCCTGATTGGTGTTTGACTGTTGGGTGGCCTGCGTACGTACCGACGCGTGTGTCGTTGAGGACGTTGAGGACACTCGTCTGCGGTCTCTTCCCGCCCTTCCCAGACTGCGTCTCCCCGAGCAACCGAGCTTCATCCACGATGTTTAGGATCTTCCCAGAGCCTCGTTACCCAGAGTCTCCATGATGGAGGCGAACAGCACCTATAGGGTCAGAGGTCACACACACACACACACACTGTTGACAGTGTGAACTGTTCTTCAGGTACCTGACAGGTCTGATCAACCAATCAGCAGGCAGTAATAACACCTGGTGCACCCCCACCCTCTTTACAGTCCCCATGAAAACACGATAATAACGTTTAGATAACGAATTTAGAATAACCCTAGAATAATATTAGACCATGAGTCGGGATCGCACAGTGCGTGTGTTTCTATGATGAAGTGATGAACGATGGGAAATGTAGTGACAGACTGTTACCTGACGAGCTGCGGAAACGTTCCTGTGACATCACCTGAACGTTATTTTAATGTGTGTGTGTGTGTGTGTGTGTCAATGAAAAAGAAACATTCAAACATGGAGCTTTCTATCGGGACTTCATCGCCGGGACTCGGCTCCAGCCTGCCGGCCTCCTCACCATCTTCTCCCGGCTGTCGGCTTGCAGTTTGGCCGGCAGAGGTGTCTCCTCTCCGGCCCGGACCTCCAGGCTGAGCTCCACCAGCTTCTTCAGCTCAGCCACCGCAGCGTGGACCAGAGACTCCATGACGGTGGCCAGCTGAGTGTGCAGGCCCGCGGAGGAGCTCATCCTGCCCGCTAACAGCCGCTGGTACTCCCGTTGATCTAACTAACTATGGCGAACATGAGCTGAGCTCCGTTTTCACGGCATAAACCGAATAAAGAGACACTTCAGCGGAGAGCCCGCTGACAACAGCCACAGCAGACACACAGGGAGGATCCTCTTTATGTTCCGGGTCACACAGGAACTCTTGAACGCAGCACGATGCCCTCTGCTGGTCAGGGCAGGTCGTGCAGCCTTCCAGTCCAGCAGGTATCATCCCTAACAGACCGTCATGTGGGTCACCAGGCAGTTGGGACTGATGAGGACCCCTCTGACCCAGCAGAACCTGTTTAATACCTCAAAGAATTCTAGAGTTGTGTTCTGTGCATCTGTAACATGAGGTCAGATTAAGATATTTAATCTCTGTGTTACGTACAGTTCTTAAGATACAGCTGGTTGCTAAGACTCTCCCTGTGGTTGCAAGGCTGTTTCCAGATGTTTTGTTCTGAAAAAAGAATTTTATTTTGAAACTTTATTTCATTATGCTTGTATATTTTATTTTCAAACATTCATTAATTTAAAGAAACATCAAAGTTCATTTGAACAGACATTGGTTTGACCAATCAGAAAACAGTATGTCACTGGGTGGGGCTGAACTGAAACAAGATTGACTACAACTCCCAGAGAGCTTTGCTGCAGGAATCATCCAATAAGAGAGCTCCACAGTTTGCTGCCAGGACCTGAAGGTGCAGGTTTACCTCACCTGTAAACACCTGAGAAGTCTGAAATTTAAATAAATTATGTCACAGCTCTGATATCACCACTCTTGATTCCCTGTCTCCCTTACAACAGACACAGAGGTTCATCGGTACTGTAGTGTTTAAACTGACGAGACAAAATCTGGAGATTGTTCAGGACCAATCAGGTAACAGTTTTAAGCCCCACCCACTTCAGCATGTATCAGCTCTGATTGGTTTACACAGGTCCACCTCCTGACTGACCCTTCAAAGATTCAAGTATTGATCAAACACTCAGTCAAATTTGTCCAATCAGATGGATGCCTGGTCACACTCAGGCATTTCATTGGCCGGAAGATGTCCCTCACTTGTCACAGGTGTGCTGCTCTCTGCTGCCGTGGACATGTCTCTTGCCCGTCTTCTTCTTGAAGGTCTTCCTGCAGCTGAGTGGCTGCAGTTGATCCTCTGGTGGGCCTTCAGGTTCCCAGCGTACCTGAAGGTTCTGGAGCAGTGCTCACACTTGAAAGGTTTCTGTCCAGTGTGGATGACCTCGTGAGCTTTGAGCGTGATGGTGCGGGTGAAGCCTTTACCGCAGATGCCACAGACGAACAGCTTGCCCGTGTGGATGCGTGAATGACAGTGTAGGCTCTGAAGAAGGTTGAAGGTCTTCCCGCAGACCTCGCAGGTGTACGGCTTCTCTCCGGTGTGCAGGCGCAGGTGCAGTTTCAGGCTGTTGGCGTTGTTGAACTTCTTGTCACAGGAGCTGCAGGCGAACGGGCGCTCTTTGGAGTGTGTGCGGCCATGTAGCATCAGGCTGCTCTGCTGGCTGAATGTCTTGCCGCACTCCTGGCACCTAAACGGACGTTCGCCAGTGTGGATCCTCTGGTGGATCTTTAGGTTCACCGCCTGACGGAAGCTCTTCCCACAGAGGTCGCAGCTGAATGGCCGCACGCCGCTGTGGATCATCTGGTGATTCTTGAGGCTGATTGCCTGGCGGAAGGTTTTGGGACACTGCTCACATTGTAAGGGTTTCTGTCCAGTGTGGATGAGCTCGTGTGTTTTGAGTGCGACAGAGCGAGTGAAGCCTTTACCACAGACGCCACAGACGAAGACCTTCTTGCCGGTGTGCGTGTGTGCGTGGCGGTGAAGGTTCCTCAGCAGGTTGAAGCTGCGGCCACACACCTCGCAGGTGTACGGCTTCTCTCCGGTGTGTGTCCTCATGTGTCTCTTCAGACTCTGCCTCTGACCGAAGGCTCGGCTGCAGATGCTGCAGGCGAACGGCTTTTCTTCTCTGTGCGTCAGGGCGTGCCTCGTGAGCTGCTTCCGCTTGGAGAAACACTTACTGCACTTTGGACACTCAAACCTCTGCTGGCTAGTTTCCGTTGCAATGTGATTCAGTATGAGGAACTTTGGCAGGAGGAAAACCTGCTGCAGCTGAAGCTGCTGGTCCAGCTGGGTCAGCTGCTGGTGCTCCTGCACGTGATGCTGGTCCAGTTGGTGTTGGTACTCCTGCTCCCACTGCTGGTCAAACTGGTGCTTCTGGTCCTGCTCTTGCCTCTGCTGATGCTCCTGGTCCTCCTTGTCCTGCTGGTCCTCTTGCTCGTCTTGCTCCTGCTTCTGCTGGTACTCCTGCTGGTACTCCTTGTCCATCTGCTGGTGCTCCTGCTCAGTGTCCAGCCGGTCCAGTGGCTGGTCCTCGTACTCCTGCTTCTCCTGTAGGGTATAGGTCACTGGTTCAGCAGCTTCAGCTCCTGCAGGAAAAACACAACCTCTGATTCAACTAAAATGGTTGATTCACAACAACAAACAAGCAGAGGGAACAATCCAGGTCATAGATCACCTGTCAGATGCTCGGGGAGGTCAGAGGAAGATGTTTGGGTTGTCTCTGTCAGTCACATGTTTGTTTGTCTTCTTTCTTTGGAGAGCAGTTCAGAGTCTTCATCAGTAAACACTGTTGTGTTACTAAACTGAAGGGCAACTTGCTAGGAGCTCTGGACTAGATCTACTTTGGTAACGCAGTACCGGATCATTATGAGCTGAGCCTGAAGGCAACGCTCTAAATTTTCTGGTATATCTATGATCCAGGCCTCACCTGTGGTCATCAGCTTTAGGTGGTGAAACTGCTGCCACCACAACTCAACCCAGATCAGAGGAAGGAAACTCAGGGAAGAAGCTTGGTTATATGGAGAGGTTCTGTACAGCTCAGTGTCTGTATTGCTGCAGGTCTCACCTCAACAGAACAACATCAGTATCACCAGGAACGGAAGATAGGCAGGCAAGCATGGGTCCTGGTCCGGTACACGTTATTGGACCATGGCACCGAGCCCCCTAGTTTCTCCTTACATTGCACAGACAGACGAGGGTCTCTCTGCATCTTATGGTGAACCGAGCCTGAACACACTCAAAACATCAGACAGTACAACCTGAGGACTGCCAGCAAAAACTCCTTTCACACCAGGTGTGACCCTCTGTCATGTCTACTGGACCAATCCACGCATTATGGCCAGGCCCGATGGCCACCCTGGACACATCCTGAAGGTCTTTGCCCACCAGCTGGATGACAAACCGGTGAGGCGACTGAAGAATGAGAACGGAGGAGGTCATCGTGCACTACAGGAGGGACTGACCAACCAGTCCATCAGGAGGTGGCCGACAGTGTCTGGGCCAAGGCCTTAACCCACTTGCACTCCTACAATTAATGTAACTACACTTCCTGTCAGTGTTTTCAAAATAAAAGGCTGCCAGGGAAGTAAAAGGTTCTGTGCCATGAGCCAGAGGCTTTTAATATAAAAGAGACAGAGGAAAATCTGAGGTTGGTCACATACTCACTGTCATCAAGGGCACTGATGTCGATGTCCTCGTGTTCGTCTTTAACGGTGACCGCCAGAACAACCAGATTGTCATCCTCCCCTGCCTCCTCTGCCTCCCCTGGTTTAGTCTGTGGTGACACAATGTACAATGTACCTAACAGTCATAGTTAGGTCAGTGAACGTATCATGAATGGACAGGTGTGGAGGGTCTTACCTGAGTCAATCCATGTGAGTCGGAGCTTTCCAGTCTCATTCCGTATGAGTGTTCAACCTCTGTAACAGATCAGGCTACATATTAGTATGGCATCATTGTGTGGTCTCTGTCCTGATTAATGTGTTTTACTGCCTGTATACATACCGATCTGTGTGTTGTGGCGGGCTCTGCTCTTCTTCTTCTTCTTGAGGCCCTTCCTGGGCTTCAGCAGTCGGGCTTCTTCCAAGATATGGATGATCTTCCACAGGGCCTCGTTCCCTAGAGACTCCATGACAGAAGCGAACAGAACCTGACAGGACGTACCGATCAGAATCCAGACAGAACACACATTAGGAGATTTGTTGATGTTTAACGGAACAACATGTGACCCAGTCAGGATGGTCACTGTGTCAAGTCACATGATGCACTGTGTGCTTGCTGAGACCTACGTGATGTGATATGATGTACACTATCTCTGATCACATGGTCACCTTATGATGTCACACAGTGAATACGTCACACGTTGTTCCTTTAATCAGAATCTGCAGTTTGTGACGTCATCTGAACGTTATTTTAATGTGTGTGTGTGTGTGTGTCAATGAAAAAGAAACATTCAAACATGGAGCTTTCTATCGGGACTTCATCGCCGGGACTCGGCTCCAGCCTGCCCGCCTCCTCACCATCTTCTCCCGGCTGTCGGCTTGCAGTTTGGCCGGCAGAGGTGTCTCCTCACCGGCCCGGACCTCCAGGCTGAGCTCCACCAGCTTCTTCAGCTCAGCCACCGCAGCGTGGACCAGAGACTCCATGACGGTGGCCAGCTGAGTGTGCAGGCCCGCGGAGGAGCTCATCCTGCCCGCTAACAGCCGCTGGTACTCCCGAATAGACAGTTTAGCGAAGAGAAGTCATCACAACAGCCCGCTGACAGCAGACAGACACAAACACAGACACAGGAAGGGAATCCTTTATGTTCCGGGTCAAACAGGAGCTCTTGAACGCAGCATGGTGCTCTGTTTACATAACACATGTGCTGCGTTCAAGAGCACAAAGACAAACAGACTCCGTAGGGGTATTGCACAAAACAAAGATAAGGGATTAAGCCGGGATATGTTGGTTATCCTGGCTGAATTTAGCCTCAAGTCGGGCGAATAAAAGCAGCTCAAACTTAACCCGGCCAAGTTACTATGGTGATTGATTCTCAGCAGCTAGCCTGCTCCAGACCAGGCTAACAGCCAGGCTAACAGCCAGGCTAACAGCCAGGCTAACAGCCAGGCTAACAGCCAGGCTAAGCATGTTACATCATTTTAATGATCCTGTATTAAATATGACATGCAGTCATTTCTCATTTCATTTAAATCTGTTTGTAACTGCATCAGTCTTTTTATATTGATTCAAGTGGTAGTATTATTACTCAGGCCAAGGGTTGCTATGCTATGCTAATAAGGAAGATAGACAGACATAGCACCACTCGACTTTATAAACGTTTTATTTTGAAAGGCTGTGTTGTCTTCCAGAGGAGGGTGGAGTCTCATGATGACTTCAGCGCTCTGATCAGCAGGATGGAGAAGTACTGCAGCGAGCGCCATCAGACCTAAGAGAGGCAGGAAGTGAACCTTCTTCTTCTGCTCTGCACTTCCTGTTTGTTACCCTTAAATTAATGTTGTATTAACTTTGTTTTTGTGTTCTTTGAACGTTTCCTGGATGTTTACTATCAAACCTTTCTGTAACACTTTATTTATTATTTACTTTATTAAAATCGTCACAGAACAAATCAGACTGATGTGATTGGCTTCTCGAGGAACTTGTTTGGCTAGTCAGAAGCTCTAGTGTCCACTAGCTGTTATCAGAGATGATGATGTCAACAGGAAGTGATGTCACACATTTCATGTGTTGACATTTCACTCAGTCAGGCTTCGATCAGCGGCACCTGCTGACAGACTTCCTGCACACCTGATCACATGACCGTCAGTTCCAGGTGAGGTCACAGGGCACCTGTCCGTTATATTTGCACACAGTCCAGTGTCACTCTCGTTCCTCACCGCAGCGCTGCCGGTCTGTCCACTCTCTGATGAGACGGTTGCCAATAGCCTGTTTTGGCGGGAACCAGATGACGGGGGTGTCGCCTCTCCGGGGCGGAGTCTTCACCTGTAGAGCTGATACCACTTCCTCCAGACTGAACCAGCGGGCGTCCTCCAGTTCCGAGTGGTCCACGTTCAACTGGACAACAAAGACAGGGTCAGTGAACGCACCGTGGTCAGTGGTGGTCTGGACTGCTGCTGTAATCATTCTATCATTCATTGTAACTGTACAACATGTTTGTGTTGATTGTTCTGTACATGTGACATCCATGTGACGTCTGTCCGTCCTGGCAGAGGGATCCCTCCTCTGTGGCTCTTCCTGAGCTTTCTTCCACATGTTTTCCCTGTTAAAGGGGAACCGAGGGTCTAAGGACAGAGGGAGTCACTCCCCGTACATGCACCATGGTCAGTGTAGGCACCGTCACAGCGTGACACATTAATGAACAAACACCTTCATCATCATGACGAGGCTCACCTGAGTATGGGCGGGGCTAACGGTGGCATGGAAGCCAAGCATGAAGGAGCTGTGCGGGAAAGGCCAGTGCTGCGACGAGCTGTAGGAGACACTGAGGACATCCAGACCGACCTCCTCTGCCACCTCCCTGCTCAGAGTCTCCTCAGGAGTCTCACCTGTAACACACAGACCACGGGTGAGACTGTAGACAGGTGAGATGTGAAACTGGAGACAGGTGAGACTAGAGACAGGTGAGACTGACCCATATTGCAGAACCCGGCTAGAGCACTGTACATCCCTCGGGGGAACGACGACTGTCGACCCAACAAACAGCGTTTCCCATCAGACACCAGAACGATGACCACAGGAGACATCTGCAGAAAGACCAGAACCAGTCAGAGCTGGACCAGAACACAGATCACAACAAGAGAACAAAGATAGTCTGGAACCGTTTCAGACCCGGTACCTTGGGATAGTAGATGATGCCGCTGCTCCTGCAAACTCTCTCACTTCCTGCCTGGTTCCGGTGGGTCGGCTGGCCTGTGGCGCTGCAGAATCTGCTGGTTTGATGCCAGCGCAGCAGAGCCTGAGCCTGCATGACACAACGGAGGACAGGAAGCTCTCGTTAGGAGAATGGGTCAAGGACCGAAGCAGAACTGGAAAACTTCATTAGGTGATAAGAACTGGATCACCTCGTTCAGGTGAGCAGTACCTTGGCCACGAGTGGAGCCTCTGAGCCTGTCAGAAGAAAGAAGGATTTCCTCAGATCGGTGAAGGTTCCTTCACAAATGTCCTCCACTGCTGCCTGATCCAAGACTCCTACAGTACCAAAACAGAACCAGAACAGAACAACATAAAAACCCAGAGCCTGCGTAGAGCGGTGCATTCAGGGTCTCACTGCAGTGGTATCACTGTAACAAACAGTTCTTACCAACATCCAGACAGAACTGAGCCCGGTTCTGTTCAGAACAGCCGATCAGAACCGACTCCTTCAGCAGGGGTCTGTCTGAACCGAGTCTCTCCAGGATGGAGAGAACATCTGCAACATACAATGATCAAGACTGTTTAAAGGTATGGTTCTCCACCTGTGGTTCTGTCCCTGTGGTTCTGTCCCTGTGGTTCTGTCCCTGAGGTTCTGTCCCTGAGGTTCTGTCCCTGAGGTTCTGTCCCCGAGGTTCTGTACCTGAGCTCATGAGTGCTGCTGGTCTCAGAGTTCCTCGCTCAGTGCATTGCAGGAGAGGAGACAGACGGTGGAACAAGAACATGTGAGAGTTCTGCAGCGCTGCAGAACATGCCTCATCGTCCACCTTCAACCGGTCCAAGTACCTGAGAGGCGAAGCAACCGACAAATCAACAGATCAAGCAAACAATCAACCGACCAGCCAATCAGGTTATAAATGGCTGAACCTCATCCTGGAGACGTAGCTTGAGCAGCATCGGTGGATCAGAGAGAATTTGGTGATGATCTTCAAACGTCTGAACGCAGCCATCACACTGGACCGGTCTGAACCAGTCTGGACTGGTTCTAGTGACAGGAAACAGAAAATAGGCTTCATATATTTAACTCACACTGAATAACAAGACAGACTGAACCTGATCTAAATGTAAATATGTACGGAGGAGCTAACATCTATACAAACATACATCTGACGGTCAGAGGCATCAGGACAAACTTCCTGTTTACATCCTGACAGACAGACAGACGGATGTGTGTGTGTGTGTGTGTGTGTGTGTGTGTGATTCAGGTAACGTTACTCACTCAGAGCTCAGTGTGTCGTTCAGGAGTCTGACCGGAAACACGTGATGACTTATAGACGTTGTTCTTCTTCTGTGGTGGCTGAGCAGCAGTACTTCCGCCTTCTGCCGTTCGGCTCCACATGTGGCGGACAGAGCATCAACATGTCTGTGTTTATGGACCTGAACCTGACCTACACGACCGACCAAACCCGGCTCCAGGCTCTGATAGAGACCGCCGCTCACCGTGAGTCTGTCCGTGCAGGTCACCGGGCTGCTAACCGGGCTAGCCTCGGCTCGGAGAGTTCTGTGTTCCGGCCGGTTTGGGCTCAGAACATTCATGAAGCGGCTCGTTAAATATCCGGGTCATAGAGTCTTATTAACTCAGTTAATGACGCCACCAGACTCCCGCCAGAAAAACGTAATTTTAAAGTTTCAGAACTAAACGGAACGCGGCCCACATGTCGTTACATCTCAGTAATTACATCACGTTCAGTTCTGATGACATTGTAACAGCTGATCACAGAATGTGTCTGAACCTTGACCTCGACGTCATGAGGCGATAAGGAGTCAGTCACATGATCAGTCACATGGTGTTTTGTTTCTCCTGCAGTCGGTTACTCGGCAGTTGCTGTGAACTATGTGTTCGAACCCATGGCTAAAAAGAAACAGGTGAGTCCTCACCTACTGTGCTGCCTTCAGGGACACTCAGGAAACAAAATAATAGCTGCTCTTATTTTGTAATTCTGTTCACTTCCTGTTTGCAGGAGATTCCCTCCCCAGCGCCGATCAGTGAGCTGATCAATGAGCTGCCCATCGTACAGGTACGACCATAACCATGATGACCACAATGACCATAACGACCACGACCATGACAACAACGAACACGACAACCATAATGACCACTACAACCACAATGATCCTGACGACCATGACCACGGTGACTACCATAGTAACAATGACCATCATGACCACCACAATGACCATGACTACATCCACAATGACCACAACAACCAGGATGACCGCAATTACCGTGACTACAATGTCCATGACCACGACCACAATGACCACGACAACCATGACCACGACCACAATGACCACGACAACCATGACCACGACCACAATGACCACATCGACCACGACCACGACAACCATGACCACGACCACAATGACCACATCGACCACCATGACCACGACCACATCGACCACGACAACCATGACCACGACCACAATGACCACATTGACCACATCGACCACCACGACCACATCGACCACGACAACCATGACCACGACCACAATGACCACATCGACCACCATGACCACGACCACAATGACCACATCGACCACCATGACCACGACCACCATGACCACGACCACAATGACCACATCGACCACCATGACCATGACCACGACCACCATGACCACGACCACAATGACCACATCGACCACCATGACCACGACCACATCGACCACCATGACCACGACCACAATGACCACATCGACCACGACAACCATGATGACCACAATGACCACTACGACCATTACAATTCATATACTACAATGATGACGTCTGTCGTTAACCTGTCTCTCTCTCTCCCTCTCTGTCAGGGTCGTTCTCGTCCAATCAGAGTGCTGAACAGACTGACCGTGGTGATGTCAGACTCCGGTCACTTTGTAAGCCAACAGGATCTATAACAGGAAGTGACACGTCACACAGAGGTGTTTGTTCTAAGCGTGTGTTTTGTTTCAGAGGCCGAATGCCGCAGAGTAATCGCTGCTTCGACCTGCTTGCTGTGCAGCCGACCACTGAGAAACTCTTCCATGTGAGACAGAACTGACACCTGAACGCATCACAAACACTTCATCATTACACATCTGAATGCATCACTGATGACATCACTGATAACATCACTGATGACATCACTGATAACATCACTGATGACATCACTGATAACATCACTGATGACATCACTGATAACATCACTGATGACATCACTGATGACATCACTGATAACATCACTGATGACATCACTGATGACATCACTGATAACATCACTGATAACATCACTGATGACATCACTGATAACATCACTGATAACATCACTGATGACATCACTGATAACATCACTGATAACATCACTGATGACATCACTGATAACATCACTGATGACATCACTGATAACATCACTGATAACATCACTGTCCTCAGGCGGCCTGCATGATGTTTGACGTCGACATTATTAGCATCTCTGTGACGGAGAAACTCCCGTTCTTCTTCAAGAGAGCACCGGTCAACGTGGTGAGAACGTTTCCTGAACGTTAGTCTGGGAGCATGTCCAAATCTAGCATCCAATCAAAGTCTCTCCTCTGACTGTGTGTGTGTGCGTGTGTGTGCAGGCTGTAGAGAGAGGTGTTGTGTTCGAGGTCTCATACTCTGCGGCCATAAGAGACTCCACCATGAGGCGCTACACCATCGCTAATGCTGTCTCTCTGATGGACAGCTGTAAGGGGAAGGTACGTCCTCAGCTGTAATCACATGACGTGCACCTGTGACAGGAAGTGACAGAGGGGGCGGAGCCTGAAACTGCTGTCTGTTTTGTCTTCTAGAATGTGATCCTGTCAAGTGCCGCTGAGAAGGTTGGTGATCGTTTGTGTTAACCAATCACAGATCAGCTGCTGTGACGTCATCACTACTGACCAATACTGTTTGTCCTCAGCCGCTGGAGCTCAGAGGACCTTATGACATCACCAACCTGTATCCTTCTGCTGTGCCGTGACATCACACGGGGTGCTACAGTTCAGTGTGTTTTGGTGGTTCTCTTGACCTGGTTCTTCAGAGGTTTGTTGTTCGGATTGTCAGATGGAGACGCCAAAGAAGCTGTCTCCACCACCTGTCGCTCTGTTGTCCTCCACGCAGGTAAGACCTGAACACTGAAACACCTGCAGCCGACCCGGTCCGCTCTGTCTAACTCTTGGTGTTCTGTCACAGAAACCAGGAAGACAGCATCTGGGATCATCTACACTACGAAGAGTGGCAGCGAGCAGCAGGAAGCTTTGCCCACAGAGGGTGGGTTCAGCGTCATCATGGATCGACCGACCAATCAGTGATCAAAGATCCTGATCACTTACTCTGTGTTTACCTGAACAGGTGACGCTCCTGCAGCCAAGAGAGCCAGATCTCACCTGACTGAGTGATTGACAGCTGAGGAGGGCGGGACCATGAGAGGGAGGAGTCAGTGATGTCACAGTTTGTTTACAGATCTTTGTCAAAAAAGTTTTCAGTCAAGGATTTTATTTTGAAATCAGTACAAACAGGAAATTATGTCATCAAAAATGATTAATAAAAAAATATAAAAATCTACAACATCTCTTTTATTTGAAAATTCACTTCCTGTGATCCCTTTGCTCGATTCAGTCATGACTTCAGATTTTCAACTTAAAACTTTTTTTTTTCATTTAATTTTGAAATCTGGAATGTCGATGCCCGCCCATCTGACAGGTGACTTCTGCTCATGCTCAGAGGAGAGCATTGACGTCACCTGTGTGGGCAGAGCTTTAAACTGGAGTAGCCCTTTAGACAATGAACACCTCAGAAGGAGCCGCCTGCAGGTCGGCCAATCACAGCTGGGTCGTTAATTATTGATTAGTCATAGTTAGCTGATGAGTTCACCTCTCAAACTGTGAACCAATCAGACGTCAGGAGGATGGCGGGCTGAGGAGCGGGGCTAATCATTGATACATTCCTTCTGAGTTGTCACGTGTGGTGCGTTCAAGCACGTCTGAGGTAGCAGGACATTTATTAAAATCTGGAAGTTACAAATGCTCGTCAGTCCTTAAATACACCACCATCGTCTCCATGACAACGAGTCAGTAGGAATGTAAAATCATGACATCAGAGCTCCTGAGTGGTCCTTTGAGTGGTGAGGTCATGATGACAACATACAGCAGTGGTTTCTTCTTCTTCTTCTTCTTCTTCTTCTTCTTCTTCTTCTTCTTCTTCTTCTTCTTCTTCTTCTTCTTCTTCTTCTTCTTCTTCTTCTTCTTCTTCTTCTTCCCCTTCTTCTTCTTCCCCTCTCAGTGGCCCATGATGTGGTTGAAGTGTCCCTGTCAAACAGAAAACAGTGAGAATGGTCGCTCACCTGTCTGCCTGTACACCTGGATTGTTTGCTCTGATGACCATGTAACTTACCGGTTCTCCTCCGAGACACCTGGAACAGCGGGTCAGAGCCGGTCTGGGCCAGGCCGCACCAACCTGAGCAACACAAACACGAGATGACACGGCTAACAGCTGTTAGCATTAGCAGTATTAGTATACAGTGATCTCTGCTGAAGTGAGGAGCTGCAGACAGACTGTGAGTGTTGTTTATGCAGCTGAACACACAGATTAATAAATGTGCTATTGAATAGAAGTCATTGAGAATTTTTACCATGAAGGTGTGCAGAGGGAGCAAAATGCTTTAAGCGTTTACAGTTAAACATTTAAAAAGGGCTTTTCATTCTTTGCAGGTCTCAGGAGATTTCTATATATTTATATTATATATTTATATCAGTGAGTGATTTATCGTCCTTGCTGTGAGCTGCTGTGTTAGTCTAATCTGATGTTGCTTGTTTCTGTGATGATCTGCACTCACCTGTTGTTCTTGGTGCTGATTGGACGCTGTGAACATGTGGGACGTCTCCATTGGACACTCAGCTGGTTGGAGCTCCACCTCCAAACATACTCGCTTCTGTAAACAGACAAATCTTTATCATCTTTATCGTCATCAGTGACATCATCTGTGTCATGTAGTCTTCTCTCCTCAGGTCAGAGGTCAGGTGTGAGCCTTCAGGTCCTGCAGTAGTTTGTCTTTGTTTAAGGACAGCAGGTGTCGGTCTGTCAAACACTGTGGTGACCAGAGTCAGACAGACTGAATGTTCTTCATAAACCTCATAGAATAATAAAAAATAATTTTGCCTGTTGATGTCAGTGAGTTGAAACTTTACAAGCCTCAGATCTGATATCATGTCTGTAATACTGTAAAAACAACTTCCACCTGTTACACACACACACACACACACACACACACACACACACACACACACACACAGAGTAACAAACTGTACTTGTAAAACTACAACAAAAGAGATCAATCGAAATCAAAAGATCATAGAAATACTCAGTTACTAAAGGTGTGTGTGTTTCATCATCACCACCATCATCATCATCGTTATGGACCTTCCTCTTTCTGCAGTGTTCTGAGTGACACACACATTTTAAATGGATCTAATCACAGACATACAGACAGACAGACAGACAGACAGACAGACAGACAGACAGACAGACAGACAGACAGACAGACAGACAGACAGACAGACACATTAAAGGTGACATGAGGTCATATGTGGCCTCGAGCTCAGCAGTGTTAGCTGTTTGTCTTTGGCTGGCAGTAGCAGGTGCCGTCCTGTCTCAACACTGTGGCCCGGGTCCAAGAACTCTGGTGCTGCCTGCTTAGACAGAACAGACAGCTGGCCACTGACATTCCAGTCTGTGAACAGACGTCTGTGTCTGCAGACTAACTGACAAAGACTCCGTCCTTGGTAAAAGCTTCTCTTCACCTGATTCTGGGCGTGTCGTGTTTGTGGCGTCATCTCGGGTTTAAAGTCTGTCCACCAGCATGAGTTGGACAGACTGTGAGACCGACTCAGACACTTCTGATGAACTTTGAGAGTCTCTGATTCTCCTTGATCAAGTGCTAATAAATAATACAGCCTCAGACATCAGAGGCTCCTGAACACTTTCTTTCTTCCTGACCTCACCACTGACCTTTGACTTCAGCAATCTCTCCATAACAATCATCATCATCATCATCATCATCATCATCATCACCACCATCATCATCATCATCATCAACATCAATCAACATCATCATCATCATCACCATCATCATCATCATCATCAACATCATCATATCATCACCATCATCATCATCACTCATCATCATCATCATCACCATCATCATCCATCCATCATCATCCATATCATCACCATCATCATCATCATCATCATCATCACCATCATCATCATCATCACCACCATCATCATCATCATCATCATCAACATCATCATCATCATCACCACCATCATCATCATCATCATCATCACCATCATCATCATCATCACCATCATCACCATCATCATCATCATCATCACCATCATCATCATCACCATCATCATCATCATCATCACCATCATCATCATCACCACCATCATCATCATCATCATCATCATCACCATCATCATCATCATCACCATCATCATCATCATCATCATCATCATCACCATCATCATCATCATCACCATCATCATCACCACCATCATCATTTTCATCATCATCATCATCATCACCATCATCATCACCATCATCATCATCTTCATCACCATCATCATCATCACTATCTTCATCATCATCACCACGTGTCTCACCGCTCTGCACTTCCATGGCTCCACTTCCGGCTCCACACTCCTCTTCCGGATGTTAGCACACTGCATGCTAACAGGCTAACCTGAAGTCCTATCCTGAAGTCCGGAAGTCAGACAGCTGTTAGCTGTTAGCTCCTTAGCATCAGCGGAGAATCCACCGTTTGTTCAAACTACGACCGGAAGTTGTGAGTTTCCCGCTCACTGAGTAGACATGCACGAGGTGAACTGTTGACGGTTGGTGTTGTTGACCGACCTTCTGTTGACGGCAACTTCAAGTTTACAGCAACTACAGCAACGCTTCCGGTACCGGTGCAGCCGAGTCCTTCACATTAAAAGCATCGTCGTGTCTGTTGTCATCACATAAAGTGAACAGTCTTCACTTATATGGAATATAATGAGCTTCACTGACAGCTACAGAACCAATGGCACACATAAACAAACAACAACAGCGCGTTAAACACGTTAAATAGATACACTTATTTAAGATGAAGAGTTTATCATCTTATTTTGAAAGTCCTCTCATTAGACCGGAAGTCTCATTTATGGCTCTTTGTCGTCTCACGTCGGAAACTTTTTTCACGCTGCCTCCGTTTGAAATTACATGACGTCAGAGCGCAGCGAGCCAATCAGAGAGAGCGTATACTCCCGCGAAATCTCTCTCTCTCTCTCTCTCTCTCACACACACACACACACACACACACACACACACACACTAAGCTGTCCATCACACAGAAATCAATAACAGTTGTTAAAGTTAATATTTCATCTGAGCAGTTACCGAGGAAACCAATTAATGGAGGGAGTGAACCTGAGAGTGTGTGTGTGTGTGTGTGTGTCACAGGTGTGACAGCCTCTAGGGTTGTGGGCTGGGACGATGTCATCCTGTGTTGCAGGAGCCTGGCAGGTGGAGCTGCAGCCTCATCATCAGATGCCATAGGAGGCCTCGGCTGCGTCTCAGGCCCCGTTTACGCGGGCATTTTTAAAAACAGAGACATTTCCCTTCGTTTGTAGCAAACGGTGAATTCGCCTCTGAAAACGAATCTTTGTAAAAACTCCGGCTGGTGGAGATTCTGGAAAACGACGGTTTCGCATTTGCGTGTAAATTGACATAAACAGAGTTTTAGGCAGCTGATGCACCAAAAGTGCGACCAATGTTTACCTGTTGCTATGACGATGATCATGGAAGCGTTCAGAGGAGCAGTCGCATTTCTTCTGGTGCAAACACTTTTCATGTGTTTGCATTTGCATACACAGCTGACGTATCATGTCGATGACCTTGCTGCGTCCTTACATCGAGGGCGAGATGACCGTCAAGCGTATTTATGCGGATTGATGTAAAACGATGCTGTGTGCACAATGTTATTTTGGAAAATGGAGGGAGGGAAATGTTCGTTTCTCAACATACCCGGCTACGTGTAAACGTAGCTTCAATTCAGGGGCTGCATTCAACGCGACAGTTGTTCGAAGGCGACTCCTTCTGAGGGTCCTTTGAAGGACGCATCAGCTGTTGTTAAATGAGACGGTCTAGCCTTCGAAGCTTTTCACCAGCTGCACACCTGCCATCAGTTGGTACTTTTAACCTAGTCGCTTGGTGTCATCATCATTGTATGTTTCTCGGCACTGAACAGCGGCACACAAAGGATCTTGGAATATGAGGATAACATCTTGGAATCTGCATCCTCGAAAAAGGGAAAAGAACGCCGCATTTGAAGGAGCCATTGGAATTGGGACAGCCTTCGCGCAGCATTGTGACTTAGTCTGCCGTCAGATGTTGATCCAGGTCCAACTTTTGGGAAAAGGGAGCTTGAAGTCACGCTCGGCAAGCCAATCAGACACTCAGATCGATCAAACCTCCACAGACAGCCTGAAATGTCTCTGAGACTGTCTCTGAGACTATAGAGACAGAGAGCGAGAGAGAGAGCTTTGGTCGAGAGACATAGGAGTAACAATAACGGAGTGTGAGCGCCGTCCTCGATAAAGCTTTTATTAATCAGACAAATCAAAAAGTTATTTCCTGATTGTTTCCATCACAGCGCTTACAGGTAAACACACCTCACCACCGGACAACACCTGATCCTGTGAATGCTATGCTAACTTGCAGTCTGGACAGAATTAGCTAGCTGTATGGCTAACTAGGTAAGCTAACTAACAGCAGCTACAGTACCAGAAACATCACGGAGATCAGCTGATGATCATCCAATCAGCACAAAGGACACCTGGTAGACAACAACAAGGAGAGCTAACAGCAGCTAGCCAGAATGTGTGTGTGTGTGTGTGTGTGTGTGTCACTGTGATTGACAGGTCTGACAGCTCTATGATTGATTACCCTGCAACCAACTAGAGCCTGACACGTAGACCACCACAGTGTGTGTCTGTATGTGTGTGTGTGAGAGAGCATGTATGTGTGTGTCTGTATGTGTGTGTGTGTGTGTGTGTGTGTGTGTGTGTGTCAGCAGACTCTGTGAGCTGTGAAGTTTCTATTACAGTGTGAGGTCATCAGCTGGGGGCGGGGTCAAAGGTCAGACAGCCTGCCCACACAGAGCTGCACAGTCAAAACACTCACAAACTGAGCTTTAGAACCAGCTCCCAGGTCTGGGTGGCCATGAGGAGCCACGAGGAGCCACGAGGAGCCACGGGGAGCCACGAGGAGCCATGAGGAGCCACGGGGAGCCACAAGGAGCCACGAGGAGCCACGAGGAGCCACGGGGAGCCACGAGGAGCCATGAGGAGCCACGAGGAGCCACGAGGAGCCACGAGGAGCCACGGGGAGCCACGAGGAGCCACGGGGAGCCACAAGGAGCCACGGGGAGCCACGAGGAGCCACGAGCAGCCATGAGGAGCCACGAGGAGCCACAAAGAGCCACGAGCAGCCGTGGGGAGCCACGAGGAGCCACGAGGAGCCATGAGGAGCCACGAGCAGCCGTGGGGAGCCACGAGGAGCCACGAGGAGCCATGAGGAGCCACAAAGAGCCACAAAGAGCCACGAGCAGCCGTGGGGAGCCACGAGGAGCCATGAGGAGCCACAAAGAGCCACGAGCAGCCGTGGGGAGCCACGAGGAGCCACGAGGAGCCATGAGGAGCCACAAAGAGCCACGAGCAGCCGTGGGGAGCCACGAGGAGCCACGAGGAGCCATGAGGAGCCACGAGGAGCCATGAGGAGCCATGAGGAGCCACGAGCAGCCGTGGGGAGCCACGAGGAGCCACGAGGAGCCATGAGGAGCCACGAGGAGCCATGAGGAGCCACGAGCAGCCATGAGGAGCCACAAAGAGCCACGAGGAGCCACGAGCAGCCACGGGGACCCATGAGGAGCCACAAAGAGCCACAAGGAGCCACAAGGAGCCACAAAGAGCCACGAGCAGCCACAGGGACCCATGAGGAGCCACAAAGAGCCACGAGGAGCCACAAAGAGCCACAAGCAGCCACGGGGAGGCACGAGGAGCCACAAAGAGCCACGAGGAGCCACGAGCAGCCGCGAGGAGCCATGAGGAGCCACGAGGAGCCATGAGGAGCCATGAGGAGCCATGAGCATCCATGAGGAGCCACAAAGAGCCACGAGCAGCCACGAGGAGCCATGAGGAGCCATGAGGAGCCACGAGGAGCCACGAGGAGCCATGAGGAGCCACGAGGAGCCACAAAGAGCCACGAGGAGCCACGAGCAGCCGCGAGGAGCCATGAGGAGCCACGAGGAGCCATGAGGAGCCATGAGGAGCCATGAGCATCCATGAGGAGCCACAAAGAGCCACGAGCAGCCACGAGGAGCCATGAGGAGCCATGAGGAGCCACGAGGAGCCATGAGGAGCCATGAGGAGCCACGAGGAGCCACAAAGAGCTCTCCATTCTGTGAGCATGGTGGCGTAACAGGGTCCTGTGAAATCTTTAAGATGGGAGACATCTGATCCTGTCCGGTTCCTGCCAGTCCACAGGCTGACGTCTTATCAGTCGATGAATGATCATTGATCAGCCTTCATGTCTGTCAGCTGCAGTTCTTCACTCGTCCTGCAGGTGGAGCTGTGGTTCCACACATGGTCTGTGTTCCCCCTGAGCTTGTCTTCTCAGGCACAGCAGGCAAACCTCTCTGTGTCTCTCTTTCAGAGTGATGCTCACTCAACCAACAAAAACAGTAGTAGTAAATAGTAATAGTAATAATAATAAGGGAGACACTGTTTTCACATTAACAAAAGGTTTTTTAAATGGGTGTCTTTTTCAGAGTAAAATAAAGAGATTCCACTCTCTCTCTCTGAGGATCATGTCATGTCAACCTTGGATGTCCCGCTGAGGGACTGAATGTAAATCTGTTGTCACGGTAACAGAGAGTTAGCGAATCAGAGATGAAACATTCAAACAGAAATCCTGAAAAATGAAAGAAAGTTACAAAATATGACAAAAAACTACAGAATGAATCAAACTACAAGAAGCTCGACAACAAATACTGCAACGCGTTACACAGATGACAAAAATATTAATTTATAGTTCAATAAAATCAGCAGCTGAACATAAAAACTAAACATGAAGTCACAAAACCCAAAACATTAG
>CM024806.1:21232501-21257501 GCA_014281875.1 Nibea albiflora
TGAGGGCTGATCTACATACACTGCTGTTAATTAGCTCTGTCAATCATTCTACTGTGTGTGTGTGTGTGTGTGTGTGTGTGTGTGCGTTATTTTCTCAGCCCAGCTTGTGATTGGTCTGTTTCTAGCTGTCAATCAAACAGCTTCAGAAACTTGTTGAACGTTATTGGTTGTTTGATGTCTCATTGATATGACATCATCAAACTTAATCTGAGCCTGAGTGGAGCTGAGACGAGTTTTTCACTGAGCTGTTCTGAAGAACAGCTGATAGGAACATGTGATCAAAAGTCCGGTCCAGCAGACAGCAGGATGGAAGGAGGGCGGGCTCCAGGTCCAGGTCTACTTCAAGAGGCCAGTACTATGGGTGTATAGAAAGAAAACTAGTTGAGCTAAACCACGACAGGCACGTCTGATCAGACTGAACACGTTTTAGTTTTTAGTTTTGAGCCTGTGGCCTCCCGGCTGAAAGTCGCAGGTTTAATCCTGAATCAGTAGCAGTGCCCTGAAGCCAGGCAGCAGCAGAGAGTCCAGCTGTCTGCTGACACACAGACTCAGAGTCTCCTCCCTACTAATTAAGATTAATTCGCTGCTTGTTAATTTACACTCAGCTTCCCGAGGAGAGACATGACGGGTCAAGGACGAGAGAGACACAGAGAGTATACCTCACTCCGCCTAAACATCAGCACCACAGGTAACAAACCAAATCCAATTCAATCCACTTTATTTACAGCATGATTTTTAGCAGACACAAGGTTTCCAAAGTACTGCACAAGAAGATGAAATTATTATTACAAAGTAATTACTAATTATTACAAAGAGACCCGTATGCCGAGAAACCGCCACAGAATCCCTGTTGTCTCTAAACAGAGAGAGGAGAGACTAAAGTCCAGTTTGTCTGAGACCACCTCACCTGGCGTTCTGACAGGGTCCGGTCCATCAGAGAGCAGGATGGAGGGAGGTCTCCAGGTCCAGGTAAGTGAGCTCCTGAGGTTCTAAACCCAGTATGCACACAACCTGAACCTCATGAAGCTGAGCCGCCACCTGATTCTGAAGTGAAGCCTGTCAATCGCCTGTATATACAGCTTTATATACACCTGCACTGTGCTGACCTGTGGACACATAGCAAATGATCTGTTGTAAAAATGGACTAAAACTTTTATAACAGGCTCAAATATTTAATTTGCCTTTAATGTTTTATTTATTCAATAAACTTGATGAATAAATGAGTCATTATGATTGGCTGGCTGCTTTCAGACTCTGATGTGCAGCCATGTTTAATTCAGACCTCCATGATGGAGCCAGCAGGCAGTGTTAGTTATTAAAACACCTTTAAAAACAGCTGCTGCTGCTCATTCATTCCACCTTAAAAACCACTTAGTGGGTTAAATATTGAGCAGGGCTTATCCTGGAACATTTCCTCCTTAAGTGGCCTCACAAAGTCGAATCATTTAAACCAGCAGAGTTTCACGCTGACTTGAGTCCATTAAGCAGCTGACTGACGAGAATCAGGAAGTTTGTTACAGCAGAAAAATCCTGTTTGGACGAGAAACGAGTCGAATCATCAAACTCAGCAGGAACGTTCAGAGAGAGAAATCAAGCGCACCTAAAGGATTAAACAGCTGGGGTCATGATGTTAAACATGAGCTGAGAGATTCTGCATACTTCACTACAGAGTACTACAGTACCACAGAGTACTACAGTACCACAGAGTACTACAATAGTACTGGATGATGTCAAGCTTTGACTGAGCGGAACGGTCTGTATCTCATGAAGTCAACATCAACGTATTTTACCTTTGAACTTTGTGTGACTTTGTCTGAAACATGGAGACACGTTTCAGACACGTTTCAGACACGTTTCAGACACGCTTCAGACACGTTTCAGACACGCTTCAGACACGTTTCAGACACGCTTCAGACACGTTTCAGACACGTTTCAGACACGCTTCAGACACGCTTCAGACACGTTTCAGACACGTTTCAGACACGCTTCAGACACGCTTCAGACACGCTTCAGACACGTTTCAGACACGCTTCAGACACGCTTCAGACACGTTTCAGACACGTTTCAGACACGTTTCACACACGCTTCAGAGACGCTTCAGACACGTTTCAGACACGCTTCAGAGACGCTTCAGACACGTTTCAGACACGCTTCAGACACGTTTCAGACACGTTTCAGACACGCTTCAGACACGCTTCAGACACGTTTCAGACACGTTTCAGACACGTTTCAGACACGTTTCAAACACATTTCAGACATGTTTCAGACACGCTTCAGACACGCTTCAGACACGTTTCAGACACGTTTCAAACACATTTCAGACATGTTTCAGACACGTTTCAGACACGTTTCAGACACGCTTCAGACACGCTTCAGACACGTTTCAGACACGTTTCAGACACGCTTCAAACACGCTTCATTTCAGACACGTTTCAAACACATTTCAGATACGTTTCAAACACGCTTCATTTCAGACACGTTTCAGACACGTTTCAAACACGTTTCAGACACGCTTCAGACACGCTTCAGACACGTTTCAGACACGTTTCAAACACATTTCAGACACGTTTCAAACACGCTTCAGACACGCTTCATTTCAGACACGCTTCAAACACGTTTCAAACACATTTCAAACACATTTCAGACACGCTTCAAACGCTTCATTTCAGACACACTTCAAACTCGCTTCAAACACATTTCAGACACATTTCAGACACGCTTCAGACACGTTTCAAACACGCTTCAGACACGCTTCAGACACGTTTCAAACACGCTTCAGACACGTTTCAGACACGCTTCAAACTCGCTTCAAACACGTTTCAGACACGCTTCAAACTCGCTTCAAACACGTTTCAGACACGCTTCAAACACGCTTCAGACACGTTTCAGACACGCTTCAAACTCGCTTCAAACACGCTTCAGACAAGTTTCAGACACGCTTCAGACACGCTTCAGACACGTTTCAGACACGTTTCAAACATGTCAAACACGCTTCAAACACGTTTCAAACACGCTTCAAACTCGCTTCAAACACATTTCAGACACATTTCAGACACGCTTCAGACACGTTTCAGACACGCTTCAAACACGCTTCAGACACGTTTCAGACACGCTTCAGACACGTTTCAGACACGTTTCAAACATGTCAAACACGTTTCAGACACGTTTCAGACACGTTTCAGACACGTTTCAAACATGTCAAACACGTTTCAGACACGTTTCAGACACGTTTCAAACACATTTCAGACACGTTTCAAACACGCTTCAGACACGCTTCATTTCAGACATGTTTCAGACACGTTTCAGACACATTTTCAAACATGTTTCAGACACATTTCAGACACGTTTCAAACACATTTCAGACACATTTCAGACACGTTTCAGACACGTTTCAGACACATTTCAGACACGTTTCAGACACGTTTCAAACACATTTCAAACATGTCAAACACGTTTCAGACACGTTTCAGACACGTTTCAAACACATTTCAAACATGTCAAACACGTTTCAGACACGTTTCAGACACGTTTCAGACACATTTCAGACATGTTTCAAACATGTTTCAGACACGTTTCAGACACATTTCAGACACGTTTCAGACACGTTTCAAACATGTCAAACACGTTTCAGACACGTTTCAGACACGTTTCAGACACGTTTCAGACACGTTTCAAACACATTTCAAACATGTCAAACACGTTTCAGACACGTTTCAGACACATTTCAGACACGTTTCAGACACATTTCAGACATGTTTCAAACATGTTTCAGACACATTTCAGACACGTTTCAGACACGTTTCAGACACGTTTCAGACATGTTTCAGACACGTTTCAGACATGTTTCAGACACGTTTCAGACACATTTCAGACATGTTTCAAACATGTTTCAGACACGTTTCAGACACGTTTCAAACACAAATGTTTTTTCTTTCTTACATATTTTTAAATTATTTGATTCAGTTCTGATGGTGATAACAGAAAATCATGTTTAGAGGTCCAGATCTGAAACCTGCCGACACACACACGTGCGATCAGAGCAGGGGGTTATGGGTCGGACAGCATTCAGCCTGCAGCCAAACAGAGATGAGAGGTTTCCTGTTTCAAACCACTTTGACACCCATTAATAAACCATCACACACACACACACACACAGACACTCAGCATATTTATGTGACTGAACAGATGAGTGTGTGCATGTGTATTTGTGTGTGCGGCTCGTTGTTTATTTAAATGTGGACAAATGGACTTGGATTCATTAAGACAGTAGCAGAAATTCTCGTTAAACTTTGATGCTGATGTGAATTTTTCAGCACGGAGTCGACGCAGCTTGTTAGACGTGCATGTGAGAGTGTGTGCCTGTGCACATATGTGTGTGTGTGTGCATGAATTATCCAGCCATGACATGAAATATTAAAACAAACTTCAGCTCTGATCTGCATCACAAGTTCATCTGCTTGAACAGACACGTTACATCTGATCCTGATCCTCATGATCCTCATCCCCATGATCCTGATCCTGATCCTCACGATCCTCATCCTCATGATCCTGATCCTCATGATCCTGATCATGATCCTCATGATCCTGATCCTCATGATCCTGATCCTCATGATCCTGATCATGATCCTCATGATCCTGATCATGATCCTCGTGATCCTGATCATGATCCTCATGATCCTCATCCTGATCCTCATGATCCTGATTCTCATGATCCTCATGATCAAGACCCTCATGCTCATGATCCTCATCTTCATGATCCTGATCCTGAACTCATCCAGCCGTAAGCCTTGTTAGGGAAGGAGGGTAGAGCAGTTAAACATGTATGACCATCATCATATGATACACACACATCTATTCATCACATGATCTAAATAAATAAATATATTTATTGACTGAAGTTCACTGCAGTCTCTGAAAATGGTTTTTCAGCCTCATGCCACCATGATCGCCATCACACACCGACTCCGGCCAACAGAGTCCATCACATCACACTAATGGACTGCCAACTGGCCACCACACACACACACACACACACACACACACACACACACACACACACACACACATACACACACACACACACAGTTGACCATCATTACCAGGCTGCAGTGAAGCAGAAAAGCTCAGTAATAGCAGGTCACCACCCTTTGTGTGTGCGTGTGTGTGTGTGTGTGTGTGTGCGTGTGTGTTCGGAAACTAGTAATGTGTTGGTTGAGTAACTGAGTGATTGACAGGTAGAGAGAGAGAGAGAGGATGACAGACAGCGTGACAGCAGAGGAGGAATAGAAATGGAAAATAAAAGGAAAGTGAGTGTGTTGACCCGACTCTGTTCCCACATCCAGAGTTCACAATCAGACCAACATGCTGAAAATGGCTGACACACACACACACACAGAGCAGGGTTTTAATTAGTGATGTAGTTTTAGTTGAGTGATCAGCTTGTAAAGCTAACAATGTTTGCTGCCCTCCGCAAAAACACAACAGCTAATTTAATTCAACACACACAGTAGCCCCCCCCAACACACGCACACACACAGATGGGATATTAACCCAGGTTAAATCAATTTCATTTTGTGCTTATGGGATAAAGTGTGTCAACAAACAGTGTGTTCACATGTTCATTAAAACTCCATTTTGTTTATTGATGCCTCGTGTTAGTGAGTGTGTGCCAGCTCAGCACTGGAACCAGAACCACAGAACCTGTTCTCCATCCAATACATCAGAACCTGAAGCTCATGCTGGGTTCACCCGCTCAGGTCAGACATTTGGACGTGAAGTCAGGTGTGGAGTCTGTGTATAAAACCAACATCATGTAACTGCAACTTTATTTTAAGTCCAGACCTTCCAGACCAGCGGGTAGCATGAACGTCTTTTGTTCTTCAGTTTGTCTTTTCTTTTCTTCTTATCTGTCTGTCTCTCTCCCCCTGTCTCTCTCCCTCTCTCCCCCTGTCTCTCCCCCTCTCTCTATTTGTTTGTCTGTCTGTCTGTCTGTCTGTCTGTCTGTTTCTCTGTCTCTCTCTCAGTCTGTCTGTCTCTCTCTCTCTCTCTCACCCGTCTCTTCATCACTCCACATTAGCTGTCTCTCTCCTCTATTACCTCCCTCTCTTGTCCATTAGTAACACCTGAATCCTTCTATTAGATTCAGGAAGTTGGCCTCATAAATTCACCGTGGTTGTGGCGGCGCCCGCCGAGCACCGGCTCAGTGTTTTTGATAATGAAAGGATCTGGGCTTAAATTCACATTACCTTTGTGATGTACTTCATGCTTGATCATATCAGGCTCTTTGATTTTATTAACGTCTCTGAATGGATTTCTTCTCTCCCCGTCCATCTCCGTCTGTCTGCCGCCAGCACTATGTCCTCTGAGGGGCCGCTGAAGGTCGAGAGGCGATGGCCACAGAAGGGCTGCAGAGAGGCATGATGGGAAATATTTGTTAAAGGATGTGTTTTCAGAAGGAAAAACCAAGAACCCAAACAGTCCAACCTCAGGAGACTCAGAAGGTCTGACTGCAACTAGATAAAGGTTCCTCAGAGTGACATCATGAAGAACCATTTTCGATCCACATAGAACATAGAATAGAAATAAAGAACCTTATATTAAAGAATATAAAGAATGTCTTTTGCAGATGGTTCTTTAAAAAACTGACTGATCATGCTCACCTGCACTGAGTTCATTTTCTCATATGATGAAGTCGGAAACACAGAAAACTGTTCTTTGGGTCATTGAGGAGATTCATTGGGTCAATGATGAGGCTCTTTGTCAATGAGGCTCTTTGTCAATGGCGAGGTTCTTTGGGTCATTGATGATGTTTCTTATATCGTTGTAGAGGTTCTTTGGGTCGTTGATGATGTTTCTTATATCGTTGTAGAGGTTCTTTGGGTCGTTGATGATGTTTCTTATATCGTTGCAGAGGTTCTTTGGGTCGTTGATGATGTTTCTTATATCGTTGTAGAGGTTCTTTGGGTCGTTGATGATGTTTCTTATATCGTTGCAGAGGTTCTTTGGGACGTTGATGATGTTTCTTATATCGTTGCAGAGGTTCTTTGGGACGTTGATGATGTTTCTTATATCGTTGCAGAGGTTCTTTGGGTCGTTGATGAGGTTTGTTAGATCGTTGTAGAGGTTCTTTGGGTCGTTGATGAGGTTTCTTATATCGTTGCAGAGGTTCTTTGGGACGTTGATGATGTTTCTTATATCGTTGCAGAGGTTCTTTGGGTCGTTGATGAGGTTTGTTAGATCGTTGTAGAGGTTCTTTGGGTTGTTGATGAGGTTTGTTAGATCGTTGTAGAGGTTCTTTGGGTCATTGATGATGTTTCTTATATTGTTGTAGAGGTTCTTTGGGTTGTTGATGAGGTTTGTTAGATCGTTGTAGAGGTTCTTTGGGTCGTTAATAAGGTTTGTTAGATTGTTGTAGAGGTTCTTTGGGTTGTTGACGAGGTTCTTGGGTTGTTGGAGGTCCCTGGTGATTACATTGTTCTCTGTGTTGTCATGTGACTTCATGAGTGTTGGATTACAAACGGTTCTTTTAATGGTTCTGCTGATACTTTACTCACCTGAATAAAAGCTTTGAGTTCTCTGTCCACCTTTGCTTTTTACAGACATATCTCTACATGTGTGTGTGTGTGTGTGTGTGTGTGTGTGTGTGTGTGTGATATTAACAGGACTTTATGGAGCTCGTATCATGAAAATTGATTAGTCGTACAGAAAAGAAGGTTAATCGAGACCTTAAATAAGAACTATAACTCTCTCCCTCTCTCTGCCTCTCTCTCCGGCGGGTGGAAGGTGTCACCCTCGGGTGCTTTATGGCGCCGCCAGCCTTAACGACGTCTAACAAAATGTCAGCGACCAACCAATGATGTGCCAGCAGTGAAGAGAGAGAGATTTAGTCGAGTGGGAAGTCTTTAAGAGTCATTTTAGAGAGAGAGATAAAAGAGAGGAGGGAGAGAGAGGGGGAGATGGACAGATAGATAAAGGAGGAAGGGGTGAGGAGGAAGGGGTGAGGAGGAGGAGGAGGGGTGAGGAGGAGGGTGAGGAGGCGGAAGAGGAGGAGGAGGAGAAAGGGTGAGGTTTAAATCAGCAGAGGTGTTAAAGAGCAGTAATTTTCTGCTGAGACGGCATTTTCTCCATCATTCAGACGAACAGAAGATAAAGACTGAGAGAGTTACTGTGTGTGTGTTACTGTGTGTGTGTTACTGTGTGTGTTGCTGTGTGTGTGTGTGTGTGTGGCTGTGTCTCAATTCAGGGGCTGCCTCCTTCGAGGGACGCATTTGAAGGCGATTACATCACAACGCTGCGTGAAGGCTCCTTCAATGCGTCCTTCAATGTGTCCTTCTTTTCCCTCTTTTTCGAGGATGCAGCACAGCTATCCTTCGCGGCCTCACATATCCCAAGATCCTTTGCGCACCGCTGTTCAGTGCCGGGAAACATACAACAATGGCGACACCAAGCGGCTACGTTAAAAGTACCACCTGATGGCAGGTGTGCAGCTGGTGACGCAACCAGGAAAAGCTTCAAAGGCGAGACCGTCTCATTTGAAGGAGCCTCAGAAGGAGTCGAAGGCCACGAAGGCTGCGTCCTTCGAAGCATGCAGCCCGTGAATTGAGACACAGCATGTGAGTGTGTGTGTGTCAGCTGGTTCCTCTCGACATGAAGCATCATCTCCTCATCTGATTGCTGAGGAAACTCATGTCAGCTGCTTGCGTGTTTGAGGCAACACAAACAGACTTACAGCGAGGTGAGAGTTACCAGGACAGTTACCAGGAGAACTACAAAATAAAACAGGAAACACTAAACCAGGACAGTCAGAATCAGGTCTCTCTCTCTCTCTCTCTCTCTCTCTCTCTCTCTCTCTCTCTCTCTCTCTCACACACACACACACACACACACACACACACACAGCTGCAGTGTGTCAGCCATCAGCTCTAATTGTTCATTGATCAGTTTGGTTATTAAACGTTAAACTTTCCCTCTTTAAATGCTAATGTTCATCTCTCTCTCTGTACAATTATTTTCCAGGCGCTGAGTAAATCAATCAATAATTCCCTCGTCGCCGCTGCAGCAGAAAAGCCAATCAGGAGAAAACAGGGAATCATATTTATGAAGCAACAAACTGCTCACACAGCAAAACACAGAGTGTGTGTGTGCATGTTATGAGTGTGCTTGTTGTAAATGTGTGTGTGTTGTGACAGATGTCAATAACTGTGTGTTTTTACATAGAAAGCAAACAGAGACTTAATTATCGCTGCGAGCAGCAGAACGACTGCAACGACTGATAAATGAAATTTAAAGAGCAGAAAACTGAATTCATTTATGACTTCCACTTTTCAACCACAGCTATGAAAAATATACAACTATAAATATACATCAATAAATAGCACTATAACTTTAAATCTATTTATAACCTGAATAAAAGTATAACAATTAATGTAACAATAACTATAAGACTATAACTGTGACTACAAAATATGAAAACATTTAAATACCAAAAGAAAAAAATAGAATTAACAAAAAAGTTTAGATTAAATCAGATTAAATAAAAATATATGAACAGACGATATTAAAAGAATAAAACTAGATACAAATGTCACCAAAGATAATTAAATAATATTCAAATAATAAAGTCAATAAATACAGAGTGAAACACTGATACAGTTTACATTATTACAGGCAAAGACCTACAGTACACACACACACACACACACACACACACACACACACACACCCTTGCGGTGGTTGAAAATTGATGCGTCATGGTCGGCTGAACAAACATGAACAACAAACCACAGAAGAAGAAAACACGTATTGACGAGGAGCGATCAATGGAGCGGCCTCCAAACTCTTTGTTGCCATAGTGACAGCGCGTCAATGAAAACACCAGCTCCTGAGTGACATGTACATCACATCACCACGACAACGGCATGGTGGTGCGTGGAGTCATTTTCATCCATGAACATATTTTGGAGGGAACAAAAGATATCAACCAAAATATGATCAACGCGATCAGTGATCAATATGTTGTAACCTCAGGACGTTGTTAACTTTAGGAAGTTGTTAACTTTAGGAAGTTGTTAACTTTAGGAAGTTGTTAACCTCAGGACGTTAACTTTAGGAAGTTGTTAACCTCAGGAAGTTGTTAACCTCAGGGAGTTGTTAACCTCAGGAAGTTGTTAACTTTAGGAAGTTGTTAACTTTAGGAAGTTGTTAACTTCAGGAAGTTGTTAACTTTAGGAAGTTGTTAACTTTAGGAAGTTGTTAACCTCAGGAAGTTGTTAACTTTAGGAAGTTGTTAACTTTAGGAAGTTGTTAACTTCAGGAAGTTGTTAACTTTAGGAAGTTGTTAACTTTAGGAAGTTGTTAACCTCAGGAAGTTGTTAACTTTAGGAAGTTGTTAACTTTAGGAAGTTGTTAACCTCAGGACGTTAACTTTAGGAAGTTGTTAACCTCAGGAAGTTGTTAACCTCAGGGAGTTGTTAACTTTAGGAAGTTGTTAACTTCAGGAAGTTGTTAACTTTAGGAAGTTGTTAACTTTAGGAAGTTGTTAACCTCAGGAAGTTGTTAACCTCAGGAAGTTGTTAACTTTAGGAAGTTGTTAACTTCAGGAAGTTGTTAACCTCAGGAAGTTGTTAACTTTAGGAAGTTGTTAACCTCAGGAAGTTGTTAACTTTAGGAAGTTGTTAACCTCAGGAAGTTGTTAACCTCAGGACGTTGTTAACCTCAGGAAGTTGTTAACTTTAGGAAGTTGTTAACCTCAGGAAGTTGTTAACCTCAGGAAGTTGTTAACCTCAGGAAGTTGTTAACTTTAGGAAGTTGTTAACCTCAGGAAGTTGTTAACCTCAGGACGTTGTTAACTTTAGGAAGTTGTTAACTTTAGGAAGTTGTTAACTTTAGGAAGTTGTTAACCTCAGGACGTTGTTAACTTTAGGAAGTTGTTAACTTTAGGAAGTTGTTAACCTCAGGAAGTTGTTAACTTTAGGAAGTTGTTAACCTCAGGACGTTGTTAACTTTAGGAAGTTGTTAACTTTAGGAAGTTGTTAACCTCAGGACGTTGTTAACTTTAGGAAGTTGTTAACTTTAGGAAGTTGTTAACCTCAGGACGTTGTTAACTTTAGGAAGTTGTTAACCTCAGGACGTAACTTTTAACATTTTGTTTTAATTAAAGTGTGAAACATTTCTGTTGCTGCAGGCTGACAAAGAAACTGTCATTTCATTTCATTTTAATTTGACTTGTTTCTGTCCCCAGACTGAAAACTGTCATCAGGTGAAGACTGATGCTCTGATCTGATGTCAACTGGATAACTTGTCCTCACCCTGAGGACGTCAACTCACAGACTCTTTAAATATATAGCAATGTAGATAAGTGGACAGGTGAGGACCCTGGAAACAGATTCATGTCAAGGGGTGTAGCGCCACCTGCTGGTCCAGGAACTTCATCTGAACAATGAATGAAGTCTTTGTCGATAGTCAGGAAAATGATCACTGACTACAGGAAGTCAGTTGGTCCTGCTGTTTTGTGATTTTGAGATGTAGGAAGTGTTCGACGTGTTGATGAATAAAGAGGTCACACTGCTTCATAATGAAGTGAAGTCAGATTTCTGTTTAGAGTGATCAGGATGAGATAAATGAGTCCAGCACTCTGCGTCTGGTTGTTATCTGACCTGTCGGCCTCGGAGCTCCTGATTTCTGTTATTTGGTCCATGTCCTGTTTTGCAGGCTGGCGGTGTTTCTGCAGCTGATGGTTGCAGCAGCAGTGTGACTGGTGGAGGTGTGCGATAAGACCGCGCTTGTTAATTAGCAGCTGGAAGCTTTCTGGCCGAGACAAAAGACACTAATAACTGCTTTGTTCCTCTGCAGATTGCTTTGGTCTCCATTAACGAACGTTTGAAGTGAAAAGTGGACGACTTCTCTTGTTTAACCTACTTAATAGGAGGCGCGCTAATGAGGAGAAAGTGGCAATCTGCACACCGGATTATTATTATTATGTTTTCAATGGATTTAAAACAAAAAGCCGAAGTGACCTCCAGTCGCTGATACAACGCAGAATAGAGTCAGACAGAAGTGAACCCTCCGGGCTCCTGTAGTCAGACCACACCAAGAGCTGACAGACATTTAAAGAGCAGGAAATAAATCCTACTTTTCTCTTTAAACACTGAACTGAAACATGAGCGTCAAATCTGACATGAAACGATGAAACGATGCAGCTGCAAGAAAAAACAAGAAAATAATAAAAGAATTCGTGCAAGCTTCAGGAGACGCTGAGGGACAACAAAATGCTGATTTTGGATTTTCTTTTCCCAAAGGAAACATTTTGTTTCCAGCAAAGATGAGACAGAAAAATTCCCCAGAAAACAACGGACGGCGTTCAGTCAACGTTTAAAGAATGTTTTATTCAAAGCTCAGATATTCTGCTGATTATGAATGTGTCTGATAGACACATGAAGAATGTTTTAATAATGTATTTTTTCATGGTCAGAAAACAGAAAAATGCAGTGCAGGGTTAAAAGTTAATTATGAAAATTATGGTACTGGAACAGGTTCTGAGAGAACCGAGCCGGTCTCACTGGGCCGTTAGCAACATTAACCGACATCTGGCCAATCAGTTCACTGCTGACAGCTTAACATCATCCACGTCCACGGCACTGTCATGTCCTATTAGCACAAACACAGACGTCCTATTTGTGTCCTTTACAGCAGGAACACACTGAGGTCAAACTGATTCCGAGTCTGTTCATCGCCATGAGGGATCATCAGGGACCGACAGCGCCAAAGAGTCCGAAAATTCAGGAGGAAAATCGATGAGTGACTTTAGTGAAGTGGAAACTCGTTCCGATGTTCAGTGAAAAGACTCGACTGAAGCCTGAAACATTTGTTTAGTGATTGGCAGTAACTCAGTCTGTAGGGAACTGGAGGGTGGCTGGTTTAAGTCCAGCATGGCTTCTGTTCTGTTCTGTTATCACAGTTCAGGTTCAGTTCTGTCCCAGCTGGCTTTTGTTTGTGTGTTGAAGATATGAAGTAAATAAAGTAAAGAAGAGAATATACATTTTTTTTGTTGTATATTCTCAGGACTTGGACTTCATGTGGAAACATTTTGCAACATTATTAACCATGCAAGCTTTATTTTGAAAGGCCAACAGGACGAAAAGCCTTGATGTGAGAGGGGAATCTGGAGGAGAACCTGGAGGAGAACCTGGAGGAGAACCTGGAGGAGAACCTACAGCATCGTATCATGACCATGTGAATGTGTCTGAGCGATCATTCACACCTAAACTGATCGCATTAGATGTTTATGTCAGAGTTCCCTCACCTGTGTTTCAGCAGATCAAACCCTGAATGCAGCACAGTTTAAATGAACAAGAACATCTTTGTTTTCAGTGTAGAGCTGGATTTGAATCAGGCCGATCCATCAGAAGAAACACCTTGCTCTCCTTTCACCTCCTCCTCCTCCTCTCTCGTCTTTTATTCCACTCATTTTTACATTTACATCTCCTCCTCCCCCTCTCCCCCCACCTCTCTCTCTCCAGGGAGGAACGGCAGATTGCTTTTCTCACCCTGCTGCTCTAAATGTCATTTTACTGAGAGCAGAAGAAGACGGACGAGAGACACAGAAGAAGAAGAGAGAGAGAGTGATGGAGAGACAGACAGACAGACAGACAGACAGGCAGGCAGGCAGGCAGGCAGGCAGACAGGCAGGCAGGCAGGCAGGCAGGCAGGCAGGCAGGCAGGCAGGCAGACAGGCAGGCAGGCAGGCAGGCCGGCCGGCAGACAGGCAGGCAGGCAGGCAGGCAGACAGGCAGGCAGGCAGGCAGGCAGGCAGACAGGCAGACAGACAGACAGGCAGACAGACAGGCAGGCAGGCAGGCAGGCAGGCAGACAGACAGACAGACAGGCAGGCAGGCAGACAGGCAGGCAGGCAGGCAGACAGGCAGGCAGGCAGGCAGGCAGGCAGGCAGGCAGGCAGGCAGGCAGGCAGGCAGACAGACAGACAGGCAGGCAGGCAGGCAGGCAGGCAGGCAGGCAGGCAGGCAGACAGACAGGCAGACAGACAAATCTCTTTTTTAAAAATGTTTTTCATTCATTTTTCATCACAAAAAAACTTTTTTGCCATTTTTTTTAAAAAATCAGAAAATTCTAAACAAATTTTAAATAAATTACAGTTACAGTTAAAACGATAAATTTTAAATTATTATTATGGGCCGGTGTTTAGCTCAGACGGCAGAGCAGCTGTGCCACATGCGAAAGCTCGCTGCGGCCCAGGTTCAAATCTGTGCGTGCTTGTCATTCCCCATCTCCACATTTCCTGTCACTCTTCAGCTGCCTCTGTCAAGAATAAAGCCAATATATATATAAAACAATTAAATGTAATTATTATTATATTTTCTGATTTCAAATCTGAACATAAACATAAATCATTAAAATGTGATAAAATACTTTGTGATGTTTAATTGAACAAAATGTGTTTCATTTATTTGTATAATACAATATATGATGTGATGTTATTATCAGCATATTTTATCTTATTCACTTCTTTTTATAATCAGCTTGTTTGAAAGTTTTTATATTTAAAGTGTTTTTGTAATGTGAACAGTGTTGTTCTCTTTATGAACACCAGGGGGAGCTCTGGACCTGTTCTGCCTCACACACACACACACACACACACACACACACACACACCCTCCCCCTCCTCAGAGACTCAGTACATTCAGACAGCAGCTTTCTTTGTTTGCAGTTTGTAACACGACCGTACCTCCACACACACACCCAGTGTTAGTATTATTATTATTAGTGTTCTTGTTGTCATGAAGCTTTAATGAATTGTTTTGTCATTTATTTATTTATTTATGTCATTCTTTGATTTTGATGTTTATTTATGAATTATTATTTCATAATCACGTCCAAACATTTCCTGGAAGGACCTGATTTTTAATAACTGAACTGGAGGTTTCCTGGATGATGTCATAATGTACTAATTAAAGAAAAAATTACGTTTAAACTTTTCATTAATTAATTACAGTTCAAATCTACAGACAGAATTCACGCTGACATAAAATGAAACTTTGTTCAAAGTTCTCATTAAAAAGTTCTTCACAGGAAACTTTGGACAAATCATCACAAACGTGTGAAACAAAAAAAATTCTGAATGTTTTTCTAATGTTACTTGTTCGTTTCTTTGATGCTCTACAGACCGGTTTGGGGTCTACGGACCGGTTTGGGCTCTACAGGACCGGTTTGGGCTCTACAGGACCGGTTTGGGGTCTACAGGACCGGTTTGGGCTCTACAGACCGGTTTGGGCTCTACAGGACCGGTTTGGGCTCTACAGGACCGGTTTGGGCTCTACAGGACCGGTTTGGGCTCTACAGACCGGTTTGGGGTCTACAGGACCGGTTTGGGCTCTACGGACCGGTTTGGGCTCTACGGACCGGTTTGGGGTCTACAGGACCGGTTTGGGCTCTACGGACCGGTTTGGGGTCTACGGACCGGTTTGGGGTCTACAGGACGGTTTGGGGTCTACGGACCGGTTTGGGCTCTACAGACCGGTTTGGGCTCTACAGGACCGGTTTGGGCTCTACAGACCGGTTTGGGCTCTACAGGACCGGTTTGGGGTCTACGGACCGGTTTGGGGTCTACAGGACCGGTTTGGGCTCTACAGGACCGGTTTGGGCTCTACGGACCGGTTTGTGTTTTCAAGAGTTTGTTCCTGTGAAAAAGGGCGAGGGACCTTCACTGTCAGTGATCAGAGAGAGAGAACACACATTAAACTTTAATTCTAATGTCACTGTTTACATTACTACCGTGTGTGTGTGTGTGTGTGTGTGTGTGTGTGTGTGTGTGTGTGTGTTTGAGACAGTGCTGGGTGATAATTGGTTAAAACACACACACACACACACACACACACACACTCTCACCCTCTAGCTGGTTAAATTAGCACGTCTCTGTGACTGTTTCCTGTTGCCGGGCGGCAATGATGATGATGATGATGTGTTGTTACCATGGTAATTACTGAAGCAGAACAGCCTTAAGACAGGCGGGGTCACAAAGGTTAGCCATCACTGACACCGCACCTCCTCCTCCTCCACCCCCCTAACTTCACCTTCATCTCGTTTCGTTTTGTTCATTACAAAAACCACAGCAGCCGTTAGTCTCTGAGTTCTGACTGGATGTGCACTTCATGTCCTAATTGCAGCTGTCCAATCAGAGTCCAACGCGAGTGTCAGGTCCAAAGAGTGTGATGTCTTTATTTTCATCTGTCTTTGTCTTTATGTCCTCATGTCTTTATGGAACATGATGGAACATGGTGTCTCAGCAAACTTTATTTTGAAAGTTTAACAGGAAGTTAATGGTGCGGTACAAATATAATTAAGCTCAAAGCTGTTAGCTTCTCTTTGGCGGACATTTTGTCGTTTTAATGTCAGAGTCTACCTGCGCTGGGCTTAACTCCGCCCAGGACCACTGTGATTGGTCCTCCAGGCCTTCGCAGGTCAATGACTATTCCTTTAAATGGAGGAGACCAAACAAATCAGATTACAGCCGTCAGCTCAGCCAATAAAATCCTGTAATCCGACACCTGAGGATTAGACAGTTTATCCTTAGTATGTGTGTGTATGTGTGTGAATATGTGTGTGTTGACTCTCTGTTGCTGGACAGATCAGCAGCTGTTTGTTACACTGACCTGTGATCAGGTGAATGGTGTCTCTGTGATTCATATGTCTGTTCTCACACTGTAACTTACATAACTGGGAGAAGTATGTAACACTCTGACTCACATGAGGTTTTCAGACCAGCTGATGGGGAATGGAGCCACGTTATGCCAGAACAGGAGCTGGGTGAGCAGCAGCCTCGGTGGAGAGGAGAGAGCGAAGAGGACGCTGATGGAGGAATTCTCCGAGATGTTGACTTAAGATGAGAAGACCTCTCTCTCTTTAATGAAACTTTTTTTATTTTTTAAAGTTTATTTTTGATCTTTTCTCTGTTTGAACTTTTTATTACCTGCTGGAGAAAAAAAACTTTCAGCTTCTAATATTCTGTATATTTTATCTGCTGAGCCGAAAGTCACCAGCAAACTGACATTTATTCAAGACAGAGACATATTTTTATGGTTATATATTTATATGTTTATATCTATGTGGTTATTATGTGTATATTAATATTATGTATATTTATGTGTTTATGTTGTTCATTCAGTTCATTTAATCTCTTCACTGAAACATGTTATGACATTTAAACCAATCTCGGAGTGAAGCAGTGAACTAATGTAAGCATTTATATCTTATGTTTAGTTTATTCATGATCTTAAATATTGTTATATTGTTTTTATGTGTGTGTGTGTGTGTGTGTGTGTGTGTGTGTGTGTGTGGAGGTGTTTAATGCAGGCGTTAGCAGTCGTCCATCTCATCAATCTGTCACTCTGAAGATGTGTCAGTCCAAACAGAGCTCAACCAATCAGAGGGGGGGTGAAGTCTCACCAATTTACCTGTCGGAGGTGTGGAGGAGGGAAACACACACATTGAACATGACACCTTCAGATTACGCAGCAACATGCTCATATTCATCTGGCATAGTGACACCACACACACCTCACACACCTCACACACCACACACACCTCACACAGGATTCTATTTAACTGTCCTGACGTGCCACGAAAAAATTCTATAGTGTCATGACGTCATAACATTTATAACTAACACTCGTAATGTTCGTAACTACGCTCACAAACACTCGTAATGTTTGTAACTACGCTCACAAACACTCGTAACATAACTACGCTGACAAACACTTGTAACATAACTACGCTCACAAACACTCGTAACATAACTACGCTCACAAACACTCGTAATGTTTGTAACTACGCTCACAAACACTCGTAACATAACTACGCTGACAAACACTTGTAACATAACTACGCTCACAAACACTTGTAACATAACTACGCTCACAAACACTTGTAACATAACTACGCTCACAAACACTCGTAACATAACTACGCTCACAAACACTCGTAATGTTTGTAACTACGCTCACAAACACTCGTAACATAACTACGCTCACAAACACTTGTAATGTTTGTAACTACGCTCACAAACACTTGTAATGTTTGTAACTACGCTCACAAACACTCGTAACATAACTACGCTCACAAACACTCGTAACATAACTACGCTCACAAACACTCGTAATGTTTGTAACTACGCTCACAAACACTCGTAACATAACTACGCTCACAAACACTCGTAACATAACTACGCTCACAAACACTCGTAACATAACTACGCTCACAAACACTCGTAATGTTTGTAACTACGCTCACAAACACTTGTAATGTTTGTAACTACGCTCACAAACACTTGTAATGTTTGTAACTACGCTCACAAACACTCGTAACATAACTACGCTCACAAACACTCGTAATGTTCGTAACTACGCTCACAAACACTCGTAACATAACTACGCTCACAAACACTCGTAACATAACTACGCTCACAAACACTCGTAATGTTTGTAACTACGCTCACAAACACTCGTAACATAACTACGCTCACAAACACTCGTAACATAACTACGCTCACAAACACTCGTAACATAACTACGCTCACAAACACTCGTAATGTTCGTAACTACGCTCACAAACACTCGTAACATAACTACGCTCACAAACACTCGTAACATAACTACGCTCACAAACACTCGTAACATAACTACGCTCACAAACACTCGTAACATAACTACGCTCACAAACACTCGTAACATAACTACGCTCACAAACACTCGTAATGTTTGTAACTACGCTCACAAACACTTGTAATGTTTGTAACTACGCTCACAAACACTTGTAATGTTTGTAACTACGCTCACAAACACTTGTAACATAACTACGCTCACAAACACTCGTAATGTTCGTAACTACGCTCACAAACACTCGTAACATAATTACGCTCACAAACACTCGTAACATAACTACGCTCACAAACACTCGTAATGTTTGTAACTACGCTCACAAACACTCGTAACATAACTACGCTCACAAACACTCGTAACATAACTACGCTCACAAACACTCGTAACATAACTACGCTCACAAACACTCGTAATGTTTGTAACTACGCTCACAAACACTTGTAACATAACTACGCTCACAAACACTCGTAACATAACTACGCTCACAAACACTCGTAATGTTCGTAACTACGCTCACAAACACTCGTAATGTTTGTAACTACGCTCACAAACACTTGTAACATAACTACGCTCACAAACACTCGTAACATAACTACGCTCACAAACACTTGTAATGTTTGTAACTACGCTCACAAACACTTGTAATGTTTGTAACTACGCTCACAAACACTTGTAACATAACTACGCTCACAAACACTCGTAACATAACTACGCTCACAAACACTCGTAACATAACTACGCTCACAAACACTCGTAATGTTCGTAACTACGCTCACAAACACTCGTAACATAACTACGCTCACAAACACTCGTAACATAACTACGCTCACAAACACTTGTAATGTTTGTAACTATGCTCACAAACACTCGTAACATAACTACGCTCACAAACACTCGTAACATAACTACGCTCACAAACACTCGTAACATAACTACGCTCACAAACACTTGTAATGTTTGTAACTACGCTCACAAACACTCGTAATGCTTGTAACTACGCTCACAAACACTTGTAATGTTTGTAACTATGCTCACAAACACTCGTAACATAACTACGCTCACAAACACTCGTAACATAACTACGCTCACAAACACTTGTAATGTTTGTAACTACGCTCACAAACACTCGTAACATAACTACGCTCACAAACACTCGTAACATAACTACGCTCACAAACACTCGTAACATAACTACGCTCACAAACACTCGTAATGTTCGTAACTACGCTCACAAACACTCGTAACATAACTACGCTCACAAACACTCGTAATGTTCGTAACTACGCTCACAAACACTCGTAATGTTCGTAACTACGCTCACAAACACTCGTAATGTTCGTAACTACGCTCACAAACACTCGTAACATAACTACGCTCACAAACACTCGTAACATAACTACACTCACAAACACTCGTAACATAACTACGCTCACAAACACTCGTAACATAACTACGCTCACAAACACTCGTAATGTTCGTAACTACGCTCACAAACACTCGTAATGTTCGTAACTACGCTCACAAACACTCGTAATGTTCGTAACTACGCTCACAAACACTCGTAATGTTTGTAACTACGCTCACAAACACTCGTAATGCTTGTAACTAACTGTAATATTTATATGTGAGTTGTGTGTCATCATTGGTTCAGATACTAGAGAACAGAGTCCAGGTTCGGGTCAGACTCGAGGTGGTCCTCGTCCTTATAACCTGTCTTTATAGTCTGAGGTCAGCACAAAGGTCGGTTCAGGTCCTAGACTCACTGGACCAGAACCACACAGATCTGTGTCTGCACATGGCTTCCAAAAACATTCCAGGATGTGAGTCCAGACCCCAAATATTTCAAGGACCTGCACATGTGTGTGTGTGTGTGTGTGTCTGTGTGTTTGTGTCTGTCTGTGTGTTTGTGTTGTCGGCGTGATTGATGAAGGCCAGCAGCCAAGGTCAACCGACACCTGCGCGCACACACACACACACACACACACACACACACACACACACTCACACACAGTGTGTATTGTATGTGTGTCAGGTTCTGGTCTGTGATTTATGACCCTCCTCTTCATCCTCTTAAAGAAGAGTCGGAGAGAAAAAGTGAAGAAAAAGAAAAAGAGGTGAACAAAGGTCAGGACATCTTTAGCCTAGCTTAGCACAAAGACTGGTAACAGATGGAAACTGTTAGCCTGGCTCCATCAAAGCAGAGAAACCATGGGCTCTGCTGTAATTGGTTCCTTGCAGTCACGTGGTTCAGTGGCTTGTTATTGTGAACTCAGCTGATTGTGATCACATGGAGAACCTATGTTCCGTGTCTCATGTTTAATGAACAGGTGTAACCTCTCTCTCTCCACCTGTGGTGCGTTCAGGCGTGTCAGATCAAACACACTCCGCATGCAGAGAGGCAGCTGTGAGGTGTCATCAGTTTCACAGCCTGTCGGAGATAATGAGCCGGTGTTCGTCCATCCAGGTGGAAAACTGTCTGACACCGCGTGTGAGATCACTTTAACCTGTGCTAACAACAGCCAATCACAGGACAGAGTTCAGGCTGCACTCTGATCCTGTGAACGCACCTGACGAACGGCGTCTGGCTCAGGTACGCTCACCAGTTAAAGGTTTCACCAGAGAGACGGATGACAGTTGACCTCCAAGTCCGTTACGTATAATAACGTCTGATCTCCAGGACGGCTGTGATTGGCTGTCGTGTAGACTGACAGCGTTTGTTACAGTTAGCGTGTTAACAGGAAGGCGTCCTGTCAGACGTGTTGAACCACATTCAGCCTCCACGTGAACACAAACACTCACAGACGTGTCATGAATTATTCACGCGTGTCATTTCAGCGACAGTTCAGATCAACGAAGACGCAGTCACTTTAAACACACACACACACACACACACACACACACACACACACACACACACACACACACTGTACAAGCTTTCAGAAACACTCCATCATAATTTTTCTTCAATTAAATATTGATCTGCTTTTAATATTTATTCGGGCTTTTAGACGCCGGCTTCTTCTGCCACCCAGCTGTAACACACACACACACACACACACACACACACACACACACACACACACACACACACACACACACACTTTAATTTTAAATTTTAAAAATGACAAAACAAAAATGTTCATCTCAAAGCTTTTTAACTTTTAACACAAAGTGACGACAAAAAGTGCTGAAAGTGTGTGTGTGTGTGTGTGTGTGTGTGTGTGTGTGTTGGTTTAAATGTTCATATTTATTTCATTAACGACATCAGCTCTCGTTAAGACTGAACGTTTTTAATTAATTAAACATGAACGCTGTCGTGTTTTCACAGATTAACGTTCAGAAAATAGATTTAATGAATATTTCACTGCTGCTCATCTCTGTGGTCTGTCTTCACCTGCTCAACGCTCAGCGACTCAGAGAAACATTTGATCACATGAAATAAACAATTAGAGAAAGACATCGGGTGGTCATAATACAACAACAACAACTAATAATAATAATAATAATGTATTAAGGTAGTTACGCCTAATCAGGGTCAGCGCGGCCTGTCAGGTGGGCGTGGGGCTTCACACCTGTTTCTCCCTTAACAATGATAAATGAATCAGTTGCATTCATCACAATGAATTTATCTTTTCTTCCTCCAACATTTATCCTCTGCTGCTAACAATCCACCTGGCAACCAATTGTGTCATCAACCTGGCATTTAACCGGCCACATAACTCACCACGGCCGTGACACGCCTGTGGACGAGAAGAAGAAGATGATACTGGAGGGTAATTATGGAGGCGTGGGTGTGGTGTGTGTGTGTGTGTGTTAACCACAGGGGGATACCTCACTTCCTTGTTAACCAGCTTGTGAAAAGGTTTCCTGAAGTAGTTAATAAGCTAAAAGCTATTTTCAAACCGACCTCTTCACAAAATGTCACAGAGAAGCTGAAGACGACAAAGAAGAAAAATTAACCTCAAATTAAAATGAAAATAAATTTAAATGAATCAAATGTGCGACTGTGAGAGCTGCTGCAGCCATCGATGTCTGAGCTGCATTACTGAACAACTTTAGAACTTCATTCACATCAGAGACAAAGAGGACAACCAGGAGGACCGCATCAGAGACAAAGAGGACAACCTGGAGGACCGCATCAGAGACAAAGAGGACAACCAGGAGGACCGCATCAGAGACAAAGAGGACAACCAGGAGGACCGCATCAGAGACAAAGAGGACAACCAGGAGGACCGCATCAGAGACAAAGAGGACAACCAGGAGGACCGCATCAGAGACAAAGAGGACAACCAGGAGGACCGCATCAGAGACAAAGAGGACAACCAGGAGGACCGCATCAGAGACAAAGAGGACAACAAGGAGGACCGCATCAGAGACAAAGAGGACAACCAGGAGGACCGCATCAGAGACAAAGAGGACAACCAGGAGGACCGCATCAGAGACAAGGAGGACAACCAGGAGGACCGCATCAGAGACAAGGGGACAACCGGAGGACCGCCATCAGAGACAAAGAGGACAACCAGGAGGACCGCATCAGAGACAAAGAGGACAACCAGGAGGACCGCATCAGAGACAAAGAGGACACAACCAGGAGGACCGCATCAGAGACAAAGAGGACAACCAGGAGGACCGCATCAAGACAAAGAGGACAACCAGGAGGACCGCATCAGAGACAAGGAGGACAACCAGGAGGACCGCATCAGAGACAAAGAGGACAACCAGGAGGACCGCATCAGAGACAAAGAGGACAACCAGGAGGACCGCATCAGAGACAAAGAGGACAACCAGGAGGACCGCATCAGAGACAAAGAGGACAACCAGGAGGACCGCATCAGAGACAAAGAGGACAACCAGGAGGACCGCATCAGAGACAAAGAGGACAACAAGGAGGACCGCATCAGAGACAAAGAGGACAACCAGGAGGACCGCATCAGAGACAAAGAGGACAACAAGGAGGACCGCATCAGAGACAAAGAGGACAACCAGGAGGACCGCATCAGAGACAAGGAGGACAACTAGGAGGACCGCATCAGAGACAAAGAGGACAACCAGGAGGACCGCATCAGAGACAAAGAGGACAACCAGGAGGACCGCATCAGAGACAAGGAGGACAACCAGGAGGACCACATCAGAGACAAAGAGGACAACCAGGAGGACCGCATCAGAGACAAAGAGGACAACCAGGAGGACCGCATCAGAGACAAGGAGGACAACCAGGAGGACCGCATCAGAGACAAAGAGGACAACCAGGAGGACCGCATCCTCCTTCTCCTCCTCTTCTCACCTCCTGACACACAATTACACTGGTACTGATGGTGTTGCCATGGTGATGATTAACACTAATCACTAGAGGATTGTTGTCACTATGGCAACAGCAGGAGCAGCAGTTGTGGAGTGGGATGGGCTGGAGGGGGAGGCCCATTTAAAGACTATGGCCACCAGGGAGAGGGGGGAGGAGGCGAGGAGGGGGAGGAGGTGTTTAATATTCAGAGAATTAGAGCTGCCACAGGAAATGAGAGTGAGAAGGAGGAGGAGGAAGAGGAGGAGGAGGAGGAAGAGAGAGGAGGAGGAGGAGGAGGAAGAAGAGGAAGAGAGAGGAGGAGGAGGAGGAAGAAGAGGAAGAGAGAGGAGGAAGAGAGAGGAGGAGGAGGAGGAAGAAGAGGAAGAGAGAGGAGGAAGAGAGAGGAGGAGGAGGAGGAAGAGGAAGAGAGAGGAGGAGGAGGAAGAGAGAGGAGGAGGAGGAGGAAGAAGAGGAAGAGAGAGGAGGAAGAGAGAGGAGGAGGAGGAGGAAGAGAGAGGAGGAGGAGGAAGAGGAGCAGGAAGAGGAGGAGGAGGAGGAGGAAGAGGAAGAAAGAGGAGGAGGAGGAGGAAGAAGAGGAAGAAGGGGAAGAGAGAGGAAGAGGAGGAGGAGGAAGAAGGGGAAGAGAGAGGCGTACTGGTTGGTATCCAGAGTAGTAGGTAGGGTTGGATGATCTGACAAAATTGTACAATCATAAAACTGTCAGACTCCTCTGACCCGTCTGGACTCTCTTCTGAAGGTGTGATATGGTTCTGGTTCTGAGATGTTAGCAGCAGATCCTGGAAGTCCTTGAAGTTTGGAGGTGGTCCTCCAAACCAGACCACCTTCTTCCGTCTGAGCTACAGCAGCTTGTCTGTTGGATCAGACCACACGGGCCAGCCTTCCCTCCCCACATCCATCAGTGACGCTGTCTCCGGTCCTTGGACCTCTTTTGATCGGTACTGAGCGCTGCAGACGGGGAACACTCCACAAGAGCTGCAGTTCTGGAGATGTTCTGATCCGTCACAGTTTGGTTCTTGTCAAAATTCCTCAA
>CM024806.1:21262501-21295001 GCA_014281875.1 Nibea albiflora
TATTTGGTTATCAGAGATCAGATTATGGAGTGTTCAGGTTTAACACAGTGTGTGCTTCCTATTTGTGTAAAGTGACACACACACACACACCACACACACACACACACACACACACACACACGCACACACACACACACACACACACACACACACACACACAGATTCATTTAGTTCCTCTGGCCTCTGTCTGAACGCCGCATCAGCAGAAAATGAAGTGAAACATCTGAATCCTCAGCTGGACTCTCTGTCTGTCTCCCTCTGTCTGTCTCTCTCTGTCTCTCTCTCTGTCTGTCTCTCTCTGTCTCTCTCTCTGTCTCTGTCTCTCTCTCTGTCTCTCTCTCTGTCTCTCTCTCTGTCTCTGTCTCTCTCTCTGTCTCTCTCTCTGTCTCTCTCTCTGTCTCTGTCTCTCTCTGTCTCTGTCTCTCTCTGTCTCTCTCTCTCTCTAAGTCCAGACCAGCAGAGTCCAGTCCAGCAGAGTCCAGTCCAGCAAAGTCCAGTCCAGCAGAGTCCAGTCCAGCAAAGTCCAGTCCAGCAGAGTCCAGTCCAGCAGATTCCAGTCCAGCAGAGTCCAGTCCAGCAGAGTCCAGTCCAGCAGAGTCCAGTCCAGCAAAGTTCCCCAAGCTCCAGCAGAGTCCAGTCCAGCAGAGTCCAGTTCAGCAGAGTCCAGTCCAGCAGATTCCAGTCCAGCAAGAGTCCAGTCCAGCAGAGTCCAGTCCAGCAGAGTCCAGTCCAGCAGAGTCCAGGTCCAGCAGAGTTTAGCACATTACCATGGGAAAACCGGTCAAAGTGGTGCTGGTTGCCGCCAGTAACCAGTGATGTTTATGAGTGAGTGGACTTTGACAGTGTGAGTCTGTAAATGTCACCCGACACAACGTCGGTTTGGATGCACACACACACACACACACACACACACACACACACACACACACACACACACACACACACACACACACACACACACTCACACACACACACACACACACACTCACTAATAAAGCTTCAGTGTGTTTGAGGGCCGTTGTGTGACCTTTACATGATGATGAAAGACAAATGTCACACGTGTAACTGTGGTGTGTGTGTGTGTGTGTGTGTGTGTGTGTGTGTGTGTGTGTGTGTGTGTGTGTGTGTGTGAGACTTTGACTGAAGTTTAACAAAAGAAGAAGAAGACGACATCCTCGTGTGGAACAGCTGATCCAGATCGACCCGTCAGAGGACTTGTGTGGTTCATGCTTCATGACCTGGTTCACTCCCCAACAGCAAGTGAATGTGTCATTTTATTTTGTAAGACCTCCTCTTGTCACTTCCTGTCTTTGTTGTGTTTCAGGTCACCCCTCTTCCTGTAGTCCACCTGTCTTCCTGCAGTCCTCCTGTCTTCCTGTAGTCCACCTGTCTTCCTGCAGTCCTCCTGTCTTCCTGTAGTCCACCTGTCTTCCTGCAGTCCTCCTGTCTTCCTGCAGTCCACCCCTCTTCCTGTAGTCCACCTGTCTTCCTGCAGTCCACCCGTCTTTCTGTAGTCCACTCGTCTGTAGTCCCCCTGTCTTCCTGTAGTCCACCTGTCTTCCTGTAGTCCACCTGCCTTCCTGTAGTCCACCTGTCTTCCTGCAGTCCTCCTGTCTTCCTGCAGTCCTCCTGTCTTCCTGTAGTCCACCTGTCTTCCTGCAGTCCACCCGTCTTTCTGTAGTCCACTCGTCTTTCTGTAGTCCACTCGTCTGTAGTCCCCCTGTCTTCCTGTAGTCCACCTGTCTTCCTGTAGTCCACCTGCCTTCCTGGAGTCCACCTGTCTTCCTGCAGTCCTCCTGTCTTCCTGTAGTCCACCTGTCTTCCTGCAGTCCACCCGTCTTCCTGTAGTCCACCTGTCTTCCTGTAGTCCACTCGTCCTCCTGTAGTCCACTCGTCCTCCTGTAGTCCACTCGTCTTTCTGTAGTCCACTCGTCTGTAGCCCCCCTGTCTTCCTGTAGTCCACTCGTCCTCCTGTAGTCCACACGTCTTCCTGTAGTCCTCCTGTCTTCCTGTAGTCCTCCTGTCTTTCTGTAGTCCACCTGTCTTCCTGTAGTCCACCTGTCTTTCTGTAGTCCACCTGTCTTTCTGTAGTCCACTCGTCTGTAGCCCCCCTGTCTTCCTGTAGTCCACTCGTCCTCCTGTAGTCCACACGTCTTCCTGTAGTCCTCCTGTCTTCCTGTAGTCCTCCTGTCTTTCTGTAGTCCACCTGTCTTCCTGTAGTCCTCCTGTCTTCCTGTAGTCCTCCTGTCTTCCTGTAGTCCACCTGTCTTCCTGTAGTCCTCCTGTCTTTCTGTAGTCCACCTGTCCTCTTGTAGTCCTCCTGTCTTCCTGTAGTCCACCTGTCTTCCTGTAGTCCTCCTGTAGTCCACTCGTCCTCCTGTAGTCCACACGTCTTCCTGTAGTCCACACGTCTTCCTGTAGTCCTCCTGTCTTCCTGTAGTCCACACGTCTTCCTGTAGTCCTCCTGTCTTCCTGTAGTCCTCCTGTCTTTCTGTAGTCCACCTGTCTTCCTGTAGTCCACTCGTCCTCCTGTAGTCCACACGTCTTCCTGTAGTCCTCCTGTCCTCCTGTAGTCCACTCGTCCTCCTGTAGTCCACACGTCTTCCTGTAGTCCACACGTCTTCCTGTAGTCCTCCTGTCTTCCTGTAGTCCACACGTCTTCCTGTAGTCCTCCTGTCTTCCTGTAGTCCTCCTGTCTTTCTGTAGTCCACCTGTCTTTCTGTAGCCCCCCTGTCTTCCTGTAGTCCACTCGTCCTCCTGTAGTCCACACGTCTTCCTGTAGTCCTCCTGTCTTCCTGTAGTCCTCCTGTCTTCCTGTAGTCCACCTGTCTTCCTGTAGTCCACCTGTCTTCCTGTAGTCCTCCTGTCTTCCTGTAGTCCTCCTGTCTTTCTGTAGTCCACCTGTCTTCCTGTAGTCCACCTTTCTTTCTGTAGTCCACCTGTCTTCCTGTAGTCCTCCTGTCTTCCTGTAGTCCACCTGTCTTCCTGTAGTCCACCTGTCTTTCTGTAGTCCACCTGTCTTCCTGTAGTCCACCTGTCTTTCTGTAGTCCTCCTGTCTTCCTGTAGTCCACCTGTCTTCCTGTAGTCCACCTGTCTTCCTGTAGTTTGTTTTCTTTGCCTCACAGTTAAACTAAAACATGAAGTACTGCAGTATTTTAAAATCTCCTCTCTAACCTTGTTTCTTCGTCCCTCCTGGTTTCTTTTCATTTTTCCGTCTTTGTTGTTCAAACTGAATTTCAGTCATACAGTGTGTGTGTGTGTGAGTGTGTGTGTGAGTGTGTGTGTGTGTGTGTGAGAGAGAGTGTGTGTGTGTGTGTGTGTGTGTGTGTGTGTGTGTGTGTGTGTGTGTGTGTGTGTGTGTAATGGCATGTGTTGCCGCGGTGACAGGTAATGGGAAATTGATTGTGACAAAACGACATTACAGACGGACATTTCCATAAGAGTTTATTTACGTCTCGTTGCCGTGGGGAACATCATCTGCCTTCATATTCGCTCTCCGTTGCCGTGGCGCTGATGTGATGCGAGCAGGTTCTCTCCGGCTGCGGCGTCGGCCTCTTGGGGAATCGAACCTGCGGCGTCCGCTAACAAATGAACAGCCAGCCAAACCGGCTGCAGTCATCTCTTCATTTAACCCGAACGGCGCTCCGGCCGCCCCACACACTCCAAATCAAGACTTAATTTCATTCCCATGATGCTCTGCTTCGCACGGCACCGGGCGTTTGTTTGGTGGTTTATTGGCAGATATGAAGGCGGCGTCGTGCCGCGGCGGCACAGTAATTATGCCAGTAATAACCTGACGTTGTCCATGTAAATGAAACAAATCATATGTATATACAGACTGAGAGGCGCACAGCGGGCCAGGCGCCGGGGCTGATGGGTATTTGATTTGTGGCGGTGTTCTGTCCTCGAAAAGAAAATTCAGTCCGAGACTGCAGAGAAAACACACACGAACACACCGGACTGAGAGACAGGAACAAAGTTCTGATCAAGTTCTGAAGTTTAACCCAGCTGAGAGCAGACAGCACACAGAACCAGACAGAACTAGACAAAACCAAACAGAACCAGTGTCACAGCAGCTTTCCTCGGATGACTGATTACTGACCCGATCAGAGTTCTGCTGATACAGAGTCTGACTCTCAGGACCAGGACCAGGTCTGAGGCTGACTTAGTCAGTGAACTTTGTTTGTACTGGTGCTGATGAAGATCCAGTTCAAGGACCAGCCGGCAGCAGCATCAGTTTGACTGACCGGGTCACTCGCTAACGTCGAACATCACTGACACACTGAAACAGATGAAGTTCAGTTCTGATTGGACTGAATCCGGTTCTGTAACACACTGTGGATCAAACAGCTCAGACATGAGCGAGGTATTGTGGGTCGTATTTATGAGGTGGGTCAGGCCACAACAGGAAGTGAATCTGTGTCTCTCTCTCCCGCCCTGTTGATGTGATCTGATTGGACGGCTGATCTCTGTGACATCATCTAATATTAACCACTTTAGCTATTAACTATTAACAAGCAGCTGAGCTTGTTCATTATTAATGAGGTGGTGAGATCCCATCATGTTTTAACGACATCGTCCTGTCAAAGAGCATCACATCACACACACACACACACACACACACACACACACACACACACACACATCACACATCACACATCACACACACACACACACATCACACACACACACACACACACACACACACACACATACACACACACACACACTCTCTCTTATTAGAATGATTAATGAGCGGATGCGGCATTCCTATTGGCCACAGATTCACTAATATACTAACTTATTCATGAGGTGGGTGGGGCTAATGAATGTTTTACACTTGTTGATTTGTTTGAATATTCAGACGTAATGAGACATAATGACCTGGATGATGGACTTAAACACCGTTTGGCCTCGACACACACACACACACACACACACACACACACACACACACACGCTACACTCTCTTTCCTCTCTCTGTTAGCCTTGTTAGCACCATTAGCTCCTCTATTTTACAGACTGTCTTCATGGTCTCACAGAGAGTATGCTAACACTGCTAATGCTAGCTGTTCTCAAGTGAGCTGTAGTTGCCAATCACATGACGCCTGGCAACTACAGTCACTTGTTGATTGTCTCTAATGAATCCTACACGTTCGGTCTCCTCTGAACATGAACACAAACATGCAGCTGATCAGGTCTGATCAATAACTTCATCTATGATCAATACAGATGACTTTAATGTCACATGACCTCAGCTGTCAGTCAGAGAGAGAGAGGCTGCTGTTTTATTGATGCTGGACCTCGATCTTCCGATTTAGGTGAAAGACACTAAAGTGAAGTCGTTAATAATTAATGAGCCTGAACAACAACCGGATAATGGAGTACTCAGTGTGTGTGTGTGTATGTGTGTGTGTGACAACAACAATAGTCTTTTAGCAGAACATGCTAACTGAAATGTCTTCTGATGTGTTTTTAAAGCTGCATGTCTGTGTTCTGTCACTTCCTGTTTGTTTCACCTCACTGCTTCCTCCTCCTCCATCTTCTGTACAGTCTATATATATATAATATTTCCCAGCATTCATCTCTCCATTCCTGCTCCTCCTGGCATCACTGTCCTCCTCGGAGTTTGGCGCTAACATTATCATCAGTTAGCATTTATTTTAGCAACATATAAACTAGCCAGACATTTAATTTACAATTCATTTACATATTTTACAGCCAATGGAAGACAATTACATTTTGACTAAAGTCCACAGTACAGTACAGTGCAGTAAAGTACAGTACAGTATAGTACAGTGCAGTGCAATACAGTACAGTGCAGTACAGTATAGTATAGTGCAGTACAGTACAGTGCAGTCCAGTATAGTGCAGTACAGCACAGTGCAGTACAGTACAGTGCAGTACAGTACAGTGCAGTATAGTGTAGTGCAGTGCAGTGCAGTACAGTATAGTACAGTGCAGTATAGTGCAGTACAGTACAGTGCAGTATAGTGCAGTGCAGTACAGTATAGTACAGTGCAGTACAGTGCAGTACAGCACAGTGCAGTACAGTACAGTACAGTATAGTGCAGTGCAGTACAGTACAGTACAGTGCAGTATAGTGCAGTACAGTACAGTGCAGTATAGTGCAGTGCAGTGCAGTACAGTATAGTACAGTGCAGTATAGTGCAGTACAGTGCAGTACAGCACAGCGCAGTGCAGTACAGTGCAGTACAGTGCAGTACAGTATAGTGCAGTACAGTACAGTACAGTATAGTACAGTGCAGTATAGTGCAGTGCAGTACCGTACAGTGCAGTACAGTGCAGTACAGTATAGTGCAGTGCAGTACAGTACAGTGCAGTATAGTGCAGTACAGTACAGTACCGTACAGTGCAGTACAGTACAGTGCAGTATAGTGCAGTGCAGTGCAGTACAGTATAGTACAGTGCAGTATAGTGCAGTACAGTGCAGTACAGCACAGCGCAGTGCAGTACAGTGCAGTACAGTGCAGTACAGTATAGTGCAGTACAGTACAGTACAGTATAGTACAGTACAGTGCAGTATAGTGCAGTACAGTACAGTACAGTATAGTACAGTACAGTGCAGTATATATTGTTATGAAGTGTTGTTTGAAGTGCAGTGTATGTTGGATGAAGGGAGAGAGAGATAAATTAAACTGGATACATCTGTTGTACACTGAAAGGAAAGCCTTTGGCTTGAGCTGCAGAAGGCAGGATAACATTAATGTAGTGATTGAAGTTCTCAGGAAATATATTGACACAATGCCAGAGAGATGTGCTAACCATCAGCATGTTTCATCAACATTATGAAATCAAAAAAAGTCAATATTTTCAGATCTTCCAGGTGTTCTAATTATTTTGGCCGTGACTGTAAATAGCACTGTGTTTGACTGTGTCTGTAGTTTGAACCGTCACATGAAAAAAAAAGAGAAAGTGTGAGTGTTTATGAAGACTTGAGTTTTATTTTGAAAGGCTCCTGCATGTTTCCTGTCTGGTGCATCAGACTCCTGCAGTAAGCTGATGTGTTTCACTCCTTCAGGAGATTTTCTTCTATAATTTCACCTGTCAGCTGATCTGCTGTCCACCCTCCTCCTCCTCCTCCTCCCACTCCTCCTCCTCCTCACTGGGTCATTTGTCATGGAGGAAATCACCGCTCAAATCTTCCACGGCGGTAATATCTCTGTCATTCACCATCCTCCCCCCTCCTCCCTCATCCTCCCCCTCTCATCTCTGTGCGATGCTATCGGAGGAGAGGAGGTGACAGTCTATCAGAGCACCTCCTCTCTGCTCCCCCGATAACACTCTACTGCTTATAATGTTAAGAAGATGATAAGAAATAATAGTCTTTCTTCCTTTCATGTCGCGGCTGGAGAGGAACTATCAGGGCCGAGGAGCCGACATCCATCACCTGCTATTTATCAGTGGCGAACGGCCGACGGACTGCAGCAAAGTTTTATAAGAGAAGAAGAAAAATAATAACTGAGCTGCAGAAACAATCATCAGATAGATGGAGGAGGCTGTTATGAGATTAAAACTCCTCTGACAGTCGGCTTCAACTCCTCACATCAACATTTTATCTGCTAAATGTGTCCAGGAAAAAATAAACTCTGTGATGGAAGAAAAGATTCAACTGCACTTTAATTTCTACAACAGCAACCAACACAGGGCTGTGATTGGTCACCCAGGTCCTGCCAACAGAAGGCTGTGATTGGCTAGTCAGATCCTGCCAACAATAAACTGAAAACAGAGATCAGCACTTTTTACACAACTGCAGAGGAAAGTTACAGATGGAGAGTCCAGAACATCAGGACCAGCAGAGTCCAGGACGTCAGGACCAGCAGAGTCCAGGACGTCAGGACCAGCAGAGTCCAGGACGTCAGGACCAGCAGAGTCCAGGACGTCAGGACCAGCAGAGTCCAGGACGTCAGGACCAGCACTGACCAAACATTGTAGAAAATAAATCATTAATAAAATGTCAACTGCTAAATAAAACAAAAAAAATTTAAATGAAATTTCAAAATTTGAAGGGCCCTCATGCATGAGCGCACGTCGGGAAAGTTTTAAGTCAATCAGATGAAGTCCCTGGAAGCGGTTTGTTAAAAACAGGACACAACACTTTTTTAACATTAGGGACAAAATAGCTGCACCCACACCGTTTCATCAAAATTCACAATTTTGATAACTTTTCATGGTCAAGGCCTTCAGAACACACACACCAAGTTTCAAACAGATAGGATGAAAGCTCGAGGAGGAGTTCATTCAAATACGACCCTGGAAATGACCCCAAAAACACGAAAACGCCAACTTTGAAACAAAATGGACGCCGTACGCTTCACTGTAGCCTGACTCACCAAGAGACTTTGTTGTAGGCCTGGGGGAGATACGTGTTGCCAACGAAGGCCAAGTCTCTACATGAAATTTTTTCAAAGCCAGAGGCTCCGCACAAGATTTAGTAGGTGGCGCTGTGGAGCCATCTTGGTCCGTGTGCCCATGAAACTTCCGGATTCTAAAAATTGAGTTTGGGTTTCTTGTTTCGTGAGTTTTGAGCTTGTTTAGCACAAAAAATCCTACGGAAACACCAGGCTGGCCGAACGTCCAAATAAATGTTACATAAAGCTACGTTACATACCTGATACATTCAGACGGCACGAGACGCATCTGTACATGACATGGAAGCACACAGAATTCCCATGATGCTCCACTGATGATAACGAGAACCACAGTGTGAACCCTGAGCTGTGTGTGTGTGTGTGTGTGTGTGTGTTATGGGGGGGGGCTCAGAGGGTCAAAAATAATGAGAGATTAATTTAATAACAAGACCTTTATAACGACCTCATCCAACTCACTGATGACTCCACACTGTGTGTGTTTGTGTTTGACTGAGAAAATGTGTCGTCTCTCCATCCTCCCCTTCATTTATTATCACAGACAGTGTGTGTATTGTATGAGCGCGTGTGTGTTGTGTTGTTGTGTGTAATCCTTTTTCTGAGCAGAAAAGGGTCAAAACCACAAATTAACTTTCTTCTCATTAATTTAACCAGGATTAGCACACACACAGGATTTGTGTGTGTGTGTGTGTGTGTGTGTGTGTGTGTGGTTTGGGTTAATGATGTTGAGTTTTAATTGCTTTCCATTCAGAGAAAATCCATTAGATAATATCTACCTCTCTCTCTGCGTCAATATTTCTGACCTCAGAACAAAAACTGACAAACATCCATCACAACGTCACAGAGACTACGTCCAGGTTTTAGACAGTCTGCGGGGACGTCACAGAGACTACGTCCAGGTTTTAGACAGTCTGTGGGGAAGTCACAGAGACTACGTCCAGGTTTAGACAGTCTGCGGGGATGTCACAGAGACTACGTCCAGGTTTAGACAGTCTGCGGGGATGTCACAGAGACTACGTCCAGGTTTTAGACAGTCTGTGGGGAAGTCACAGAGACTACGTCCAGGTTTTAGACAGTCTGCGGGGACGTCACAGAGACTACGTCCAGGTTTTAGACAGTCTGCGGGGACGTCACAGAGACTACGTCCAGGTTTTAGACAGTCTGCGGGGACGTCACAGAGACTACGTCCAGGTTTTAGACAGTCTGCGGGGACGTCTCAGAGACTACGTCCAGGTTTTAGACAGTCTGCAGGGACGTCTCAGAGACTACGTCCAGGTTTTAGACAGTCTCTTATTTCCACCCATGAACAAAACAGCTTTCTTATTTCATATTTCGCATCTCTGTGACTCCATTAGATTAACCTGAGTGTGTGTGTGTGTGTGTGTTCAGGCTGATATTAGAAAGGCAGGATCATAATCGCTCACTTGTCACTGTGACAACGGACATGGATCATATTTAGACCATGAAACTCAATTACACACACACACACACACACACACACACACACACACACACACAGATCACATCACCTCTCTTCCTCCTTACTTTCTTCTCTCTTCGTCTTGTTTCCTTTCCTTCCTTCCTTCCTTCCTTCCTTCCTATCAAAGTGTCTGTATAGAAATGTTTGTTTGATAGACCGGCTCTATGATGTGTCGATTCATAATTCATCTGTCGACATGACAACCAATATTTTATTCAACATCAACATTTATAACACACACACACACACACACACACACACACACACACATTAACAAGTGCTGTTTTATTAAATGCAGACGTGTTTTAGCTTCACTGAACCATCAATTATTCAGCTCTGTGTGTGTGTGTGTGTGTGTGTGTGTGTGTGTGTTATGGAACGTTATCTCGGTGTTGCTCCATCCCGTTAGCGTCACACTCACAGACCCCCCCCCCATGTAAACAGTGTTTGACCTCGTTAAGCCTCGTTAGTGCTCTCAGCCGCTCAGGTTTGTTTGCAGGTAATTAGTTTGTTTTGTCTCTTTGTTTGTCTTGTTTCAGTTTAATCAACAAACATGGCCGCCCTCTGGGGACCCTCCCCCATGTTTACAACCGCCAGTCGTCGCGGCGACACGGCCTCCACAGACTCAGTGGACCGATTGGCTGATTGATAAGCAGACTGAGGCTGCAGGCGGAGTTTATCTCTGTGAAGTCGCTCTGTCGAGTTATCAGACATTTATAACGAGTTTTAATGTTCATGTTTAACATTAATAATTAGTTATAATTACACTAACGAGCTTCTTTAATGTTTAGTTTGGAGCATTTGAAGTCGTCTGATCAGCCTCATGAAAACTTTTCTAACTGTAGTTTAAAGTTTGTCTCTGCTCATTAAGGCGGGTCAGGTGAGTCTAAACAATCCAATCAGATCACTAATGAGGAAACAGGTGGACTAACGAGCTGGACGTGACACACACACACACCTGATGTAAACATCCGTTTGGACAATTATACAAGGTGAGACAGGTCAGACACACACATACACCCCAGCGATCAATAACAGGCTGATCAATAGGTCGTCTATTGATCAGCAGTAATGGAGAGCATTAGTCTGAGAGAACAAGCTGCTGCTGAACAGAGAGAGAGACACACAGACAGAGAGACAGACAGTTTAAGTTCAGTACGACAGATCTGAGAGTCGTTCACAGTTTACAGAGTTCTTCATGTGAAGTTCAACATTGCGTGATGGAAAGTTCCAGAAGAGCTGCTCAATGGACGAGAGGGCGTTGACCTTTTCAGCAGAAACATGTTTCACACCTGAAGCAACACAATCATACCTGATGGAGATGAGCTGATCCTGACGAGGAGGAAACAGGAAGCAGCTGTTCGTGATGGTTTTAATAGCATGCAGGGAACAGGCTGGCTAATTGCTAACTGAGCCATTAGTGCCGTGCGCTAACACACACACACACACAGCTGCTGTTAGGGCAGGCTGCCATGTTAGCATGTTAGCAGCTTACTCAGCAGCTGAAACCAGCTGTCATCTTTTATTACTGCTGAACAGCAACATGCTAACTGTGCTAACAGCCAATCATCAACAAGGTCAACAACACGAGACGAGACAGCAGCCAGCTAATATTACATCTGTGGACGGGATCAGCTTCATCATCATCACCATCATCATCATCGTCATCATCATCATCATCATCACCATCATCATCATCGTCATCATCATCATCATCATCACCATCATCATCACCATCATCATCATCGTCATCATCATCGTCACCATCATCATCATCATCACCATCATCATCATCGTCATCATCATCATCACCATCATCATCATCACCATCATCATCATTGTCATCATCATCATCATCATCATGCTGCACTGCATTCCAGGTATTTCTGGTTGTAGCCAGTAACCATCATGTTATAGGCTGAGACACATCACATGAGCACAATCCAATCATACATGATGACATGACCACACATCACATGCGCAACTGTTTCTCTAAACACACTTCCTGTTCAGCCATGTTGTTTTGGCCGTGTGCAGTGTGCCGTGTGTCGGAGCTCCGTCAGGCCTGAATAACTCCACCACCTCCATCATGAAGAGGCTGAACCTGGATCATCTGTGAACCCATCTATGACCCAGACATCAAGACAACAGGAACACCTTCAACAACATGCCAATATCAACGTCAACATCAACATCGACACCATCACATCAACAGCGTCACATCAACATCGACACCATCACATCAACACATCAACAGCATCACATCAACATCGACACCATCACATCAACAGCGTCACATCAACCATATCAACAATGTCAACACCATCACATCAACGTCGACACCATCACATCAACAGCATCACATCAACGTCGACACCATCACATCAACGTCGACACCATCACATCAACAGCATCACATCAACGTCGACACCATCACATCAACAGCATCACATCAACATCGACACCATCACATCAACATCGACACCATCACATCAACGTCGACACCATCACATCGACACCATCACATCAACATCGACACCATCACATCAACATCGACACCATCACATCAACAGCATCACATCAACATCAACAGCATCACATCAACAGCATCACATCAACAGCATCACATCAACAGCATCACATCAACATCGACACCATCACATCAACAGCATCACATCAACATCAACACCATCACATCAACATCGACACCATCACATCAACAGCATCACATCAACTTCGACACCATCACATCAACAGCATCACATCAACATCAACACCATCACATCAACATCGACACCATCACATCAACAGCATCACATCAACTTCGACACCATCACATCAACAGCATCACATCAACGTCGACACCATCACATCAACAGCATCACATCAACATCGACACCATCACATCAACGTCAACAGCATCACATCAACATCGACAATATCACCAGCATCACATCAACAACATGAACCGTGTCAAAACAACATCAACACCATCACATCAACAGCGTCACATCAACAGCGTCAACAGCATCACATCAATGTCAACAGCTTCACATCAACGTTAATAGCATCACATCAACAACATGAACAGTGTCACAACATCAACAGCATCACATCAACAACATGAACAGTGTCACAACATCAACAGCATCACATCAACAACATGAACAGTGTCACAACATCAACAGCATCAGATCAACAATGTGACATCAACAACATCAACAGCGTCACATCAACGTCAACAGCATCACATAAACAGCATCACATCAATAACGTCAACAGCGTCTCATCAACATCAACAGTGTGACATCGTCAACAGCGTCACATCAACAACATCAACACGTTGCCCACTACTACAACCTGCAACTACAACCTGCAACTACAACTAGCAACTAATCAGCAAGTAGAGACAGAGATGTTGATAGAACTGCTGCTGCCACGGCAACCAGAGCTTCCTGCTCTCAAACAGATCCTCAGGGAGACTCTGTGTGTGTGTGATCCAACAAAAGCAGAAGAAAGACACAAACGGAGACAGAGACAGTTAGCATGAAAGAACTGTTTAAAGGAACCGTCTGTCTGTTGTGAGGGCGAACAGCTGATCGAGTTTTTATGAATTATCTGAATAAAATATGTTTTTAGTTTGAAACTTCCTGTTTAATGAACGTGAAGCTGCTGAAGTTTGAAATAAACTGAATATTAAAAAAAACATCTGTGAGTTCTTCAGAGTAATCATAAATAAATTTTCTGTCATAATGAGGTCTGAATTATCAGATTCATCTTAATCAAATCCTGTTTGTGCTTTTGTGTCCGCTGAGAGAGAGAGAGCGTTTCATGAACGTTTGTTAATCGTTTCCTCTCTGCAGAAATAAAAACACAATTTAAAGGGAATGAAAGAAAAATGAAGATATGAAACAGAAATGATAAAAGTCTGCGGCAGTCAGCTCTTTATATTTTGGACTGTGCTGGACTCGACCTGTGATGCTCCTGTCCTCCAAACTGTCCATACAGTCTTTCTTTATGGACTTTATTAGTTGCTCGGCGGAGCAGGTGCCAATCATCTTTGACGGTAACACTGGCAAAAAATGGCGTATTTTTCAACAACAGTACAACATTTCATCGCGTTGGCACACTCTGCCAAACCGGCCAGCACTCAAGCTACATTCTCAATCCAGCAAAGATGTACAGATCCTCGTTCCGGGGGAGTCTAAAGACAATCCTGATGTTCCAGAGGTAGAAATGTAGATGAAGAGAACATGGCAGAGAGGTCAACCTGAGGCTAAATCCTCTCAAATGAACCAGGTCAGCTATGTGAAGGCCTCAAAGCTGACCCATCCAAAACAAACAGTTGATGTCCCAGCTTTGCAAAGTTAACTACCTTACCTTCATTCCAAACTCCAGTCAGCTGACACTGAACGGACAGCATTGGCATCAACGGCAGCATAAAGAAGCACACATCCTGCTCTACAGTCTAAAATGATAACTGTGCTGCTTCTTAGTATGGACTTGTAGCCTGCGCTTCACTGAAACCAAAAACAACTGTTGGCAGTGGATTGTTTGAAATTCAATGATTACGTCTACAGAAAATAAGTGATCATAGAAACAGACCATATGTTTGGTGGTCACCATACTAAAAAAGCCTATGAAGAGGACATATCTTCTTATCACTGTGAGGAAGACACACAGATGACACACACTTGGTATATAACAGCATTAAACCAAGACAAAGATGCAGACCTGTCCTACTTGTTGTGGAGAAATTGCTGAAGTCAAAGGTCAAAGTGAGGTCAGGAGGGAAGAAAGTGATCAGGAGCCTCTGATGTCTGAGGCTGTGTTATTTATTGACACTTGGCCAAGGAGAATCAGAGACTCTCAAAGTTCATCAGAAGTGTCTGAGTCGGTCTCACATTCTGCTGGTGGACAGACTTTAAACACCACAAACACGACACGCCCAGAATTAGTTAAAGACACCAAGGACGCTGTCTTTGTCAGCATATTTAGTCTGGAGACACAGATGACGGTTTACACAGATTGGAATGTCAACAGCCAGCTATCCATTATGTCTAAGCATGCAGCACCAGAGTTCTCTACCCTGGCCACCACAGCACTGAGATAGACTGGCACCTACTGTTCCCAGTCAAAGGCAAACAATTAATACTGCCAAGGACCTCAAGGCCCACACCTGACCTTGTGTAACCTAAGGATAAAAATTTCCAAAACACTGCTCACCTTTGAACGATGCAGTCAGAATGTACTGTTCATGTTCATGTTCTCTGATGACACGGCCAGTGTAGTAGTAAGTACAGGGACCTGGTCGACCACTTTGTGAAGCGGTGTGGGGAAAACCATCTGCTGCTGAACATGGCGAAGATGAAGGAGATGGTGGTCGACTTCAAGAGGAACTAGTCCCTGCCCTCTCCTGTCTGCATCAGCAGGACCGATGTGGAGACGGTACCAGCATACAGGTACACACTGGAGGTTAAACTGGACTGGTCCACCAACAGAGGCCATCTACAAGAAGGGCCTGAGCCGGCTTTACTTCCTGAGGAGGCTCAGGTCTTTTGACGTGTGCAACAAGATGCTGCAAATGTTCTATCCGTCTGTTGTGGCAGCACGATCTTCTTTGCTGCAGTGTCCTGTGGTGCCGGCATAAAGACAAAGGATGCCAACAGACTGAACAAACTCATCAGGAAAGCAGAGCCTGTTGTTGGCTGTAAGCTTGTCACCCTGGAGGAGGCGGTGGAGGACAGGAAACTGTTCGCAATCACGGACAATTCCTCTCAGACCTCAACAAAACACTGGACAAGCTAAAGAGCAGCTTCAGCAACAGACTCATCCAACCTGCTGCTCTAAGGAACGATACAGGAAATCGTTCCTCCCAACTGCAATCAGACTTTATAACTCATCTGCCTGTTTAGAGCCACCATCACAGAACTGCTGGAAACCTACCTCAACTCTCCAAACTTGACTCCACCAGTGTTGGTGATGACTTCACACCTATTACACCTGCTGCTTATAGTTTATGAAGGTTATTATCACGAGCTGAGGAGAGGATGTAGATCAGTCACGTGTTAAGAGCCGTGACACTCACCGTAAAGCTGCGCATGCGCACACTCTACCAGGTGTGTGTACCTGCTAGTCAAACTTCAAAGTTATTTGAGGTACTGATGACAGGGATGACATTGATCAGCTGTGCGCAGCATTCTTTAGTTTCACCTTTGACCGGAAACACGTTCAGGAAACAGCTGTTTGTTTGTTTACTCACGGTTCTGGTGAAATCAGCTTCTGGCAGCGGTCCACATCAATCCAACACGATACCGGCTCCGGTCCTTCACGCACGCGCAAAGCTGTTCAGTAAATCAACGCGCATCACCCGTAGCGTCACGACATCATTTTATAATTTCATCATTTTATTAAATAAACTCTTCAAACAAATGTTTGTACTTCCTCACGTGACGTCTACGCCTAAGCACCCCCTGACCTCATCATTACGTCACCATCACCGCTTCGCTGTCATATCTACATATTCAACAACATTTAGTTATTAGTTTATATGTGAGGCACACATTAGTGTGATGACGACAACAGACTCGGTCAGCTGATGGTTTACTGGTACAGAGCAGAAGGTTGATGGTTCAAACCCTGCAGTGACCACAGTCTCTGACTGAAGGTATGAACGCAGCCTGCAGACAACCAAAGAATGAATGAGGTTAATTAAAAGTTCATCAAAGGTTGATTAATGGTTGAAGCATGTGACCAAGTGAATGAAGGAGTGGGCCGAATCTTTAGGACAACCCGCTGACTTTATTGGTTCCATACAGCCAAACAAGAGTTACATTCAAACAATCAAACAGAACGAGTGGCGCTGATTGGACGACCAGCTTTGATTGACAATGTGGGAAGACATTAAGTTTTTTTTTTTTTATTGATACAAAACGATGGTTGTTTTCTCTCTCTCTCTCTCTCACACACACACACACACACACACACAAAAGACAACGTGACATGATACAAAAACACTCTGAGATATAAATACAGTATTTATCATCTGTATGGTACAAAAGAGTTCCCTTGTGAGCACGTGACGGCGGACGGGGTCAGGGCGGGCGGCGTGATCAACCACAGTGACGTTTAAATATTGAGCCAGCTACAAGTTCAAAAAATCACAAAACCCACAGAGAAAACACGGGGGCGGGGCGTTTAGGCGAGGGGTGGGGTTTAAGTGCACGGGGCGGGGCTTGTGGATGAGTGGGAGGAGATAGAATAAAACGAACTCTGAACAAGAAGACAGGAAGTCACAGGAGCCTATCAGGATGCAGGATTTGTTTTTTGTTTTTGTTTTTTTTACAGTGCCAGCGTCAAAAAATAGAAACAAAATAAACACACACCGGAAGGGGCGGGGCTAATACACACATGGGCGGGGCTAATAACTTGAGAAAGCTTTTCATTCATTATTCTTTTGTTCTCATCTCTCATTGGTCAGAAACGTTTGTCATCATTTAAATGATAAAATAAGATGATGTCATCAGAATACTGAAGGCCGATTGGCTGAGAGTTTAAAGCGAGATTCTTCCTTCACACATGTTTCCTAACTAGGAGGCCTCTTCCCTTCCTGCTCTCTATCCTCTTCCTCCCTCCCTCCCTTCCTTCCTTCCTTCCTTCCTTCCTTCCTATGAACACTACCTGTAGTCCAGACATAAACAGCTGAGTTGAGAGAGGGGGGGGGGGATTCCTTTGAAAACCCAATGAGGAAACAAGAGGAAAGTTCCTGTTTGTTTTCAGTCTCCTTGTGTCCTTGTCTCCTTGTGTCCTCATCATCAGTCTTTGAATGTTCTGATTCGATCTGGATCCACTTCCTGTTTCTTCATTACATAGAGAATGTGATGTCACATAACAGGTGTGATATCACAGTTTGTACACAGACAACACATCAGAATAATTACAGAGAGCCCGCACACAGACCACTGTACAAAACGTCCAATCAGAGACAACATCTCCAGCTGCTGCCTGAGGCCCCGCCTCCTCTGTGGTGATTGGTGCGCGTGACCGAGGGGGAGGGGCAAGAAAGGAAGAGGAGGAGGAGTCTTCACATCGGAGGAACGACGAGGCCGGACATCGCTGTAGAGACAAGATCAGAGGTCAACAGGTCGCCATGACAACATAAAAACAACAGGATGGATGGAGGGTGTGTGATGGACACTCAGAGGTTCTTCAAGGGTTCTTCAAAGGTTTTTTTTTCTTCACTGAACTTGCTCACTGAAATATTTTGATAAAACTGTAAAAAAAATGACATGTTGAACACATGTCTGACAAACTGGTCCAGAATCAGAACACTGCGATGGTTCTTCGAAGAACCTTTAGAGGTTGGACCTGGTCTCATGTGGACCCATTTAAAACTTCAAACATGTTAAAAACAAAACATGTCAAATGAATTTGTTTTTATTGGTTGATATTTTTGTGGTTTTCATCCTGATATGAAGGAAAACAAAAACATGAAAAACTATTAATAACATTCAGACTGATGGAGACCGACCCAAATGGACCAACACACACACACACACACTCAGACTCTCTGTGGCCTTTCTGCCTCGGCGAAGGCAGAGAGCAGCATGAATATTTAACACTCGACAAACCTCTCTGTCAGAAACACTGACATCACACACACTGAGAGAGAGAGAGTGTGTGTGTGTGTGGGGAGGGGTGTTTGTGTGTTTCGAGGATGTATCTGTGGGTTGTAGTGAATAAAACATGGATTGGCCTGTCACTCTGCATGCAATAACTAACAGTACTCAGGTTACCACTGTGTGTGTGTATGTGTGTTCATTCATTGGATTAATCTGCAGATTTTTTTGTCTGTAATTTTTGTCTCATCATACTGCAGCAACTAACTGAACTGACTCAGCCCGGGATGCCAGGAGCCAAACTCGCAAGAAAAAACTTCAGTATGCTGCTTTAGTGGAGGTGTATTGGAGGTGTAGCGCCACCTTGCAGCCCATTGGAGTTATTGGAGCAGTTTGGTGGAGGAGGAGGTGAAGCTGTTGGTCGGACGACAGGAGCGAAGGCGCTCTTCTGTTTGACAGCGGCCGAGAACGAGAAAACTCATGAGAGGGAGTTACAGTTAGAGACGGCCATGGTCGGACTGGAGGGAACAACTGGAACACAGAGACAGAAACCGGTTCAAACTAGTTCAGAACATCAGGACTGACTGGCTGGGGGGTTTTCTACTGATTGGTTGAGTTTACCCAGTGTAGCAGCAGTGATAGTAGTAGAAGTAGCAGTAGTAGTGGTAGTAGTAGTAGAAGTAGCAGCAGCAGTGATAGAAGTAAAAGTAGCAGTAGTAGTGGTAGTAGTAGAAGTAGCAGTAGTAGTGGTAGTAGTAGTAGAAGTAGCAGCAGCAGTGATAGAAGTAAAAGTAGCAGTAGTAGTGGTAGTAGTAGAAGTAGCAGTAGTAGTGATAGTAGTAGAAGTAGCAGTAGTAGTGGCAGTAGTAGTGATAGTAGTAGAAGTAGCAGTAGTAGTGGCAGTAGTAGTGATAGTAGTAGAAGTAGCAGTAGTAGTGGCAGTAGTAGTAGAAGTAGCAGCAGCAAGCAGTGATAGTAGTAGAAGTAGCAGTAGTAGTGGTTGGGGTAGTATTTACCTTGATACTTACTGCCATAGGGTGAGTTGGCAGACGACCCGTTGAGGAAGCCGGGAGATGTTGCCACTCCGAGGTTTGGCATGCTGGTGTTGCCGTAGCCATTCATGCTGTTGCTGACAGTGTTACCGTAGTTATTCTGTTGAGGGGTGGAGCTTGGTACGTATCCCCGCGGTGACACACTACTGGTGTTACGACTGTAACCAACTGGAAGAGGACAACATCACAGGTCTGTGAACAACATGAAATGTTTAACTTTATGTTTAACCTTTAAGACCACCAAAGCCAGAGCCAGAGCCAGAACCAGAGCCAGAGCCAGAGCCAGAGCCAGAACCAGGAGACTATTATCAAAGGAAATCAAACTGATCAGTTCATGACAACTCTGTTGTTGGTTCAATAATCCAGAAGTTCATGTTCTATGAAATGAGCTTGAAGTGGTTCTGTTTAAGGTTCTTGGATCCTTATTTTGAGTTGATCATTGTAAGGATGTCAATCTGTGTCCACAAGAACCCGCCATGTTTTGGTTCCAAACTATTTTATTTTGGGACCAAATGGTTCAAAATTAGGTGGCAAACTGGAAGTCCAAGAGGTACAGATGAAAGCTCCAAACGAGTCCACTGAGCGGACTGTGTGTTCGTCCAGACTGGAACTGACCCACTGGTCTGGTACTGCATCACTATTCTATTACTCCTCAGTACTCCATTACTCCTGACAGCACTGGGACTACCTTGCGTCGTGTCGGAGACGTTGACGGCCAGCTGCCCACTGAATGAGTTAACTCCCATCATGCCATGCGAGGCACTGTTGCCTAGTGATGGGATCTGGTTGTGGTTCCTGGGAACACTGTAGAGAGCTTCAGCAATGTCGGCAGCTCGCTTCAGGATGATTTCCTGCAAAGGAGACAAATAAATGAACGCCTCCTGTTTAATATTCATGTTCACATCTTCACATTACCTCATGGAGAGGCGAGAGTGGGTGACATTGTTGCAAGAAAACTGCTGTCGTTACCTCAAATTTCACTCTACAGACATAATTATATAATTATATATAACATAAGTTTGTAGGAAAAGTAGTCTACTCATTGACTTTAACCTGCTGAAGCTGTCAGACTTATAGTTTTGGCGTCACAATGCACTGATGCGTCAGGGTCATCCACCGACAGCCCCACTGCCTGCCATGTTAAAAGACAGAGGACATTTTCCAGAGGAAAGCAGAGGATACCAGTTTCTTCCAGCTCTCTAATGGTCACATTCATTAACTTCATCCACATAAAATCTATATGTTCGGGAAGAGCTCAGGATGCTCACAGTGAAGCCTGTTCAGTGATACAAGAGGTGATACAACCTGGTTTGGTTTGACCAGAAAGCCTTTTTGTTTAAGGGCACAGCTGCGGTTAACTACTGTGCTCTGATTGGTGGCATGCAGGGGAGCTGGCTACTGGGCAGAACTCCCAGACCTGACTGTGATTGAACTTCACATCGTTTGCTGGACACCACCTCGACAGCCAACTGTGGAATGACGACATGCGGCTGTACATGTCATCACTGGTCACATTGGGCAGGGGTCCAGAGAAAAAATTAAGGAGTCCGACATCGTTTTGGTGTATGCACACACCGATTAAAGATTAATTTTAGTGACCTCTGATTGGTAAAATGGAGCTGCCAATGACCAGAGTTGGCCTCTCAGTGGGTGCGTTGCTGAGCGGGGAATATCTCTTTGAAACGTGGAGCGGTTGGTGGTGTACCGTGGGCTTCAGTTTGGGGCTATGCCTCCTTTGGACAGTCACCCAGGGGACTTGCTAACTATAACAGCTATTGACTGAATAAAGATGTAATCAATTGATTATTGGACGTTGCCTGCAGGAGGAGCCCTGAAGTCTCTTCAAACAAGAAGCTTCATGTTTGACACAAATGAGGACGACATGTGACCATCAACACACACACACACACACACGTGATGTTATTACTACAGTTGGATTTACATTCGTTGACAGCCTCTGTTCTCTGTTCAAGGTTACTCATTCATGTGTGTGTGTGTGTGTGTGTGTGTGTGTGTTTGTGGTGATCAAGTCGTGGTTGAGCAGCGTGTCGGGAGGATGGAGTAAATATAAAGTGAAGAAGTGTTTCTGTGTTTCAGGAGGTTCTGACTCATAAACCTGGAGGAGGAGGAGGAGGACAAGCAGGAGGAGGAGGAGGGATGTCCTGTTTGCTGAGCATCATGGGAAAATGTCTTTACAGGAAAATAAATGTTATCGACCACCGAACTCGACCATCTTAAAGTCAGACATGAACTTTGACCCCAATCAATCCACAGACAGGTGTGAAGTTACCTGGTTGTTGTGAGGCATCCCGTAGAGCGCCTCCACCAGGTCAGCTGCCCGCTTCAACAACACCTCCTGAAACACACACACAGGAAGTTCAGAGACAGGAAGAACCTTCAAAATAAAACATCAGAATGTTTGTTTGTTGATGTAGATAAACAGCTGGTAGATATCACAAAAGAAGAAGACACAACACGACTGTCCTGGTTTAGTGGTTCCAGTTTTATTTTGTAATTCCCCTTGTCTGTGACTTCCTGTCTTTGTTTCCTGTCTGTAGTTTAGCTTCAGAGTCCGCCTGCTCAATTCCTCTTTACGTAGCTCTTCATACTACGTCACATGACTGCACACTGTGTGTGTGTGTGTGGGCGGGGGGGGCTCTTTATCTTAATTAAACTCGTTAATCTGCAGCTTTCCATTACAAACCATTTCACTTAACCCCGCCCCCTCAGTCACTGTCCATCTGTCCATGGGATGATGTTTCTTCTGTCCTTTGTTCTTTCCTGTTTTATCTCTGTAACATTGATTTTACTCTTTAACACACCGACCACACTCAGCATGTGTGTGTGTCACTGTATAACTACACACACAACACACGCGCTGACAGGAAGTAATTTCTTGGAGTAGCGTTCAGCCTCCGATCCTCTTTAATCTGCTCGTTTATGCAGAACGGTGTTCAAGTGTGTCACACACACACACACACACATCTTATTATTACACGTGTTTCGTCGTTACGCGGTGAGATGACAAGTGGCTCTCACACACACACACATTAACAAGGTTACCACGGCAATGGAGCTGGAGGTTGGGATGTCATCGCTGAGGAGGAAACCAATTATTACACACACACACATGCACACACACACTTAAATTAAATAAAGGAAATTAACCTTAATAAACGACAAATAGATTAACAATATTCTCTGAATAAACTCTGACATATCTGTCCATACAGCTGTGTCTGTCTCTCTGTCCATACAGCTGTGTCTATCTCTCTGTCCATACAGCTGTGTCTGTCTCTCTGTCCATACAGCTGTGTCTGTCTCTCTGTCCATACAGCTGTGTCTGTCTCTCTGTCCATACAGCTGTGTCTGTCTCTCTGTCCATACAGCTGTGTCTGTCTCTCTGTCCATACAGCTGTGTCTCTGTCTGTCTGACGAGATGTTGCTGCTCTCCTGGTTGGACACTGATTTAAAGTAAAGCAGTAAAACTGATGATGAATCAACTCATTCCAGAAATCACCTGCAGCACAAACCCTGCTGTCTGCTGGGCTGGACTCTTCTCCTCTTAGCTGCCCGAGTCGACTGTCTGTACACTAACACACGTCTCTGTATGCTGTATTAAGGCCTGACCATCCTCACTACAGGGTGGGACACCTCTCACCAAGAAAACACACACACACACATTTCTGACAGGAACTCAAACTTCCCAGGGTACTCGATGCTTCACAAAACTATGTTCTATTGACGAATGTGGAAACACACAATGTCACACCAAACAACAAAAACCAGAAGTGATTTTTTATCAATCTGATAAGACTGGTAATCGTGTGTGTGTGTGTGTGTGTGTGTGTGTGTAAAGCCCATCCGCAAACAGGAAAGTTGAAACAGTCAAATCAGGTAATCAGTGAGTGCAGCCATGTGGCAAGGAAGGAGATTGACACACACACACATACACACACACAATGACACAAGATGATTGAATAAAAGGTGTGTGTGAGTGTGTGTTGACTTTAAAGCTCTTTCCTGTTGTGTCAGTTAATTTACATAGAAACGACTTTAACACAGAGTCGTGATGTCACAGCACAGCGCTCTGATTGGCCTGTTGTAACGTTGCTTTTGACCACAAACATGGTCTTCATCAGCAGCAGAAAGAAGACGTTCATACTGAAACAGTGATAGAAACAAACAACTGAACACTCTGAAGCAACTGAAAGTGAAGCAGGTCTCTGAAACCAGAGTGATGTTTGGATCAATAAACCTGCTTCAGATCTGGTCTGTTGGGTCCTGACTTCAGGATCTCCTCCAGTCATTAGACTCTGTGCTCGACGGTCGCTCTGCTGCAGGCCGAGCACAAGGCAGCGTGGGTAATTGAATAAAACCATTACAGATGAATTATTAAAGACGTGCTGGGATGGGCTTTTCATTATGGAGGCTAACAGCATGTCAGTTCACATCACAGAGGAGGCACTGCAGAGCTCCCTGTTCAGAGGTCCACCTCCAGAGGTCCATGTCAGAGGTCGACTTGGGTCTTTAACTGATCAACTCATCGAGTTTTCCGAGTACAGACCTTTTCTTTAGTTTCAGTCGACGCTTTCGATCGATGATCATCGTTGATGCATGACAGAAAATGACATCTTTAATGAAGATTGACTTGTTCTGCTAATTTAGTCCAGATCTTCTCAACTAAAACTAACTAAAACTAACACCTCGTCCCACATTACATGAATCTGATTTCAGTGTTTCATGTTTCGGTCCAGACCTCAGTATCAGAACCAAAGCTCTGAAATATGATGGTGTGTCAGAAAAACTGGAAAAACTGAATTGGACCCAGAAGGAAGAAAAATGAAAATATGTTTCAGTGTAAAACTGCAAATTATTCAACGAAGACTCTATGTGTGTTAAAGGCCATCACACACACACACACACACACACACACACACACACACACACACACAGAGTAGAATCAGTAGATTCAGCAGCTGATGATTATCAGAACTCTGAGCAGCAGACCAGAACCAGGACTGATGGAAAAGACACTAACAACAATCAGAGAGTCTGTCTGTTTGTATAAAACAATTGTTTGTGTGTGTGTGTGTGTGTGTGTGTGTGTGGCACCTTGGGCAGTCTCTCGGGGTCTCCAGGGTGACGGGGAATGACCTTCTGTAACCTCTGGAAGCCGTAGTCGATGGTCGGTTCGTTCAATGCTGCAGACGACAAAAAAAGTCAAAAAACATGCTGAATCCAGATGGAAAGTATTTTTTTTAATTTGAGTACTTTTACTCAAATACTGAGTTTCTACTTCTGTAGCTAACTGAACCGACTCAGCCCAAGATGTCAGGAGACAAACCCAGCAAGATTAGCTGCTCACTACTGGTCCGGAGTTGTGTTTGGTCCGCCGTATTCACTGGAAACTGCAACTCTACTTGCAGGAACTTTACTTCCTGTTTCATATACTCTACTTCCTGTTTCATTGAGACTTTAATGTGGTCGGATGGTGATAAATCAGAGCATCAGTGAATGCAGCAGAGAGTGTGTGTGTGTGTGTGTGTGTGTGTGAATCATAATCCGTCGTGGTTCAGCTGCATTTAACAGGCTTTACACCGACACTCCTATACATCACAAACAGTGTGTGTGTGTGTGTGTGTGTGTTCAGTCCTTGAAGGCTCACAGGGCGTAACAACAAGCAGCAGTTATAAGAGTGTGTGAGCATGTTAACGTGTTAGCTCTCCAGATGTCTGTGTTATCTCCAGCCTCCTGTGTGTGTGTGACCTTGTGTGAGTCCTTAAAGGTTCATTCTGTCTCAAACCTAAAAACGAACCTTTCTACAACGTCTGATTAACGTTGAATCTCATGAAAACAAAATGTTTGATCAGATTTGTTTAATTTCAGGGATAACTAACGCTGTTATTGATCATTGGTAATGTTGTTATCTGATTCGTTCACTGATGCAGGGGCGGACTGTAACGGTCCAATCAGTGAGCTCTGACTGGTCGTCACCGTGGTATCGGCTACATGTCGTTTGTTTTTTCATTGGTGTGAATAAAGATGATCAGTTGGTAATGATCTGTGATGTGACACTGATCAGCTGTTTGATCAACAGACTCTAAAAACAGCAGAGGATCATGGGAGCTGTAGTTCTCTCTTGTCTTTTCTTTTCTTTATTTCCTGTATTTTCACTTCCTGCAGTGACAAAATTCTAAATTCAAATTTCCATCATTGTATTTTATTCTGTTCTGTTACGGATGCCTTGATGTGCTCAGCACTTTACTGACTTCACATTCTTATCATCTGTATTAATCATCATTAATTATATTCAGGATTGAAACACTTCCTGTGAGACAAGGTCAGTGTCTGCGGCTGCAGATGCTGACCAGAGGTGGTGCAAAGCATGCTGGGAGTGTGGTGGTGCCCACTGGAGGTGAGTGGCACTGAGGTGTGATAGCAGCTGCTGTATGAAAGTGAAGGTCATGTGACTGATGACATCACACTGTGTGTGTGTGTGAGGTCATTAACGAGTGTGAGGGTTAATGAGATTTAAATGTGTGTAATTACTCTGAGAGGGAAGATTCACCGACACACCAGACAAAGTCTGTCGTCTGTTTACTGTCAGCAGCTTTAAACAGGATGTAGTATCTTTATGTGTTTCCTTCTGGACCAGCGGGTAGCATGAACCCTGTGATGAGGTCACAGTGACTTCCTGTGTGTTACCTGTGTACACGAAGCGGCCCGGTGCTCCTTTACAGAACTGTTTGGACTTGTAGGACAGCGTGACCTCGACGACCCCGGGGATGTGACGGGGAGGCGTCTGGACCCGGATCGCATGAGGGGTGATCAGCTGGAGACAGGCAGACAGACAGATTGGTCAAAGTATAATCTGTGAAGCAATTGGCTATCAATGATTGCCTGAATTAATTACTGATCATCGATCAGGTGTGTGTGTTACCTCGCTCCACACCAGCATGGTGCCCGAAGACGACCTGCAGACCATCAAAGAAGTTGTCTCCAATCAGGATGACGGTCGCTCCGCCTGTCGTCCAGCCCTCACTGGGACTGATGGCTTTAATACAGGGAGTGGCTGCTGGACGACAGACAGACAGGCAGACAGACAGACAGACAGGCAGGCAGGCAGACAGACAGACAGACAGGCAGGCAGGCAGGCAGACAGGCAGACAGGCGGACAGATGGACAGACGGACAGACGGATGGACAGACGGACAGACAGACAGACAGACAGACAGACAGGTAAATGTTAGCATTTGGGTAAATGAGGTTCTCAGAGGAAGAGTGATTGTCATTGTTGTTGTAGTTCGTCCAGCAGGTCAGACTGTTAAACTACAAAGTAATCTGATTACTGTGTTTTTAGGTTTGTGTGTTCGTCACTGTCTCACCTCACACATTTATCACATGACCACTCTGAGAGATCCAAGCTGGGAAACTACATTTTAAGACTGTTATAGTACTGAAGGTCCCACACACACACACACACACACACACACACACACACAGTGTGATTTAATTGGGTCATGGCTTTTATCCTCTTTAGCTTAGTTCACTCACACACACATAAACGCATGTGTGCACACACACACAGATTCAGTTCTTTCATTTCACTTTATAATTAATCTGCAGCACTTGAAAGACGAGAGAAAGAAGTCATTACCAGCCAAATGTGTGTGTGTGCGTGCATGTGTGTGTATGTGTTCAGTGTGTCACTGAAGACTTAAGATGACATTACAGCACCTGGACCCTGTTCGTTCCAGAGTCAAGACAGGTAGGTCCTATACAAAGACAGGTAGGTCCTATATAAAGACAGGTAGGTCCTATTTAAAGACAGGTAGGTCCTATACAAAGACAGGTAGGTCCTATACAAAGACAGGTAGGTCCTATACAAAGACAGGTAGGTCCTATACAAAGACAGGTAGGTCCTATATAAAGACAGGTAGGTCCTATACAAAGACAGGTAGGTCCTATAAGTAAAGTAGGTCCTATACAAAGACAGGTAGGTCTATACACATAGTTACAAAGACAGGTAGGTCCTATTTAAAGACAGGTAGGTCCTATATAAAGACAGGTAGGTTCTATACAAAGACAGGTAGGTTCTATACAAAGACAGGTAGGTCCTATATAAAGACAGGTAGATCCTATTTAAAGACAGGTAGGTCCTATATAAAGACAGGTAGGTCCTATTTAAAGACAGGTAGGTCCTATACAAAGACAGGTAGGTCCTATTTAAAGACGGGTAGGTCCTATACAAAGACTGGTAGGTCCTATACAAAGACAGGTAGGTCCTATATAAAGACAGGTAGGTTCTATACAAAGACAGGTAGGTCCTATTTAAAGACGGGTAGGTCCTATACAAAGACTGGTAGGTCCTATACAAAGACAGGTAGGTTCTATACAAAGACAGGTAGGTCCTATATAAAGACAGGTAGGTCCTATTTAAAGACAGGTAGGTCCTATACAAAGACAGGTAGGTCCTATACAAAGACAGGTAGGTTCTATACAAAGACAGGTAGGTCCTATATAAAGACAGGTAGGTCCTATTTAAAGACGGGTAGGTCCTATACAAAGACAGGTAGGTCCTATTTAAAGACGGGTAGGTCCTATACAAAGACAGGTAGGTCCTATTTAAAGACGGGTAGGTTCTATACAAAGACAGGTAGGTCCTATACAAAGACAGGTAGGTCCTATTTAAAGACAGGTAGGTCCTATTTAAAGACAGGTAGGTTCTATACAAAGACAGGTAGGTTCTATACAAAGACAGGTAGGTCCTATATAAAGACAGGTAGGTCCTATATAAAGACAGGTAGGTCCTATTTAAAGACAGGTAGGTCCTATTTAAAGACAGGTAGGTCCTATACAAAGACAGGTAGGTCCTATTTAAAGACGGGTAGGTCCTATACAAAGACAGGTAGGTCCTATTTAAAGACGGGTAGGTTCTATACAAAGACAGGTAGGTTCTATACAAAGACAGGTAGGTCCTATTTAAAGACAGGTAGGTCCTATTTAAAGACAGGTAGGTTCTATACAAAGACAGGTAGGTTCTATACAAAGACAGGTAGGTCCTATATAAAGACAGGTAGGTCCTATTTAAAGACAGGTAGGTCCTATTTAAAGACGGGTAGGTCCTATACAAAGACAGGTAGGTTCCTTTTTAAAGACAGGTAGGTTCTATACAAAGACAGGTAGGTCCTATTTAAAGACGGGTAGGTTCTATACAAAGACAGGTAGGTCCTATTTAAAGACGGGTAGGTTCTATACAAAGACAGGTAGGTCCTCAAGTCAAGAAGAATTTTGTGATTTTTACACTTGATGACATAATTTAGGAAATCAGATGTTTCTTGTTGTAGTTGCTTTTTAATCTTTCACCTGCTCTGAGTTTATCTGTTGTCCTGCTGATTGGTTCAAAAAGGTGATTGGCTGTCACAGTTACAGTCCATACTGATGTCCAGGGTAGTCTGTCCTCACTCTGTGTAGGTTTTCTAATGTACACTCTGTACATTTGAAGCAGAACAGAGGAACAGTGAAACGAGAGAGAGGGTTCAAACCCACGGGACTCCACTGGGCTCTGACGGGGAGGGGCGGTTTCTATGGTTACAGTCTTTAATTAGGAGGGCAATTAAAAAGGTTGAACGGCCTGCAAAAAGACACACACACACTGTCCTCTCTGGGGACGTGAGGCGTCTGGTCTTCCTACCCACAAGCCACTGGGGTGACTCCTCTTCAAAGACCAAATTACACTCCCCTCTCTGCCTCCCTCACTGGCAGTTCAGGTTCTCTGGTTCAGATGCTTCAAGACTTCAGAGCTATATTTCAGACTAAAATCAGCTCGCTACAACCGATCAGCTGGTCAGAGAGTTGTCAGCCTTTATTCCACCAACCACTAAAAGTCAGTCCCAGATTTACTCTTGTCCGGCGGCTTCTTGCTCGCTCACTCTCTCCTTTTCTCTTCTTAGCTTCCTCCGTCAGCGTCCTCTTCACTCTCTGCTCCTCTGCCATCATGTCCATAGAAGCTGCTGACTGCTGGGCCTGAAACCTCCTCTGTGGTATGAACACTAACACTCCCCCCGGTATTCTACACCACCTCCTTGGGTCCAATTATCTGCTCAGATGGCTTTTCCTATCACTGCTATGCAGACGACACTCAGCTGTATCTGTCATTTCCCCCTGATGACCCCTCAGTCTCTGATTGCCTCTCAGACATCGCCACATGGATGAAGGAACATCACCTCCAGCTGAACTGGAGCTCCTTCCAGCCAAACCTACAACACACCATGACATCACCACCAGGGTGGTGTTAAACTTTATGATTGATGACCAACTAACCTTTTCCAATCATGTCGCCTCAGTTGCCCGGTCATGCTGCACTTTACAACATCAGAAAACTCAGACCTTACCTAACACAACATGCCACTCGTCTCCTGACACAAGCAATGGTCATCAGACTAGATTACTGTACCGTCCTCCTGACGGCCTCCAGCCCGCACAGTGAAACCTCTTCAGATGATCCAGAACACGGCGGCTCTCTCCAGCTCTTCAGAGAGGACCTCCTCTACAACACTACCAACAGCTGGACATGAGAACGCTCCCCCTTTAAGAGCTGTCACAGCACTTATTGTTACACTAACGCTCTCTTATCGCACTGCACCTTGATTGTTCCCTTTTTGTGTACGTCGCTTTGGATAAAAGCGTCTGCTAAATGACAAATGTAAATGTAACACTCTGAATATCGTACACTTTGACCTGATGTTGGTGGAAACAGATCAGTCTCATGTCAGGTCAGCTGAATGGTTCAAACCTGGAAACCTGCGTACCTTCAGATGGGTCAAGTCTCCGGGCTCGGCGGCCATGTTTGGAGTTGTTGTGTACGAACATGTTGTCGGAGACGGCGAGAACATGGCCATCCACGTTCACTGTCGTAGAGACCACCACCTGCACACAAAACAAACAGTGCAACCGTCAATCAAAACAAAAGAATAAAAACAGGAAGTGAAGAACGTGTAAAATGTAAACAGCCTGTGTGTGTTGTCATCTTGTGTTGCCCTGCCCCCTCTGTGATGTCACAGCCTCTCCCTGGACTCTGACAGCCGCTCAGCTGCGGCCATTCATCATCCCCGGCTGGTTGCCGTGGTGAGGTTGTTGCCGTTGATCCATGGCGACGGAGCAGAAGGTCGCGCAGAGAGCGAGTGGAGGTGTCCTCTCTGTCGCCACGGTGACTAACCAGCACATCCTTCAACCTGCCGTCGCCACGACAACTGCAGACAAGTCCGGAGGCTTCACCTGACTTCACCTGTCTCAGCAATCTGATTCGCCGCTTCTCTCTCTCTCTCTCTCTCTCTCTCTCTCTATCTATCTTCACATGCTCTCTGTATCTCGCACGCCCCGTCTCCCTCCTCCTCACCTCCTGGTTTAACTGGACTCAACATCCTGTCAGCTCGCCACGCGGCGTGGAGAGAGGCCGACAGTGTGTGTGTGTTACTGTGTGTGTGTGTGTGTTACTGTGTGTGTGTGTGTTACTGTGTGTGAGAGAGAGAGAGAGACAAAGAGCAGAATTTCCTCTGACACATCTTCCCTTCATTAGCCATATTAGTAGTGACGGTCTGTCTAACTCAGACAGACAGACAGACTGGCAGGCAGGCAGACAGACAGACAGACAGACAGACAGGTCACTGTTGACCTCTTACATTTTCTCTGTGAAGCAATAAGCCTTGGGCTGCCCCCCTGCAAAGCATTATGGGTACAGCAGGTCCTCCAAAGCTATGGCCTGCCCTTTGGAATGAATTCATCTGTGGTGTGTGTGTGTGTGTGTGTGTGTGTGTGTGTGTGTGTGTGTGTGTGTGTTACCTGGAACCTTCTCATGTCTCGAGGGTTTCCAGCATTTTTCAGACAGTTCTGGTTACACTTCAGGAAGAACTTCAGGAAGAACCTGCACACAGAAACAGAGTTACATCAGAGTCAGTCTGTATGCAGACGTTCTCCACCATCAGATCATCACAGGAGACGTTCTCCACCACCAGATCATCACAGGAGACGTTCTCCACCACCAGATCATCACAGGAGACGTTCTCCACCACCAGATCATCACAGGAGACGTTCTCCACCACCAGATCATCACAGGAGACGTTCTCCACCACCAGATCATCACAGGAGACGTTCTCCACCATCAGATCATCACAGGAGACGTTCTCCACCACCAGATCATCACAGGAGACGTTCTCCACCACCAGATCATCACAGGAGACGTTCTCCACCACCAGATCATCACAGGAGACGTTCTCCACCATCAGATCATCACAGGAGACGTTCTCCACCACCAGATCATCACAGGAGACGTTCTCCACCATCAGATCATCACAGGAGACGTTCTCCACCATCAGATCATCACAGGAGACGTTCTCCACCATCAGATCATCACAGGAGACGTTCTCCACCATCAGATCATCACAGGAGACGTTCTCCACCACCAGATCATCACAGGAGACGTTCTCCACCATCAGATCATCACAGGAGACGTTCTCCACCAGATCATCACAGGAGACGTTCTCCACCACCAGATCATCACAGGAGACGTTCTCCACCATCAGATCATCACAGGAGACGTTCTCCACCACCAGATCATCACAGGAGACGTTCTCCACCACCAGATCATCACAGGAGACGTTCTCCACCAGATCATCACAGGAGACGTTCTCCACCACCAGATCATCACAGGAGACGTTCTCCACCATCAGATCATCACAGGAGACGTTCTCCACCATCATCACAGGAGACGTTCTCCACCACCAGATCATCACAGGAGACGTTCTCCACCATCATCACAGGAGACATTCTCCACCATCAGATCATCACAGGAGACGTTCTCCACCATCAGATCATCACAGGAGACGTTCTCCACCATCATCACAGGAGACATTCTCCACCACCAGATGGAGATCTGTTTCCCGCCTGTTTCCGTTACAG
>CM024806.1:21300001-21362356 GCA_014281875.1 Nibea albiflora
AATCTGTCCAGATGTGTCGCAGATGTTCTGATCTGAACTCTTCATGAAGTTTCTGTGACATGTTCAGTTCACAAACATCCTGAAAACTTCAGATTCACCTGGTCACCTGAGTCGCCCCTGTTAGCTCCTTTAGCATGTGGCTAGGCTGACTTAGTTTTCTGACGGACAGATGGCTTCATGTGTTATTAGCGGTTAGCTACATTAGCTAGTTAGCCGTCCTCTCAGTGTTAGCATGTGATGTTACATCTGTACAGGAGGTCAAAGCAACAGCAGCGCTGCTGCTGCCTCAAACTGCCAGTCTGTTAGCAGTTAGCCATTAGCAGCTAACGTAGCTAATCTGCTACAGTAAACTGTAAATAATTTTAGAACGTTCATTTTAATTAATTTATTAATTTAATTATTAACTCATCTTCAGTTTCTGTTTGGAAGGTGGATAATTATTATGATTCTTATTGTTGATGATGATGTTGTCATTGCTGTTTTCGTTGCTGTTGTCGTTGCCGGTCTCTGGTTCAGATTGCTGATCTGGATAAAAACTGATTTGTGATCTTCATCTGACAGAAGATTTAACTTCCTCTACGGCAGACAGACAGGGTCAAACAAAGCGACGGGATATTCAGACTTTGACATTTACTGCTAAACAACTTAATGTCAGCTGTCAATCACTGCTGCTCACACACACACACACACAGGCAGGCTTTTCCAGGCCTGGAGAGGCTTGTCCAGGATTTCCAGACTGTGATGCAGAGAGGACAAGGAGATAATTAAATGAGATAAAGTTAAAACAGACAACTTGTCTGTTCTTCATCACTGTGAGGGCGAGGAGGAGGGGCTCATTAAAGTGTTTCTATATTCAGACTCAAACTACTTCTTCTATGGTGTCCAAACAAATGTGGATTCATCCCCCACTGAAGACAGGTGATCAGATGATCTGTTTGTTTTATTCTGAAAGGCCTTCCTTCGCTGGTGTTGAACTTCCTGTAAACCTCGCCATAGACAGGAAGTTTCAGACGAACACAAGACACTTTGTTGGGTCAAAATTTGAAAAGTTTGATGGTTTGTTAATAAATTAATTAATTAAAATATGACAGGGCCGACAATGGAACCCTGAGGAACCTCACAGCTAATTACAGACACTGCCAGGTGATCACAGCTCGTTAATGACCTCGTTAAGCCATCCCGTTCAAACCAATCAGCTGCTGTTTAGCTGAACAGGAAGCGTTTGTTTCTCCTCACGGCTTCTCTAAGATGAGCTCATTTACATATTTAATTAACCTCATTTGGATTTGTAATTAAGTGCAGCTCATCCAGCTGAGGTTTCATGTTTCCAGCCCGAAGCTCCGGCCAATCACACGCTGTCCCAGAACAGGAACCAATCAAACATCAGCAGTGTTATCCTGATTAAAGACGATTCTCGTTAAGTCCTCCTTGTTCTTGTTAAGACAGATTCTCGTTAAGTCTTTTCTCGTTAAGGCTCAGCTGATGACAGAAACAGGAAGCAGGATAAAAGGAAAATTAAAAAATGTCAAACTTTAATTTTCTGCCAACGAGATGAAAGAAACTCTGTGACCCGGCAACACGGCAACGTCTGCTGAGGCAACCAGGTTGACCAACACAAAGACAGATCAGGACAACATGTTGACAGGAAGTTGATCAAACACCTGAGCTGAAGGTGATGTCAATGACATCAACAGACGCCTCGTTAACAAAAACAAAAACACAGAACTGTCAATCAAACTGAGAGAGACTGCCGAGTTAATTAGTGTGTGTGTGTGTGTGTGTGTGTGTGTGTGTGTGTGTGTGTGTGTGTGTAAAGAGAGTCATAAACACACACAAGTTTCTTCTTTTAAAAATTGTAAATCAATAAAGATCCGTGACCACCGGCAACGCTTAATGCGATCGATACACACACACACACACACAGACACACACACACAGAGGAAACAGCTGTTAAATACCAATTAAAGAAGACATTTTCTTTTTCTCTCCCTGAGTCAAGACTGAAAGGATTCAGGATCCATGTGATGTTCAAGTGGAAAGAACCCGAAGAACCTACAGAACCCGAAGAACCTACAGAACCCGAAGAATCATGCATACTGACACAGCAGAGGGTGAGGTGAGGCGGCTGAGATACAGACTGGACCTTTAATGTTTCAGGGTTGATAACTTGTTCACTGTGATCGAAACATGAATCAATTCTTGATTATCTATAATGTGTTAGATGTAAAGATTTTTTATTGATGTATAAAATGAGTTTGACGTTGGAAAAAACAATGTTAAGACTTCTTTATGAATAAAAAAAATTGAGCTGTGACAGAAACATGATCAATAATAATAATAAAGTTAATGTGATGCGTTCGTGTGCGTTGTGTTTGAGCCATCAAACAGCAGCAAACGGTGCGTTCAGGGTCACACTCCTCATTCTGTGACTGTTTCCCAGGAAGAGAAAAATATTCAGCTACACTTCATCTCTCCATTGACTCCCATGCATTCATACATTTAACATTTAGCCGGCTCGGGGCCTCTAGGGGCCCCAAACATTATTCTGCTGTCAGTCACCCTGAAACACGGCCGGTAATGAGATTCCATCCAAAACCAACCTGCAGCATGAGAGGGAAATCACACCTACGCCCTCTGAATGATTGACAGCACGTCGTCCTCCCATAATCCCACGCTGCAGACCACCAGAGACGCTCACAGACAGGAGATTGTAACCCCCCCAAAAAATTCTCACATCTGGTATTCAGAGGGAGAGCATGAAAAGATGAGAGCCGCTCCACCCATCGCCATCATCATCATCATCATCAGCTACAAACAGGCGGAGGACAGCCAATCAGATCTCACCTGTGAGACATTTCTGAGGGCACGGTGACTGAAGATCATCGTGTTAAAACGTTCTCACAGTCGCTTCAGACGGGAGATCGTCCCGTCATATTTGACCCTCAAAGGCTTCTGTCTTTACAGAACAAAAGAGCCTGAAACAGCACGGCAGAGAGGCTCAACCCGCGGGAATGGGGCCCTCCAGGAAGTCATGAGAGGGGGAGTCACAACGCAGAAAACTCACAGAGGAACAATGGAAAAATAGTTCTGATGCGACTGCACAGGACAAAAAACACGAAAGGTTCAGAGGAGGAAAGAAAATGAGCATCTGACACCAGAGCTGAACGTCTTCACGCAGAAAAACAACCAATATCTGTTCGTTAATATCTCACTTTGATTCACGAGGCAGGTCGACTCAGGAAACCACAAACGTATATCAAACATATTTTTATTGAACTTTTCTTTATTCATTGAAAACGTTCATTCCTCAGAGACGTTTATATTCAAATAACTAAAATGATCAAAATGAAGAAAACAGGTCAAATTTTTGTTCTCCTGAAAAACAATAAATTGTCTGTTTGTACTTTAATGTTTCACTGAGTGTTTTTTACAGTGTAAATTTAATGAATACATTTGAAATGTATCATTTGAACCTGATCCAGAACATCATGAACCAGAACGTCATTAAGCAGAACATCATGAACTAGAACGTCATGAACCAGAACGTCATTAAGCAGAACGTCATGAACTAGAACATCATGAACCTGAACATCATGAACCAGAACAGAATGAACCTGAACATCATGAACCAGAACATCATGAACCAGAACGTCATTAAGCAGAACATCATGAACTAGAACATCATGAACCAGAACATCATGAACTAGAACGTCATGAACTAGAACGTCATGAACCTGAACATCATGAACCTGAACATCATGAACCTGAACATCATGAACCAGAACATCATGAACCAGAACATCATGAACCAGAACATCATGAACCAGAACATCATGAACCAGAACATCATGAACCTGAACATCATGAACCAGAACAGAATGAACCTGAACATCATGAACCTGAACATCATGAACCAGAACGTCATTAAGCAGAACATCATGAACTAGAACATCATGAACCTGAACATCATGAACCAGAACATCATGAACCAGAACATCATGAACCAGAACGTCATTAAGCAGAACATCATGAACTAGAACATCATGAACCTGAACATCATGAACCTGAACGTCATGAACCTGAACATCATGAACCTGAACATCATGAACCAGAACGTCATGAACCTGAACATCATGAACCAGAACATCATGAACCAGAACGTCATTAAGCAGAACACCATGAACTAGAACATCATGAACCTGAACATCATGAACCTGAACATCATGAACCAGAACAGAATGAACCTGAACATCATGAACCAGAACATCATGAACCAGAACATCATGAACCTGAACATCATGAACTAGAACATCATGAACCAGAACATCATGAACCTGAACATCATGAACCTGAACGTCATGAACTAGAACGTCATGAACCTGAACGTCATGAACCAGAACGTCATGAACTAGAACGTCATGAACCTGAACATCATGAGCCAGAACGTCATGAGCCAGAACGTCATGAACCAGAACGTCATGAACCTGAACGTCATGAACCTGAACATCATGAACCAGAACATCATGAACCTGAACGTCATGAACCAGAACATCATGAACCTGAACATCATGAACCTGAACATCATGAACTAGAACATCATGAACCTGAACATCATGAACTAGAACATCATGAACCAGAACATCATGAACCTGAACATCATGAACCTGAACATCATGAACCAGAACATCATGAACTAGAACGTCATGAACCTGAACGTCATGAACCAGAACGTCATGAACTAGAACGTCATGAACCTGAACATCATGAACCTGAACATCATGAACCTGAACATCATGAACCAGAACATCATGAACCAGAACATCATGAACCTGAACATCATGAACTAGAACATCATGAACTAGAACGTCATGAACCTGAACGTCATGAACTAGAACGTCATGAACCTGAACGTCATGAACCTGAACATCATGAACCTGAACATCATGAACCTGAACATCATGAACTAGAACAGAATGAACCAGAACATCATGAACTAGAATATCATGAACCAGAACATCATGAACTAGAACATCATGAACTAGAACAGAATGAACCTGAACATCATGAACCTGAACATCATGAACTAGAACAGAATGAACTAGAATAGAATTAACCATTCTGAGAGTGCAGTCTTTGAGCAGTCTGAGAACGTTCCACACGCGTTCTGGACGTCTTTCTGTGACTCGGGTCAAAGTGTTTGAGTTCTTTCAGATTTGAGTTTAACCGTGTTTGTTGAATAAGAATGTGGCGGTCTGACTCAGTGTTCGTGCTGCAGGCTGACCCTGACATGTTTCCTGTTCACTGGACCCCCCAAAGCACAGGAGACCTTCCCATCATGCATTTCAGCAGGCAGAGGGAGGGAGAGGAAAAAGAACCGCTGTAATATCAACACTGACTGCAGCACTCACATCCACCCTCCACTTCATCCACCCTCCACTTCATCCACCCTCCATCACATCCACCCTCCACTTCATCCACCCTCCATCCATCCACCCTCCATCCATCCACCCTCCACTTCATCCACCCTCCATCCATCCACCCTCAATCCACCCTCCATCCATCCACCCTCCACTTCATCCACCCTCCATCCATCCACCCTCCATCCATCCACCCTCCATCACATCCACCCTCCACTTCATCCACCCTCCATCCATCCACCCTCCATCCATCCACCCTCCATCACATCCACCCTCCACTTCATCCACCCTCCATCCATCCACCCTCCATCACATCCACCCTCCACTTCATCCACCCTCCATCCATCCACCCTCCATCCATCCACCCTCCATCACATCCACCCTCCACTTCATCCACCCTCCATCCATCCACCCTCCATCACATCCACCCTCCACTTCATCCACCCTCCATCCATCCACCCTCCATCCATCCACCCTCCATCACATCCACCCTCCACTTCATCCACCCTCCATCCATCCACCCTCCATCACATCCACCCTCCACTTCATCCACCCTCCATCCATCCACCCTCCACTTCATCCACCCTCCATCCATCCACCCTCCATCACATCCACCCTCCATCCATCCACCCTCCATCCATCCACCCTCCATCACATCCACCCTCCACTTCATCCACCCTCCATCCATCCACCCTCCACTCCATCCACCCTCCATCCATCCACCCTCCATCCATCCACCCTCCACTTCATCCACCCTCCATCCATCCACCCTCCATCACATCCACCCTCCACTTCATCCACCCTCCATCCATCCACCCTCCATCCATCCACCCTCCATCACATCCACACTCCCTCCATCCACCCTCCATCACATCCACCCTCCATCCATCCACCCTCCATCACATCCACCCTCCATCCATCCACCCTCCATCCATCCACCCTCCATCACATCCACCCTCCATCCATCCACCCTCCATCACATCCACCCTCCATCCATCACATCCACCCTCCATCCATCCACCCTCCATCACATCCACCCTCCACTTCATCCACCCTCCATCACATCCACCCTCCATCACATCCACCCTCCATCCATCAGATCCACCCTCCATCCATCACATCCACCCTCCATCAGATCCACCCTCCATCACATCCACCCTCCACTCACATACATCCACCCTCCACTCCATCCACCCTCCATCACATCCACCCTCCACTCACATACATCCACCCTCCACTCCATCCACCCCTCCATCCACATCCACCCTCATCACTCCCCTCCTCTCCTCTTCCTCCCTCACAGCCTCAGAGAAGAGAGGAGGAAAAAGGGGGGGAGGGAGGAATTCATATATACTCAGGGGGGAGTAAGAGAGGGGAGGAGGAGGGGTGAAGAGAGGAGGAGGGGGAGGTGAAAAGTGGAGAGGAGAGCGTGTGATTCCTCATGGGAGAGGAGGAGGAGGAGGAGGAGTAGGAGGGGAGCTGCCTCACTCGGACCGGTTCAGCACTGAAGGAATCGTTGTATTATTCTTTGTTATTCAGGAGCAGCGCCATGTGCAGCTTTCATTAACATGGAGCCCGATCTCAGAGGCCGGTTCTGGTTCTGGTCCAGATGTGTCAGTTCTTTAAACGTCTTTGTAATAAATGAAGTTTAATTTTAAATTTGAATTTAATGTTTGATGAGTTTCACTGAAACTGAACAAGAACCTCGAGGGTTCTGATCCGACATCATCATTTATTTCATATTTAATTAATATTTACATTGTAGGCGCTTTACGAACACAATCCATTACAACAGACGATGGGGTGATGACCAACCAATCAGACGAGTCGATTCAAACGTCTTTGCTCAAACTCTGGATGTCACCCACACACAACACACACCACACAACACACCACATTTGTTCAAACATGTGAACTGACTTCCTGTATTCAGTTGTAACACTGTCATGTGACCAGAGCAATGACAGTGTGACCACGGAAACACGCTGACATTCGAATAAACACACAGATTTACACATCACACACACACTGAAGGAATATGTTGCTATTGAAATAATTTGTGTGAGAGAGCATGAAATACATTCAGTGGAGACAAACACACTGCATGATAATACGCTGTGTGTGTGTGTGTGTGTGTGTGTGTGTGTGTGTGTGTCGTATCTCTTACCTGTCGATGATGACAGGGTCCGACGGCGTCTCGTTTCTGTTTCCACAGCTCTTCTTATCGCAGCAACGACTGACAGAAAAACACAAAGCAAGAAATGAAACTGTCAGTCAGAAAAATACTTCATCAGGTCACTGCACGCAGTACAAGTACACACTACACAGTACAGGTACACACTACACAGCCCAGGTACACACTACACAGTACAGGTACACACGACAGAGTACAGGTACACACGACACAGTACAGGTACACACGACACAGTCCAGGTACACACGACACAGTACAGGTACACACTACACAGTACAGGTACACACTACACAGTACAGGTACACACGACACAGTACAGGTACACACGACACAGTACAGGTACACACGACACAGTACAGGTACACACGACACAGTACAGGTACACACAGGTGTGATGGTTTTTACCTGCACATGATCTCATGTGTCAGCAGAACTCGACACATCTCTGGGTTCTTGTCCTGACCTTCATAGATGATCGCCTGGAACACACACAGGTGTGATGAGTTCAGGTGTCTGAACTCACCTGTTAAACAAACACAGGTGTGATGAGTTCAGGTGTCTGAACTCACCTGTTAAACACACACAGGTGTGATGAGTTCAGGTGTCTGAACTCACCTGTTAAACACACACAGGTGTAATGCGTTCAGGTGTCTGAACTCACCTGTTAAACACACACAGGTGTGATGCATTCAGGTGTCTGAACTCACCTGTTAAACACACACAGGTGTGATGTGTTCAGGTGCTCTGTGTAAAGCCGGCTGTTTGACGGTTCGCAGAAACAACTCAATTAAAGCTCTTTTCATTTGTCTTAATTATGAGTCATTATTAGCGATCAGCCTGAGCGTGCTGAGTGAGGTGAGGGCAAACATTTGATTCTCTAAATGAGTGCGTGCAGATCACACGACGCAAATGACGCCTGGCGGGCACGCTCGTTAAGAGCGCACTAATTGAATGACTCGTTAGATTTAAATGCTTCGACTGCCATGCTGCTGATTTACATTAATGTCACTGTACGATGGACGGACTGCTGACTGAACCAGACTGGACCGGCGCCGCCTTCAGGCTGCATAGTCATTACAGATGATTTATCTGCGGTCAGCCGTGGATCTACACACACCTTTTCTCCTCACAGTGGCACTGTGCACAAACTGTGAAGGGTTCTGTGGATTTTCTCTGGTTCTGGTTCTTTGCAGTGAGTTCCAGTTTGCAGTCTGAGGTAAGGCTGGTGTTTAATGAGCTGTACGCTGAGTCGTGGTCGCTTCATGTCTGAAAATATGACTCAGCATAACTGCATTTGTTTTAACGTGATCGGACTGCATGTTAGTCAACAGACAGACAGTCAACAGACAGACAGACAGACAACAAGCAGTCAACAGACAGACAACAGACAGACAACAAGCAGTCAACAGACAGACAACAAGCAGTCAACAGACAGACAACAGACAGACAACAGACAGACAACAGACAGACAACAAGCAGTCAACAGACAGACAACAAGCAGTCGACAGACAGACAGACAACAAGCAGTCAACAGACAGACAACAGACAGACAACAGACAGACAGACAGACAACAAGCAGTCAACAGACAGACAACAGACAGACAACAGACAACAGACAGACAGACAGACAACAAGCAGTCAACAGACAGACAACAGACAGACAACAGACAGACAGACAGACAACAAGCAGTCAACAGACAGACAACAGACAGACAACAGACAGACAGACAACAGTCAACAGACAGACAACAAGCAGTCAACAGACAGTCAACAGACAGACAACAGTGAGCAGACAGTCAACAGACAGTCAACAGACAGTCAACAGACGGTCAACAAACAGACAACCAACATGAGTCAACAGACAACCGACACGAGTCGACAGACAGTCAACAGACAACCGACACGAATCGACAGACAGTCAACAGACAACCGACACGAGTCAACAGACAGGCAACAGTCAACAGACAGTCAAGAGACAGTCAACAGACAACAGACAGGAGTCAACAGACAGTCAACAGACAGGAGTCAACAGACAGTCAACAGACAGACAACAGACAGTCAACAGACAGACAACAGACAGTCAACAGACAGACAACAAGCACTCAACAGACAGTCAACAGACAGACAACAGACAGACAGACAGACAACAGTCAACAGACAGACAACAGTGAATATACAGTCAACAGTCAACAGACAGTCAACAGACAGACAACAAACAGTCAACAGACAGTCAACAGACAGACAACAGACAACCGACACGAGTCAACAGACAGGCAACAGTCAACAGACAGTCAAGAGACAGTCAACAGACAGGAGTCAACAGACAGTCAACAGACAGACAACAGACAGTCAACAGACAGACAACAGACAGTCAACAGACAGACAACAAGCACTCAACAGACAGTCAACAGACAGACAACAGACAGACAGACAGACAACAGTCAACAGACAGACAACAGTGAATATACAGTCAACAGTCAACAGACAGTCAACAGACAGACAACAAACAGTCAACAGACAGTCAACAGACAGATAACAGACTGTCAACAGACAGTCAACAGGCAGTCTACAGTCAACAGACCATCTACTGACAGTCAACAGACAGACAACAGTCAACAGACAGACAACAAGCAGTCAACAGACAGACAACAAGCAGTCAACAGACAGTCAACAGTGAGCAGACAGTCAACAGACAGTCAACAGACGGTCAACAAACAGACAACCAACATGAGTCAACAGACAACCGACACAAGTCGACAGACAGTCAACAGACGGTCAACAAACAGACAACCAACATGAGTCAACAGACAACCGACACAAGTCGACAGACAGTCAACAGACAACCGACACAAGTCAACAGACAGTCAACAGACAACCGGCACAAGTCAACAGACAGGCAACAGTCAAGAGACAGTCAAGAGACAGTCAACAGACAACAGACAGGAGTCAACAGACAGTCAACAGACAGTCAACAGACAGCCACCTTCAGCAGACAGTCAACAGACAACACACAGTAACAGTCAACAGACAGGAGTCAACAGACAGACAACAGACAGCCACCTTCAGCAGACAGTCAACAGACAGTCAACAGACAACACACAGTAACAGTCAACAGACAGGAGTCAACAGACAGTCAACAGACAGTCAACAGACAGACAGTAGTCAACAGACAACAGACAATCAACAGTCAACAGACAGTAACAAACAACAGACAGACAACAGATAATCAACAGTCAACAGACAGTCAACAAACAACAGACAGTCAACAGACAGCCACCTTCAGCAGACAGTCAACAGACAACAGACAGGAATCAACAGACAGTCAACAGACAGACAACAGACAGGAGTCAACAGACAGTCAACAAACAACAGACAGTCAACAGACAGCCACCTTCAGCAGACAGTCAACAGACAACAGACAGGAGTCAACAGACAGACAACAGACAGTCAACAGTCAACAGACAGTCAACAGACTGTCATCATCTCATCATCGTCATCATCTGTTTCTATGACGATAACTGGACTTTAAATGACTGCAGACACATGAACTGTCTCAATGGTGCCAATTGTAGCTGCTGTTCAGCTCAGTTTGTTCGCCGTACTGTGAGTGTTTGCACCACCGGGAAGAAGAAGAAGAAGAAGAGAAGAGGAGAAGAAGAGAAGAAGAAGGAGGTTTACAGGCCGGAGGAGCTTTTGGGGAGAGGAGCCGGTGTTAATTTTTATTTTTTATTGTTTGTACATTCATATGAATCTTAGAGAGCAAAGAGATATATCCAGGAAACATCCGAAATATTTTAGTATGAAGAAAGAGGAGGAGGAGGAGGAGGAGAAGGGGGAGGAGGAAGAGGAGGAGGAAGAGGAGGAGGAAGAGGAGGAGGAAGGAGGAGGAGAAGGAGAAGGAGAAGGAGGAGGAGAAGGAGGAGGAGGAGGAGGAGGAGGAGGAAGAGGAGGAGAAGGAGGAGGAGAAGGAGAAGGAGGAGGAGAAGGAGGAGGAGAAGGAGGAGGAGGAGGAGGAAGAGGAGGAGGAAGGAGGAGGAGAAGGAGAAGGAGGAGGAGGAAGAGAAGGAGGAGGAGGAGGAGGAGAGAAGGAGAAGGAGGAGGAGAAGGAGAAGGAGGAGGAGAAGGAGGAGGAGGAAGAGGAGGAGAAGGAGGAGGAGGAGGAGAAAGAGAGGAGGAGGAGGACGAGAAGGAGGAGGAGGAGGCGGAGGAGGGAGAGGAGAAGGAGAAGGAGGAGGAGGAGGAGAAGGAGGAGGAGGAGGAGGAGGAGAAGGAGAAGGAGGAAGAGGAGGAGAAGGAGGAGGAGAAGGAGGAAGAGGAGGAGAAGGAGGAGGAGAAGGAGGAAGAGGAGGAGAAGGAGGAGGAGAAGGAGGAAGAGGAGGAGAAGGAGGAAGAGGAGGAGGAGGAAGAGGAGGAGAAGGAGGAAGAGGAGGAGGAGGAAGACTGACCAAAAAAACCAAAAAAACTTAGTATTAATATTTGAGGTGAGAGAAGTCGGTCTGAAAACGAACGCGACAGCTCAGCCTGCAGCAGGAAACACACGCTCTTATTCTGAAATCTGTTAAATTAATTTAATTTAATTTAATTAATTAATTTAATGATCATCATTAAACACAAGCAGATCAAACAATAATCAATGATCAACAATCTGTTTACCTGTTTGGTCATAGAGTCGATCAGCCGGACGTAGAGGTCCTGCTCCGTCCTCACACCTGAACACATCGTTAATATTTTTATCATTAGAGTTTGAATCAAAACAGTTTGACTCTGTGTCATAAAAGAAGCGCACCCACCGTTACTGTAGAGCAGCTGCAGTTTGTAATGGATCCCGTTGTTGGTTTTCTCTCCGCCCGGCTCCTGAAAACAAAAACACACAGGCTGAAACTGACGGGTGCGTTTGGTTTACAACACTTGATCCGGGCTTGCAGGCTCTGGGTACGGTTTGGTTTCCATGTAGCCTGTGTGACTTCTGGATGATCTTTATAAACTGAGCCCGCCAGGGTGGAGACTGGAACTTTAGCATGCGTTTTGTTTTCAGGTCAGTCATTAGACTGGGCTAATCTGCAGTGGCGGGTCCAAGCAGCCTCTAACAGAGGTGTGTGGTTAATTTCTCTCCCTCACAGCATTTTGTCGTGTATGATGAATATGAGGTGCGTTTGTTTTCTCACCTTCTCTTTCTCCACAAAGTCGACGTTAGGTGGTGCGTTCGATTTCAACCCGGCTGGACCCTGCCGGTCATTAATACAAGCGCCAACACGAAGTGGAAGAAGGTTGGACTTCCTCAGATTGGACGGCGGCTGCGTCTCGAAGTGAGCTCGGGCTAACCCCACCCCGCGAGAGACAGACAGACAGGTGGTGAGGCGGCAGGTGTGAAACAAGCAACTTTAAAAAACATTTCAAATGTAGGGAAATGTTTTCATCGTTTCATAATTAACTGGAGTTAAATGTTTTTTAGACGGGTGGTGTCACGTTTCTTCTCTTAACAACATTTTAATTTCCGGAGTTACGAGGTTTCCCCATGACAACAAACATTTTAACGAGATGAAGCAAATTTATCTTTTTTTTTGAAGATTACGTTTATCATTAAAACTCTGAATTAATGAAATAATTCCACATTTCTGTGACCTGAGTTTAAATCAAACGCGCCTCCCGTCCAACATGTTTGTGACGCGTTGAAATAAGAAGAAGCCGTCTGAAACATTTCTTCATGTATGATCAGGAATAACTCACAACATGAATGTTAATTATTATTAAAATGTTGGCTGAGACGTGACACGGCGCTCAGGGCTTTAACCTCCACATGAATGAATCATGTTCGACAACAACACGTTGAAAACTTCAGGGAATATTAAAATAATAAAAATCATTGAAATTCACAGCAAACACTGAATCTGATGTTCATGTGCAGCTCGATAAATATTCATAATAAAGAAGTCAAACTGCAGCTTTGACCCGACTGCAAACATATTCACTCATTTTAATACGAGTCAGAAGGTTTGTCATGTTTGAGCGAAGCTTGGAGCCGACGCTGAAGCTCGTCTGCAGCTCCACACGTCATGAAAACACGAAGAGATTTAACATTAATTAATGTTAAGACAGCAGGAAATGATTGTGCGTGCTCGGCTGCAGCTGAAGCTTCAAGCCGACACACGTCTGAGTTTAACGTGTACGGCAAACAGAAACTTCATCTGGATTTATTATCTATATTTTATATATGTAGCACTTTTTATTTAAACAGCTGCTTCAGTTGAACGTCTCTGTTCAAATGATTAAAAACAATCATTTAAAAAACATAAAAAATCTGACGTCTCTTTTTGTTCATGATAAACTTCATTTGATGTTTTGTCACATTCAGATTTTTAATTCTGAAGATTTGACATAATAAACTTGTTTCTGTTTGATGTTTTATGATTTAAGCTGCAGCTTCTGTTTTGTTCAAAATCTGAAGTGTGAACGCTGACAGAAATCATGATAACATTATTAGAACAAACGAGTGTGTAAAATGTTTATTTTCTAATTGTTAATAATTAAAAATGAGTTTGTCTTAAACTGCTTTATTTTTTGTATTTAATGTAACAACATGAGATCAGCAGATCGAGCAGACAAACATCATTTTCTAAACACGTTAAAGTTTCATCATAAACATCAGAATTGTTTCTCAGATTTTAGACTTTATTTCATTTCATTTTTTTTCAGTGTTTAAAATGTTCTAATTAAATTTCATCCTGAAGCATTCATGTGATGAAATGATGAAAAATCGTCTCGGCTGTTTGACAGAAGTTAACTGACTTCAAGAAGCCGTCGAGCCGACATCATTATTCACTTTATCATAATTATCAGTAACGTGACGGATATTAACAATTTCATAAACGTGTGAATAATCATATTTCATATTTTTATTACATTAACTGACGAGCTGAATATCAACATTTATTTTCTTATAAACCTGAAATCAGTTTTTCAGTTTTTGACCTTCAGCTCAGATCAGAAATAAAACCAAGAATTCGACTTTGAATTATGAAAACAGAAAAACGTTTGAATCATTTTAAAAATCATTTTTTCTGCTGTCAGATTAATTTTCTGATCCATAAATAAAAACTTGAAACATTTCTTCAGATATTAGAAACATCTTTTCTTTTCTTGCTCCACACATTAGAAATAAAATCTTATTATAGAGAAATGTGTTCCGAGCTGCCGACACGTCCTCGTCTGTCTTTGAACATTTGAAATATCCTCAGAGACAAATTAAAGAACTGTTCCTGCTTTTTGTTTTAAAGCCGTCTCCTCCCGCTGAGCGGCCGTTTGTCCGCTGGGACTACAGCTCCCAGAATCCCTCTGGGGGCCGTGAGCAGTGAGCGGTGGTGAGTTTACCTCTGAGCGGCCGTGTTGGCTCCACCACGCCGGCCGAGTGCATCCAGGAGCGAACAGCCAGCGGCTCCTCCTTCATGCTGGCTGTGGCCCCTCGGGGCAGGTTGTCCTGGATCCCGAACATCTCCGGGGGCCCCGACACGTCAAACGCTGCTGCCGCTAACACTGCCGTACGGTGAGACCACAAGGACAAAACAAGACGAGGAAAAAAGAGAAAAGTCCAGCAGACAAAAAAAGGACAGACAGAGTCGACGTTTGGACGACGTTAGAAAACGAGTCGAAGTCCGAAAAGCAGCCGCGCGAGAAGAAGAAGAAGAAGAGATGTGCAGCAGGAAGTGACCCGGGAGTTATTTCGAACTTTTTGTCTCTTTTTAGATTTAAATGAACTTTTTACTCTGAAACGACGACGGACACGATTTTATTTCATTTCATTTTATTTTATTTTAAAGGACTTTAAAAATAATTTGAGCGTCATGAAAGAAAAAAGAAGAGAAGAAGAGAAAAACAATAAAATCCTCAGAGGACGAGAAAAAGAGAAGAAGAACAGAGCGAGTCCGGACGGCGAATCGAGCGCGAGCAAAGTGTCTTTTTTCTTTTCCCTAAAGAGAGGAGGAGAGAGGAGGAGAGAGGAGGAGGAGAGGAGAGAGAGACGGGCCGGTGATGGAGGGATGAGGAGCGGAGGAGAAACTCTCAGCCCTGCGGCCCCACAGGACTGGACGCCAAAACCCAAAAACCCCACGGGTCTTCCTCCGAGCTGCTGACGACATCACAGACAGGGGGAGGGGCAAGGGGGAGGGGCGGGGTCTGACCATAAAAGGAGAAGAGAGGTGAGAGTGTGTGCGTGTGTGTGTGTGTGTGAGGAAAGAGAGAGAGAGAGAGAGAGAGAGAGAGAGAGAGAGAGAGAGGAGGGGGAGGAGGCGGGCACTCGAACCGACCAACCAGAGACAGACTCTCTCTCTCTCTCTCTCTCTCTCTCTCTCTCTCTCTCCAGTAAAACCTGAACTGGGTTCTGGTTCTGGTCCCATTTAACTTGTGCAGGTCTACTTCCTGTTACACTGTCAGGGATTGTTTCCTGTCAAAGATCCAGAAACTCGTCAAAATAAAATGTCTGAAACCACAGAAGAAGAAGAAGACGACGACAAGGTGGTTCAAACAGTAAACCAGCAGGAGGCGCTCTAAACCTGGACGTAGTCTCTGTGACGTCCCTGCAGACTGTCTAAAACCTGGACGTAGTCTCTGTGACGTCCCCGCAGACTGTCTAAACCTGGACATAGTCTCTGTGACGTCCCCACAGACTGTCTAAAACCTGGACGTAGTCTCTGAGACGTCCCTGCAGACTGTCTAAACCTGGACGTAGTCTCTGTGACGTCCCTGCAGACTGTCTAAAACCTGGACGTAGTCTCTGAGACGTCCCTGCAGACTGTCTAAACCTGGACGTAGTCTCTGTGACGTCCCCACAGACTGTCTAAAACCTGGACGTAGTCTCTGTGACGTCCCTGCAGACTGTCTAAACCTGGACGTAGTCTCTGTGACGTCCCCGCAGACTGTCTAAAACCTGGACGTAGTCTCTGTGACGTCCCCGCAGACTGTCTAAAACCTGGAAAACATAAATTCACCCTCAGTACAGTTGTCATGAACGGGGAAATTAGCTACAGAGACCAAAACTGTTTTTTGTACCAGGCTGTAAACATGTTTATTTCTGCTGTCTAACATGGGGACTTATGGAGACTGACTCACTGCTGCAGCCAGCCTCAGGTGGACGTTAGAGGAACTGCAGTCTGTGTCACTTTACAGCTTCTTTAAACATTAAAATTAAAAACTGATGACGCTTCATATTTGTAAAGTTTATGACCCACAAAAAGTTTTGTGATGTCTGATCTTCATCATCATCATCATCATGGACTGAGTGATGCTTCAGATGACAGGAAGTGAGACAGGTTTTTCAGAATAATGGCATGCCTGTCTTCTGGGGTCGAAGGCCTCTGAGGCTCCGAGGGGTGGACCAAGCCCAGACCAAAGAGATGAAACACAACGAGAGGAGGAAGACGAGGACGGAGAGGAGGAGAGCAGAGAAAATCAGGTTCAATGGAGAGAAAAAGAGAACGAGAGAACGAAGATGGAAAAAGATTTATCCACAGAAAAAGAAAATATAAAATGAAAGAGAGATGCATTCATCTTCAACAACTGAGAGGAAAGATGAAGGAGGAGAGGATACCGACAAAGAAGGAGAAGAAAGGAGAGAACGTGGAGAGAGGAGGACTCATTTTGTTCAGCGACAAAATACAAAGTGAAAAACTGAGAAAAGAGGAGTGATGAAGAGGAGCAGGAGGAGGAGGGGAGGAGGAGGTGCTCTCCTCCAGGATGAAGATCTGGTGAGTGAACATCCTCCAGACTTTTTTATTCTTATTTTCATTTTTTTTAAAACGACAAAATTCACCTGCAAAACAGATCAATGACTCATCAATACCTAATCAATGACTCATCAATACCTCATCAATGACTCATCAATACCTCATCAATGACTCATAGTCACACAGTGACAGGATTAATAATAATCCTGCTGCAGGTTTTCTGAATACAAAGCTGATAATTTTAATTTGAAGTACAAATAAATGAGCTGTCTGAAGGAGGATGTCTGATGTGAAATGCTGGAGGGGAAGAAAACGAGAAGGAGGAGAGAACACGGCAGGAGGAGAGAGTAGAGGAGGAGAGAGTAAGAGGAGGAGAGAGGAGGAGAGAGGAGGAGACGGCAATCTGGTTTCCAAATGAGGCGGGCGCCGTTCTTTCGGGACCAATCCCGACCAGCAGACAGCAGGACGAGGAAGTCCCAGCACGGATATGAATATCCTCCTCTCGCCTCCTCTCCTCCTCCTGATTCACTTTAAAAAGCTTTTGTTTCATTTTATTTTGAAATTTGTGTCATTTTTATTGAGCTAAACAATGAAACCTCGTATCGGCAACATTTAGATCACAAAAAACAAGTCTGAAATATTTGTGACACATTTCAAACAGTTTGTGTCTGTAATCAGTAAGACGTTTAATTAATTAATCAGTTGACGACTGTTTAAATAATTAAGAATTATTTTGACAAAACACGACGGACAGTCGACAGATTAAATAAAAATGTTTCTGTTGTTTGTCATAAAAAGTCAAATCTGAAGTTTCAGTTTGAACAAAAATAAATCATTAAATAAAACGTTGGCTGAACTCAGATCAGTTTTTCTTCACTGCAGCTTCACGTTTATGATTTGATCTCATTTACATGACGGGAAAGTCGGTGACATTGAGCTGCAGGCGATCGATCAATGTGACGTCTCACACCTCATTTCTTATTTTACCTGATTTGCTTTTTGTCCTCTGTGGTCGCGTCTGTTTTGTGGACGAGGTTCTGCAGAAGGACGGAGTAAAGATTTGATTTGGGGCTCAAACATTTAGTTTGAATTCTAATTTTTCATTTTAATTCAGTTTTTGTGACATTTTATGAGCTTCAGGTCAAAGAAAGTGAAATTCATTCCACCTTAAATAAAGAGTTTAAGAATCTGAATAAAATGAATCATGATTATTTTGATTCATTTAGTTTTAAAATGAAGCTTTTTATTTCAAATAAATAAATGAATAAATGTTTCTGTGAATTTCAGTAATATAAAAAAATTAAAAATCAATTCAGAGAAAACAAATTTAAAAAATCATCATGAATTATTGTCGTTTTTTCTGCAGTTTGTCGTCAGATTTACAGACGAGGCGAGCGGCAAGCGAACGCAGCGCTGCAGTGTGTGTGAGTGTGTGTGAAACCCTCCTCGTCCTTTATTGTGTGTGAAGTGTTTCCTTTTGTGTGTGTTGTGATGATGCGAGCCACTTGACACACACCCACACACACACACACACACACACATTTGCATTTAAATAGCGACATCAACTGGCGTTCGCGGCGGCCACACCGGTGGGTTTCCCAGATGTCACAGCCAAAGTCAGATGGGCCCCAGCTGTCACACACACACACACACACACACACACACCACACACGACTGACTCGGTAAAAAACATTCATTCATTCATTTAGTCAGTTTTAAACTACAGGAGCGTTTAAACAATGACAAAACACACTGTGTGTGTGTGAATATAAAACACATGAATCAGACCTCTGCTGAACCAACACCAACATGATGTCAAAGCTTCGTTATTTAAAACATGTTGCTGAACTCATCATTACCTCACCTGTCGTCTCTCAGCCAATAGAAAACAGCTCAGGTACAACAGAACTGAATTTCGAATAATTTGTCCAAATAAAATTTGAACCAATCTCCAATCAGAAAATCAGGTATGGTAACTTATGTTAAGTTATCTCAAGTACGTAATGTATAACGTATGTTTAGTCTGTTTCAGGTACGTAACGTATCGTATGTTTAGTCTGTTTCAGGTACGTAACGTATAACGTGTATTTCAGGTACGTAACGTATAACGTGTATTTCAGGTACGTAACGTATAATATATAACGTACATTTAGTCTGTTTCAGGTACGTAACGTATAACGTACATTTAGTCTGTTTCAGGTACGTAACGTGTAACGTACATTTAGTCTGTTTCAGGTACGTAACGTATAACGTATGTTTAGTCTGTTTCAGGTACGTAATGTATAACGTATGTTTAGTCTGTTTCAGGTACGTAACGTATAACGTGTATTTCAGGTACGTAACGTATAACATGTATTTCAGGTACGTAACGTATAATATATAACGTACATTTAGTCTGTTTCAGGTACGTAACGTGTAACGTGTATTTCAGGTACGTAACGTATAATATATAACGTACATTTAGTCTGTTTCAGGTACGTAACGTATAACGTACATTTAGTCTGTTTCAGGTACGTAACGTATAATATATAACGTACATTTAGTCTGTTTCAGGTACGTAACGTGTAACGTGTATTTCAGGTACGTAACGTATAACGTATGTTTAGTCTGTTTCAGGTACGTAACGTATAACGTACATTTAGTCTGTTTCAGGTACGTAACGTATAACGTACATTTAGTCTGTTTCAGGTACGTAATGTGTAACGTGTATTTCAGGTACGTAACGTATAACGTATGTTTAGTCTGTTTCAGGTACGTAACGTATAACGTGTATTGTAGGTATGTAACGTTACTTACATATTCATGTATCATATATGACACATATTTAGGCTAATTTAAGTACATAATGTAACTTACATGACATGTTTAATCTGTTTCGAGTACGTAACATAACATCCATTAAGTGTTTCATTTATCTCAGGTATGTAATGTAACTTATGAGGCACAGATCATCTGTTAAGTGTTTTCTGACCTAACGTCATTGTCTCTTTTAAATGTAAACGTAAGAGTTCTATGAATTAAAATTTCTATGAATTATGAACTGATGACATGTTGTACGTAAAGCAGCACTTATACATAGAAATGAACCTGGAGTTTTAAATTCACACACAGTACTGAAGAACTCATCTGATTTATTGAAATCTGCTGTCTGTCGACTTTCTCTGCTCAGTACTGATTTTACATCGCAGCATTTTGAAGTGAAAACATCTCCACCAGAGGAAGAGCTCCAACGTGATGGACGTAACTAAACTCACTGTAACTGTCTATTAGACATGAAGTGTCACTTTGTTTGGGTAGCCAGCCATTGTACTGACTTAATGAAATGACCCCAGAGGTTAACATGGGATTTGATCCTATGGATCATGGTAGGCCTGGCACATTTCTGCTTTTATCTATTTGACATCATCTTACACAATAGTTTATATACATTTTAGGATTTTTGACAGGTCAAAGTAAAACAGTAAAAGATTTTTTAAATACACATGAATGTTAGTTCAAATATTTAAATGAAATTAAATGCTTAAATCAGTTGGTAAAAAAAGCTTTTAATTTCTTTTCCAACCAGCTGATGAAATGAATTAAAACTACATTTATGTGCTCATTTATCTGCACATTTTAGCATGATGTGTTATTATGGCTACGCTCACAGACGACAACAGCAGAAAGCTTTGCAGTCCAAAGAAATCTTTTTAAAGGATCAGAGCTCTTCTATTATTGTGAGGCTTCAGATTTTTCTGTGTAAATATTAATAAGTAACATTATAAAATGTTTAGACGTGCCTGATTAAGTGAATCTGAAATAATACAAGCAAACATTAAACATTAGAAAACATTACAAGTTAAATTTGAACAGTTTGAAGATTTCAAATTCAAAACTATTAAAATGAAATTCAGTTTTTGCTGAACTCAGATCAGAACACCTCAGAGGATCTGCTACCCTGCTGGTCCAGACGTTTAGCACCTGAAACCTCTGGACCAGCAGGGTAGCAGCTTGTTAAAAGTCTTGAATCTGAATCATGATTTTATTTAACAATCTGCTCATCGTCACCCTCTGACCTTCATCATCTGTGCTGCAAAGGACACTTCCTGTTCACTCCATATCATTACATGATGTCCATATTTGTTCTGCATCATCGTATTTTTATTATTTTTTATCGCTGCTGTAAATCATCTCTCACATCTGAAGCAGCCTCTTTATCCTTCATCATGTTTCGTATCTTTTATTCTGTCATCACCTACTCCTGTCATTTCTCATATTTATCATCTAGAATTCATTTTATCTATTTTAAACTTTGTCACTTCTGTCTGATCTTTAATATCTGGACAGCTCATTCTTCATTTCTTTGTGTGCATTTTAAAAGTTCAAGTGAAAGAAAGTGATTGTGACGTCTGTAACCAGGACTTCAGTCAGAGCCTCAATGATCTTTACAGAGACACAAAGCTCGGTCACCTTCAGTCTGAACAACACGGCAGGTGTAAAATCAGTCAGGTGAACTGTCAGCTGAGATCAGTGAGCTCCGAACCGAAATCAGTCATGTCTTTATTAAATCTATATCTGAACACACATTCATTCAATTATTATGTTTAGTATTATTACAGAGATGATGTCAGAAAAAATCCAGCATTTACATTAAATTAGATTTGAATATTAAACTCACATTTTATTTAGTTTGAATCTAAATGTCGTTTTAAATTTGAAACTGAACTGGGATCAGATTCATTAAGTCAGATTGTGTTTGTCTCAGCTGTCAATCAAACTGTCAGCCCTCTGATAGGCCGTCAGTCTGACGTGTTCAGCAGACTTTGGGTCGATTTTTCTGTTTGACTGATGCTCACTTTTTATTTTTTATTTATTTCATCTCCTTTTGTTTCACTTACTGTTTATTTCATTATTATTATTAATATTATTATTTATTATTTCAGCTCATACATTTGATTTATTTTATTTTTTAATTTGACTTTACTGTCTGACTGCTGGTTCTGTTTCAGGTTGTGGTGTTGGTTCTGTTTCAGGTTCTGGTGTTGGTTCTATTTCAGATTCTGGTGTTGGTTCTATTTCAGGTTCTGGTGTTGGTTCTGTTTCAGGTTCTGGTGTTGGTTCTGTTTCAGGTTCTGGTGTTGGTTCTGTTTCAGGTTCTGGTGTTGGTCCTGTGGGGCGGACAGAAAGAGGAAAAACAGACGAGAAACCAGAAAAAATAAAATAAAATGAAAGGAAACAAAGCGCTCGACCTTCAGCTCCAAACAGAAAAACACTTTCAGATTCAGTGAGTGTGAGTGTGACTGTGTGAGAGAGAGAGAGAGTGCGAGTGTGTATGTGTGAGTGTGTGTGTGTATGTCAGTTTAAGTGTGTGTGTGAGTGTGTGAGTGAGTGTGTGAGTGAGTGTGTATGTGTTGCACAGGGATTTCCAGTCGTCCCAGTTCGGGGAATTCCCTTCATCCCAGCAGAGAGACGGGCGAGCGAGGGAAGAGCGACACCAAGAGGAGGCAGAGAGAGAGAGAGCAGCGCTCGGATCAGTTTTTATTTTACATTTAATTTACTTTGTTTTGTTTTTTTAATCTAATTAAAAATTCATAAAAAACTGAAACTCAGCAAAAATGACTGAATAGAAAGTTTAACAAACGTATACACACATATACTTTATACTGTATATGCATGTATAGATACTGACAGATGTAAGATATATAGTGTCATTCATGTCCGCATGCTGTTTACACAAGCTACATTTTTAATTTTTGGTTTGTAAAAATGACGCAGGAATTTATTTTTCTGTTTGTTTGTAAGATGGCAGTGACAGTGAACGCATCACACTGACAGTGAACGCATCACACTGACAGTGAACGCATCACACTGACAGTGAACGCATCTCAGAAATTAGATTCAATCAAATGTTAATAACCAATAAAATAATTTAGGTTAATCAAACTTGACGTGTTAATGTCAGATTATTATTAATGTATGACATTACAGGACAGGACGACAGCATTAATAATGACTGATCGCAGCACGCATTTCTGAATAACTGATTTTAATCTTTGATTTGACTCTTTCTGTATTTTGGTCTGCTCATCGTTGATTCAGTGAATCAGCTGATTTAAACTAACATGAAACTAAAAATCAAACACGTCAGTGTGTTTCACATATTTAATAAATGTGATAACAGACGAGCAGACAAACAAATAAAATATAAACTAATTAATCTTTTTAATTCAATTAAAATATAATAAAATTAAATTTATATATAATATAATCCCTGAGTTCGGTCTGACAGGCTGTAGGTGCCCTCAGTCCAGACCAGCAGGTAGCAGGCCTCGCTCTGTTTGTTCTTGGAGAAGATTAAGACGACAATCAGAGGCGATTAATTTCCTTCCAGCTCTTTAATTGCTCCTAATTGAACCTGACGTGTCTTTAATTAATTAAAAGAGGAGGTTAATGAATTCAGGTTTGACTGGCAGCTCCAGATGTCCAAACATGGTACGTCCTCCTCGTCTCCTCTGTCCTCGTCTCCTCCGTCCTTGTCATCATGACACAGTCAGACTTTTTTAGTGAAAATAAATAAAATAAAACTCTTATTATATAAAATTCTAAAGTTTGAAAATAAAAAGCAGAGAGGTGTATATTTTAAAAAGTAATTTTGTGATGAAATAATACGCGTCATGTCGCCTTTCTCTGTCTGTGACCTTTAGATAATAAAAATGATATTTTCACTTCATGTTTAATATTTTTCATCATATATCAGATTCATTTGTTTCTGATGACTTGATGTCACTTTGAAAGAGTTTTTCAAAGTTAGTTTTTTTTATTCTTTATCATTACGGACCATGCGTGTCAATAAAAAGAAGAATAAAAATGATTTTTAATGTCGAAGTACAGCAGCGTTTGTGTTGTGGGGCCACGGCGCCCTCTGCTGGACTGATCATTGGTTTGAGGTGTTTGAGGTCCTTGTTGGAAACTTTAATATTTTTATGATTTCAATGTTCGTCATTGTTTTAATTACAGCCTGCAGTAATCTGTCTGTTTTACTGAGATAATAACAACAATAATAGTAATACTAATAATAATATGTTGTTTTAGGTGATCAAACATTTTATGAATTTGCAGTAATTAAAAAAAAATTGATTTGAATTGTTTTGAGTTTTTCACTCGTCTGAAGTTTGACAGGAAACAAACAAACAAACAGGAAATGACACAAAAAAGTAAAATCAGCCAATCAAACCGTTTTTCCTGGAGTTTGTCTCCATCTGGTGGATGAAGATGAAGATGAGGCCTCTTCATCCTCTTTGAGTCACGAGGACGACACACGACGAGGACATGAAACATAATAATTAAATGATCGTATTAATATTAAATTATAATTTTAAATTATTATTTTATATAAAACAATAAAATATAATAATGGAATGATCTTATATTAAATCAAATGTTCAGTGTGAACATTGGGAACATTAAGAAAACATAGTGGGAACATTAAGAAAACATAGTGGGAACATTAAGAAAACATAGTGGGAACATTAAGAAAACATAGTGGGAACATTGCCCATAGGCACTTACAGTGTGTTGTTAAAAGAAGAACTGATGAACAGCATGGTAACGTGTTTCTCTCTCTGAACTACATTTCCCATGAGTCCTCTGTCTCCTTCCCTGCCTGTGGAGGGAGGAGAGTGGGAGGAGGAACAGGGGGAGGAGGAGGTGGAAGAGGAGGAGAAGGGGAGTTTGGGAAAGAATGTGTGGAATTCATTTCCTGTTCTGCAGCTCTCAGAGTCGGAGCGAGCGAGGAGTCGGAGTCATGGCCGAACTGAAAACTGTGAACGTGATGAAGGAGCGCTGACTCCTCTCTGCTCCTGCTGGATTCTTCTTCTTCTCCTGTCCAGGAGGACTGAGGAGAAGGAGGAGGAGGAGCGGGGTCCACCATGGCCGAGCCCCTGCTGAAGAGGACCTTCTCCAGGCTGAGAGGCAAAGACAGATCCCGCAGGAAGACCGACCCCAAACTGAGCGGTGAGCAGCTGCAGACGTTAAACATCATCAACAGTTCAAGTTAGTGTTTGTGAACGCTGCTCAGTTCAACAACTTCACAACTCCTCCTTCTCCTTCTCCATCTTCTCCTTCTCCTCCTGCTCCTTCTCCTCCTCCGTCTTGCTGTGACGTCTGCTGACTGACAGATGAGTCTGACACCAAAACAAACAAAACAACTTAAGTTTAAACGTCTGAACGTGAGCAGCTGATGACTTCATGTTTGAGTTGTGTTGTGTTCATGTTGTGTGAACGTTGCCGCAGAGTTTGATGAGACGCTCTCAGTATTTCTTTGTTCACGTTCGAGGACACAAAGCGGGTCATCAGGCGGTTGTCGGTGCTTTGCTCCAGGGTACTTCAGCAGCAGGTCACATGACCGTCATGCAGCTCTGCAGAGACGGTCTGAGCTCAGAGTGTCGTTACGTAACGTGACCTCTGACTGTGTGGCTGCTTCACTCTGAGACACGCTGACCTGGAACATGTCAGCTGATCATGAAGTCACATGATCAATCAAGCTTCTATAATCGATCTGATAAGTGAGGACGGACCGAGACACAAAGCTAAGACACCTGGTCCACACTGATGACCACCAAGATTCACATTCTGGTCCGTTCAGGATCAGAACTTCAGAGTCCAGCTGCTGAGTTCTCCTGAAGCAGAGACACATAGATGAAGGCTGTTGTTTACAAGAGGAGCAGACACGACCAATCAGCCGCTCACCAAGCTGTGATGTAATCTGTGATGTCACTGCTGAGTGCTGCGTTCCTGCTGGTGCCGTTGGAAGATGAACCCGAAGCTGCAGGTCCCGGTTCTGGTCTGGTCTGGATCTCTGCTGACATGGAGTTAGGCTAACAGATAAGCTAGGCTAAAACAGATCCTGGACTCAGATGAAAGGTTAGACAGTCGAGTCCAATCATCATCCGTCCGTGTCCGTGAAGTGAAACACAACCTGCAGTTTCCTCAAACGTCCACCTGAGGCTGGTTCCAGAAGTGAGTCAGTCTCCATAAGTCCCCATGGTTAGGACAGCAGAAATAAACATGTTTACAGTCTGGTACAAAAAACAGTTTTTGGTCTCTGTAGCTAATTTTCCCCGTTCATGACAACTGTACTGAGGGGTGAATTTATATACAACTCACCTGTTCACATTATATTAAGGCTTAAAGTGATGCAGGATTCAGAGCGTGGACGCTTTGATTGACAGGTGGGCGTGGTTAATAAAACATGATGTCATCACTCAGTCAGTTTTGATTTTTATTCATTCAAACAGTAAAAAGTTGAAACATCGTGTGCGATACACACACGGTTTAATGTTCAGCTTCCTGCAGACAAACTGGGTCAGCTGACCATTTCCTGTCATTAGACGTGTGTGTGTGTTGCACTTCCTGTTTATCTCTCCGTCATGCTGCAGTAATTCAGACTGAACGAAGATTTTAGATCTAAAACTTTCAGCTCTGTTCACTGAAACACAAACAAGGTTCATATGAAGACATCTGAACATGGGGACTTATGGAGACTGACTCACATTTGCAGCCAGGCTCAAGTGGACGTCAGAGGAACTGCAGTTTGTTTGAGGCTGATGGTTAGTTTGTGACGTGTGTGTGTGTGTGTGTGTGTGTGACTGTGTGTGACTGTGTGTGTGTAAGTGTGTGTGTGTGTGTGACTGTGTGTGACTGTGTGAGTGTGTGTGTGTGTGTGTAAGTGTGTGTGACTGTGTGTGTGTGTAAGTGTGTGTGACTGTGTGTGACTGTGTGTGACTGTGTGTGTGTGTGTGACTGTGTGTGACTGTGTGTGTGTGTGACTGTGTGTGTGTGTTTGTATAAGTGTTGTGTGACTGTGTGTGACTGTGTGTGGTGTGTGACTGCAGTCTTTGTGCGTCTGTGTATTTACAGACAATGAATAGTGAATATACAGCAGTGTGTTTAGACTTAAACACAGAGTTCATTGACTCTGCAGGTCACAGCTGTGTATTTAATCCTCCTCTCCTTCCTCCTCTCCTCCTCTCCTCTCCTCCTCTCCTTCTCTCCTCTCCTCTCCTCCTCTCCTTCTCTCCTCTCCTCTCCTCCTCTCTCCTCCTCTCCTCCTCTCCCCTCTCTCCTCTCCTCCTCTCCTTCGCTGCCTCTCCTCTCCTCTCCTCCTCTCCTTCTCTCTCTCTCTCTCCTCCTCTCCTCCTCTCATCCTCTCCTCTCCTCCTCCTCTCCTCCCTTCTCCTCTCCTCTCCTCTCCCTCCTCTCCTTCTCTCCTCTCCTCTCTCTCTCCTCTCCTTCCTCTCTCCTCTCCTCTCCTCCTCGTCCTCTCTCTCTCCTCTCCTCTCTCCTCTCCATCTCCTCCTCTCCTCTCTCCTCCTCTCCTTCGTCCTCCTGCTCCTCTCCTCCTCTCCTCCTCTCCTCTCCTCTCCTCCTCTCATCTCTCCTCTCCTCCTCTCCTTCTCTCCTCTCCTCTCCTCCTCTCCTTCTCTCCTCTCCTCTCCTCCTCTCCTTCTCTCCTCTCCTCTCCTCCTCTCCTTCTCTCCTCTCCTCTCCCTGCTCAGCATTTCTCAGGCTTCTGAATATTTCCAACAGATGTTTTAATATTAACACACACACACACACACACACACACACACACACACACACACACACACTCTTTCATTCAGATGACAGGAAGTGGAGGCTGACCTCTGGAGAGTATCACTTCCTCTGGTCCTGTTTGAGTCTCGACATGAGCTGTGAACACTGAGGAGCTACAGAGACCAGGACCAGACCAGGACCAGACCAGAACAGAACAGACCCAGACCAGAACACACCCAGACCAGGACCAGACCAGGACCAGACCAGAACAGAACAGACCCAGACCAGAACAGAACAGAACAGAACAGACCCAGACCAGAACAGAACACACCCAGACCAGGACCAGACCAGACCAGACCAGACCAAACCAGAACAGACCCAGACCCAGACCAGACCAGAACAGAACAGAACAGACCCAGACCAGAACAGAACAGAACACACCCAGACCAGAACCAGAACAGACCCAGACCAGACCAGAACAGACCCAGAACAGACCAGACCAGAACCAAGCCCAACAAATGTGTGCTAACCTGTTCAGCATCAGTCCTGTTGCTATGGTTACTGGCAGGTCAACACATCTTTAAAAAGGTTAATCTTCCAGCCTATCAGAGAGCAGGATTTTGTGAGGGTTTGTTCTGAGCGTGTGCAGACAGCGTGTCACGAAGATCACACACAGAAAGCAGCGGGCTGATCATGTGATCAACCACGTCTGATCATCAAACAGCTGATTGTCCATCTGTCCTCCAGTATCCGCCCATCACACAACACGTGACGTGTGATGTGTCGATAACAGAGAGTGTGTGTGTGTGATTCCTACAGATGTTCCCATGAAGTCGGACGCCGTCCTCCAGACATCTTCATCAACGTCATCACCGTCCATGGCGACCACATGGACAGCAGCTGACCCTGACCCGCCCTCACCACCACGGAACCACATCACAGTCGCTAAGAAACAGTCATGGGCACGACAGGGGTCTGTGGCTCCGCCCACCATCCTGCCCTCAAGCCACGCCCCCAGAACCTCAGAGCATGAGCGACCATCCCATGATGCACCTGGGCAAGCCTGGAGTCAGAGGCTTGCACAGGATAAGGTACAGAGGGTCATGTGGTGTCTGAACCTTGTCCCTGTCCTGCTCCTGGTGTTTGACGCCTCCTCTCAGGGTTCAGGGTTCAGGTCTCCTGGTGTTTGATACCTCCTCTTAGTCTTCAGGGTTCAGGTCTCCTGGTGTTTGACGCCTCCTCTCAGGGTTCAGGTCTCCTGGTGTTTGATACCTCCTCTTAGTCTTCAGGGTTCAGGTCTCCTGGTGTTTGACGCCTCCTCTCAGGGTTCAGGTCTCCTGGTGTTTGATACCTCCTCTTAGTCTTCAGGGTTCAGGTCTCCTGGTGTTTGACGCCTCCTCTCAGGGTTCAGGTCTCCTGGTGTTTGATACCTCCTCTTAGTCTTCAGGGTTCAGGTCTCCTGGTGTTTGATACCTCCTCTCAGGGTTCAGGGTTCAGGTCTCCTGGTGTTTGACGCCTCCTCTCAGGGTTCAGGTCTCCTGGTGTTTGATACCTCCTCTCAGGGTTCAGGGTTCAGGTCTCCTGGTGTTTGACGCCTCCTCTCAGGGTTCAGGTCTCCTGGTGTTTGATACCTCCTCTTAGTCTTCAGGGTTCAGGTCTCCTGGTGTTTGACGCCTCCTCTCAGGGTTCAGGTCTCCTGGTGTTTGATACCTCCTCTTAGTCTTCAGGGTTCAGGTCTCCTGGTGTTTGATACCTCCTCTTAGTCTTCAGGGTTCAGGTCTCCTGGTGTTTGACACCTCCTCTCAGGGTTTAGGGTTCAGGTCTCCTGGTGTTTGATACCTCCTCTTAGGGTTCAGGTCTCCTGGTGTTTGATACCTCCTCTTAGTCTTCAGGGTTCAGGTCTCCTGGTGTTTGACGCCTCCTCTCAGGGTTCAGGTCTCCTGGTGTTTGATACCTCCTCTTAGTCTTCAGGTCTCTTGGTGTTTGATACCTCCTCTTAGTCTTCAGGGTTCAGGTCTCCTGGTGTTTGACACCTCCTCGCAGGGTTCAGGTCTCCTGGTGTTTGACGCCTCCTCTCAGGGTTCAGGTCTCCTGGTGTTTGACACCTCCTCGCAGGGTTCAGGTCTCCTGGTGTTTGACGCCTCCTCTCAGGGTTCAGGTCTCCTGGTGTTTGATACCTCCTCTTAGTCTTCAGGTCTCTTGGTGTTTGATACCTCCTCTTAGTCTTCAGGGTTCAGGTCTCCTGGTGTTTGACACCTCCTTGCAGGGTTCAGGTCTCCTGGTGTTTGATACCTCCTCTTAGTCTTCAGGGTTCAGGTCTCCTGGTGTTTGACACCTCCTTGCAGGGTTCAGGTCTCCTGGTGTTTGATACCTCCTCTTAGTCTTCAGGGTTCAGGTCTCCTGGTGTTTGACACCTCCTCGCAGGGTTCAGGTCTCCTGGTGTTTGATACCTCCTCTTAGTCTTCAGGGTTCAGGTCTCCTGGTGTTTGATACCTCCTCTTAGTCTTCAGGGTTCAGGTCTCTTGGTGTTTGATACCTCCTCTTAGTCTTCAGGGTTCAGGTCTCCTGGTGTTTGATACCTCCTCTTAGTCTTCAGGGTTCAGGTCTCCTGGTGTTTGATACCTCCTCTTAGTCTTCAGGGTTCAGGTCTCTTGGTGTTTGATACCTCCTCTTAGTCTTCAGGGTTCAGGTCTCCTGGTGTTTGATACCTCCTCTTAGTCTTCAGGGTTCAGGTCTCCTGGTGTTTGATACCTCCTCTTAGTCTTCAGGGTTCAGGTCTCCTGGTGTTTGATACCTCCTCTTAGTCTTCAGGGTTCAGGTCTCCTGGTGTTTGATACCTCCTCTTAGTCTTCAGGGTTCAGGTCTCCTGGTGTTTGATACCTCCTCTTAGTCTTCAGGGTTCAGGTCTCCTGGTGTTTGACACCTCCTCGCAGGGTTCAGGTCTCCTGGTGTTTGATACCTCCTCTTAGTCTTCAGGGTTCAGGTCTCCTGGTGTTTGATACCTCCTCTTAGTCTTCAGGGTTCAGGTCTCCTGGTGTTTGATACCTCCTCTTAGTCTTCAGGGTTCAGGTCTCCTGGTGTTTGACACCTCCTCGCAGGGTTCAGGTCTCCTGGTGTTTGATACCTCCTCTTAGTCTTCAGGGTTCAGGTCTCCTGGTGTTTGATACCTCCTCTTAGTCTTCAGGGTTCAGGTCTCCTGGTGTTTGATACCTCCTCTTAGTCTTCAGGGTTCAGGTCTCCTGGTGTTTGATACCTCCTCTTAGTCTTCAGGGTTCAGGTCTCCTGGTGTTTGATACCTCCTCTTAGTCTTCAGGGTTCAGGTCTCTTGGTGTTTGATACCTCCTCTTAGTCTTCAGGGTTCAGGTCTCCTGGTGTTTGATACCTCCTCTTAGTCTTCAGGGTTCAGGTCTCCTGGTGTTTGATATCTCCTCTTCTTGTTCTCTTCACAGACAGAGCAGTGTGCTGACAGGATGTGCACTATGACCAGCTCCTCCTGTGCTCCAGTCAACTCGACGACAGTCCATCAGGAGGTGCTCCATTCACCAGGAGGTTCCCCTGACATGCCCTCCACCTCTGTCACCTCCGCCAGCACCAAGTCAGGCCAGCGTGCATATCTACAAAGCCTGGATCGGAGCAGTCGAGCCTGGGTACTGTCTTCAGGAAAGGCCCAGGCTTCTGATGAGGCCTGTGGGCAGCAGGAGCAGAGTGGCAGCAACATCTGGTACAACCCGATCCCTGAGGAGGAGGACGGAGGAGGCGGTCCACGCAAGGAGGAGGAGGTGTGGAGGAAGAGGGATGAGAGGGAAGAAGGAGCAGCAACAAGGAGGGCGGGGCCAGGAGATACCAGAGCTGAGACGGGAGGCATGTGGTTCGGGTCAGCTGACAGCGACTGTCCACTGGAGGGTGCCAACCCGAATGTTAGCCACCATCCTGATGACATCACAGCAGACTGCACAGGTAAGACACCTGGGCCAGGTGATCACTCAGTGATCACATGACCCATGCTCATATGTCCCGTGTCTGTCCCCCTCAGACCATCCCCCCTCAGACTCTAGCCCCGCCTCGCAGAAGAAAGGGGGTGTGTCCGGCAGTGTAATGGACAGGCTAAGGTCTCCAGGTACGGTGAGGAAACTTTCCATGAAGATGAAGAAACTTCCAGAGCTACGCCGCAAACTCAGCCTTCGCTCCTCACGTGCCCATCGTCATGGAAACGACAGCAAAGGGCGGAGATGAGTCAACAAGTACAAACACAACGTCATCATCAGCCAATCAGAATGTAATCAGCAGATATCACCTGGATAGCTCCGCCCCTCCAGCCAGACCTCTGCGGCGATCATCAAGAGGACGCTCGGCGAGCAAAGGAGGTAAACATGTGAGGCATGAGGAGCTACCAGAGCTAACTGAGCTAACCATGGAGCTAAGGGAGCTAATCATGGAGCTCAAGGAGCTAACCATGTAGCTAACAGAGCATATGTTGCGATCATAACTCACTTGTATCTCCACAGTACGAACCCAACATGTCAAATGTGTTCATTTTAGGTTATCTTAGTGATGGGGACTCCCCTGAGCTGCTGCCACGGCAACAGGCCCCTCCCCTCACAAATTCCCAGGAAATCGCGTGTGACGTCAGTTCCTTCCGACTGTACGTGGGCTCTGATCCACAGCGATGCAGCCAGCGGGTGACAGGTTTACTGACCGTCCACCTGTTGGGCCTGGAGGAGATGAAGACCAGCAGGTAGGAACACACCTGGAACACGTGGACTAGCTCACATGAGATGATACTGGCAGAGTCGGGAACATTAAGTGGGTTTGGATCTGGATGGATGGTGGTTCTGGTCTCTCCTCTCAGGTCTGAGGACAGCAAGGAGGTCTTCCTCGCCATCCAGATCGACGGGGCGACGAGAGCAAGGACCGCCCTCCTGACTCTGCGAGGCTCCACCCTCTCATTGAACCACACCTTCCACCTGGAGCTGGAGCGAGCCCGGCAGCTCCGCATCGTCGTCTTAACACCAGGTACTACTAATACTATTATATCTACTTCAACTGGTAGATCAGACTGTTTGAGGATTGGATAAAAATGTGTCTGTTGTGATGTGATGTTTCAGCAGCCGGTCCACAGGCAGGCGGCGGGTCGAGATCAGGGATGGACCCAGGTCGGACTTCAGGCGGTCCCACGAGAAACAGAGTGTGCTGTCTCGGTGGAGTCTCTATCCCTCCACTTTTTAAAGGTTCACTGCAGTGTTTGAACTTGTCCATTGCTGCATGAATATTGCTATCCTGCTTCAATGAACCTCATGTAACTCTTTCAGGGAGTCGAAGTCAGCAGCTCTGCGTAAAGCTCGAGCCCAGAGGACTACTTTATGTGAAACTGTCACTGCAGGAGAAATGGGACACACAGGTACGTAGACCACCTGGATGTGTTAGAACATTCAGAATCAGTGGCAGTATTACTACAGTAATCTGAAAATATTATCATGTGATACTGATTGTAGTACTTCCTCCCCACAGGCCAGCTGTGACACATCAGTGCCTGCTAATGTGTTTGGAGTTGAACTGCACCACCTGGTGGAAAAAGAAGGGTCTGCCTCCCCGATCCCTCTGCTGATCCAGAAGTCTGTGGCAGAGATTGAACGAAGAGGACTGAAGGTATGACAGATGGTTCAGGACTCACCTGGTTCAGGACTCACCTGGTTCAGGACTCACCTGGTTCAGGACTCACCTGTTGTTGTCTGTCCATCAGGTGGTTGGTCTGTACAGACTGTGTGGTTCTGCAGCCGTGAAGAAGGAGCTCAGGGATTGGTTTGAGAGGAACAGTTCAGCTGTGTGCCTCAGCGAGGACCTCTACCCCGACATCAACGTCATCACAGGTGAGTTTCACCTGAGGACTTCTTATACCATAGCCACAGTTCAAAGTTTATCTTCAGGACTTGACCATGGTGACTCGGTGCTCTGTGCTTTCTCAGGTATACTGAAGGACTACCTGCGGGAGCTGCCGTCTCAGCTCATCACCAGGACTCTATATCAGGTTGGTCAGGGAGGCCATGACCCTACGACCCCCACCTGCACCACCTGCGACCCCTGATCCTCAGCTGGCCCAGAGCACTGTGGGGCTGCTGTCCTGTCTACCACCTCCAGAGAGGGTAAAGAGGCAGAGCACATTGGCCAAAATACATTCGGCTTTCATGTGACGACAGTTTATCTTTTTATCAACTTTCATCTGTGTTTATGTTTATCTGTTCATGGAGATATATCGACAGTCTTGTGTATGAAGTTGCAGAAGACGTCTGGGCGCAGATTTCTGTCTCGCTGGCTACAATGACGTCTTTAAACATCAACTGTTCAATGGGCTTACCCAGAACACCCTCCTCTTACAGATCCGCGGAGACATTTACCTACTGAACTACTTTGTGCTCGTAAGGTTCAGAAACAGTTTTTTATTTATAGCTGAGACATGAACCTGCAGGGATAAACCGAGCAAACGATGCAGACACCAACACCTCAACTTGGGGTATCCATCCGTACAAATCCAACAGCATAGCTTAACCCTCCAGTCATTTTACTGCAGATGTGAAACATGATATAAAACCTTCAGAGCGAGCTGTGTGAAGAACAACATAAAGTTTATCCTGACATTAACAAAGAGGCTGTACCTTTTGTTGATACGAGCCCTCGTGGACATCGAGGTTCCAGTTCAGAGCTCTCTCTCTCCTTCTCTCTCTCTCCAGGCCACCTTGTCTCTGTTGCTGGACCACCTCAGCCTGGTGGCGTCCTTCAGCTCATCCAACCGGATGACCCATCAGAATCTCGCCGTCTGCTTTGGCCCAGTGCTCCTCACCCCAACCCAGGAGGCCTGGAGGGCAGGAGGAGGAGGGAGGGGAGGAAGAGGGGGAGGGAAGGGATTTGGTCACGGTGAGGAGATAGCGAGTGCGGTGGACTTCAAACGACATATCGAGGCATTGCACTACCTGCTGCAGCTGTGGCCAGGTGAGGCAGGAGACGCTACTCAGCAGATTCAGTAGAGTTGAAGCATCTTAGCTTAGCATCATCATCTCTTCGTATCTTCTTCCACAGTGCCGACCCATCGAGTCCCAGTAGATGACCACATCAACCTGCGTCCGTCCCCCATCCTTCCCGCGAACCTCTTAAGCCAGCAGCGACATCCTGCGCTGCGACTGGCGCTGCCCCAGAACCGAGAGGAGGAGGTAGTGGTGTCACGTCGTGGCCGTGGCGGTCTAGCCCGGTTGGAGAGTCCACCACCAATCAACCGGTACGCTGGAGACTGGAGCATCTGTGGTGGAGATCTTCTGTCCGGACAGGAGGCCGATTATGACGAGGTGGCAGGAAGTGAGAGTGACGGAGGTAAACAGGTTTATCACCTGACGTTCACCACCACGAACATCCTGTAGAACTCCATCTTGTCTGTGCTGCTCCCCGTAAGCCCTGTCTCTCACTTCTTCATGTTCTTGTTTTAGGCAGCGGGGATGAGGACGTGGAAAAGAAGGAGTCGTGGTCCTCGTCCGGTGGAGGTGGAGGTCTGTACGTGGATGACTTCATGGATTTTGATGCTCCATTTAACTGCCGACTCAGTCTGAAGGACTTTGATACTCTGATCCATGACCTGGACCGAGAGCTGGCCAAACAGATCAACATCTGTCTGTAGAGGAGGAACAGGAGGAGGATTGATGAATAAAGCTATAGTTTAGGTTTAAAACACATCTGTTGAAGGTTCTCGTGGTCAGCTCTTTGTTCTCTGACTGACCGTTGGAGGTTATTCAGGTCACCTGGATGTTGTCAAAGTCTCCCTTCACACCTTCATTCAGGTGACTTCAACCTGACCTTGACTGACAGAGAAAAGAGCCTCCAGATATCAGTTAGACTTTCACTTATACCTGAATACTTATAGCTAACCACGGTAACCTTTAACAGACTCTGACCTGATGACTGGGAATCTTCACAGACCAGTCTCAACTTGAATTTTGTAGCTCTGACCACAGGTCAGGTTTGATGCTCGACACTACAGAAGATTATCAAACATCAGAATACAATTATGACAGCAGACTGACTTCAGATCAGCTGTTAGTCTGACCTCTGAGGACCTTTCAGGAGCTCTTCTCTCATAATAATCAGATTTAAATATGAGATATGAACTTTATTTTACAACACGTGTGACGTTTGATTAGTGAACGCTCTGATCGAGTGGATTTTTTGTTCTCAGTCCAGATAAATTAATTTATTTCTTTGATCCAAAGATCGATGCAGCTTCAGTGTCGACACAAAGGAGGACCCAAAGCTCTTCAGAACTTTATTTTTTTTATTGTTGTTGAAGGATGAAGACCCTCGGCTGTCGCACGAGTGAACTGAACTGTGTTGTTGCTGTTGTGGGTATCAGGGTCAGGTCCGGTTGGGTCCAGTCAGGTCCGGTCGGGTCCTGTTGGACTGTGTTGGGGCTGTTTGCACTGTTGAAGCCATAATTTGACATCAAAGAGAACAAACTGAAGAAGTCATCACTCTGCTGCTTCGTCCAATCGGAGTCCCTGGCTCTGCTGATCAGCTGATATCTTTGTAGGTTTTAATCGACACATTTGGACCTGAAGGTTCCTCTCAAATTCTGAACCCAGTTTTTCTCTCAGATATGACAGATGACATGAGCGGTCACATTGTGCATATCGGACACATTTCAGTTGGTGTCTGGACTCTGAGCAGCAGAGTGATGTGACCTCATGTCAGTGTTTTCACGGTACAGTTCATCACTGTGATGAAGGAATACGATGCCATATTCAGTGTTAGGTTTCATCTGTTTGTTCTTCGACAGTATTATTTTGTTTTGCACAACTTCAACAAGCACTTATGTTTTTATGATGATGACGATATTTCTATGCAGACGATGTAACCAAAGTGTTGAAGCACAGTTCCTGTTGGAACAGACCACAGAAGCCTGTCTGTACGTCTTATTAACCCGACCAACTATTAAACACATTGTTATTATTCACTCCAAGTCTGGACTCTCATTGGTGCTAAACTGTCACACTGTGGCTGGGGGATGTCACGGAAACTACGTCCAGGTTTTAGACAGTCTGCGGGACGTCACAGAGACTACGTCCAGGTTTTAGACAGTCTGCAGGACGTCACAGAGACTACGTCCAAGTTTTAGACAGTCTGCGGGGACGTCACAGAGACTACGTCCAGGTTTTAGACAGTCTGCGGGGACGTCACAGAGACTACGTCCAGGTTTTAGACAGTCTGCGGGACGTCACAGAGACTACGTCCAGGTTTTAGACAGTCTGCAGGACGTCACAGAGACTACGTCCAAGTTTTAGACAGTCTGCAGGGACGTCACAGAGACTACGTCCAGGTTTTAGACAGTCTGCAGGGACGTCACAGAGACTACGTCCAGGTTTTAGACAGTCTGCAGGACGTCACAGAGACTACGTCCAGGTTTTAGACAGTCTGCAGGACGTCACAGAGACTACGTCCAAGTTTTAGACAGTCTGCAGGGACGTCACAGAGACTACGTCCAGGTTTTAGACAGTCTGCAGGGACGTCAGTTTACAGACTTTGACGGAAACATTGATGAGTTGTGAAGCGCTAACTGTGGTTAGTTCGGTCAGCCGTGTAGCTAACTGAAGTGACTCAGCCCGGGATGCAAGGAGCCAAACCCGGCAAGAAAACCAGCTTGATAGGCTGCTGTGTTCACTGTTAGACTGGACACTGCTGGTTCAGAGGTTCTGTTGCTGTGTTCACTGTTAGACTGGACACTGCCGGTTCAGAGGTTCTGTTGCTGTGTTCACTGTTAGACTGGACACTGCCGGTTCAGAGGTTCTGTTGCTGTGTTCACTGTTAGACTGGACACTGCCGGTTCAGAGGTTCTGTTGCTGTGTTCACTGTTAGACTGGACACTGCTAGCTCAGAGGTTCTGTTGCTGTGTTCACTGTTAGACTGGACACTGCTAGCTCAGAGGTTCTGTTCGCTCCGGACATGTTCACTGGAAGGTAGACGTTGATGCTAGCTGTGGAGTAACAGTCTGTGTTTGAAAAGAAACAAACACTTCTAATATTACAAACGTTAGACTTTTATTCTGAAGGACACACACACAGAAAAGGTACAGTCACTCATCTCCTCCTTACATCACTTCATGCTTACATCATGACATCATCGTTACATTGCACTTTACATTACAGCTGGTACTCTGCTAATGCTAGCAGGTAAATATCTGCTAAGTTAGCACAGGCTAACTCTGGCTAACCGGCCACTAGCTGAAGTGATGCCTTCAGGTCACGTCAGAATAAAGAGCTTCATCTCTCTAGCCATCCACTGATAGCAACATTAGCATTAGCACACCAGTCAATGCACCACGTGTCTACAGCTGTTATTAACAATCAGGTCACATCTGATGTGACCTGAATGCAGCACTACTCCACAGAAAACTACATCCAAACATCCACATTCAATTTCCTGTCACATGCCACACACACACACACACACACAACAGGGGCTCACAGAAAGTGCTAATAGCTAACATGCTAACAGTGAGAGTGCTTTTAAACTAATGCAAAGAGAAAAAACAAAAACACATGACCTCTGACCTCATCACGCTGCAGTCACATGATTCAGGAATGAATCACAGCAATATTAAAAATCTGCCTGGCAATTGATGACTCAGGCTGCGGACCAATGAAACAACTTCTGACCCTCGTCTGACCCTGAACCATGCAGGTCTGACCCTGAACCATGCAGGTCTGATGCTGGTCTGACCCTGGTCCTCTCACCTCACTTCATAACGTTCTTCAGATGTGGATTCAGCACCAACGAAAGATAAACTCAGGACAATCCAAACCAACACTCTCATTCAGGACTCCCAAAAGTGCAAGACCAACCGCCCAGAACCAAGAGACAGGTCAGAGTCAAGACACCAGACAAGAAAGTCCTATGAGACCAGGACAGGTGAAGCTCAATAAAACAGTGTTTAGACTCGTTAGTGCAGAGTGGTGCCGGTATGACCATTAGAACCAGGACTAGAACTTTTCCCTGTAACCCGGCAGACAGACAGACCAACCCATAGGACACAATGAACTGAGGCGCAAGCAGGTCACAGAGGTCTGGTCTAAAACCATCGCCCCAAGCTACACACCTTTTCAGATCACTGACCCCCTCTGGACCGAGTCCTCATGGACCAAGTCCTCATGGACCAAGTCCTCCTGGTTTAACATGCAACAAAACCTGAACCAGCGTATTGTGCTGAAGAGGGTTCATCATGTAGTCCACAGCACTGTGTTCAAATGCTGAAGGAAGGACTGGTTCCAGACATCCTGGATCTTCTGAAGCTGGTATTGGGTGCTGGTCTCTGACAGCTGGGTCAGGACTCAGACATCCTCAGTCAGCTGTCGAGGTGCAAATGAAAGGAGGGAGGGGAGGGAACAGAAGGGAAGGAAGTCAGGACTTCAGTCCCAGAGAGCTGAGGAACACCGTTGGACATGATGATAGAAACCCTCTTAAACCAACCGTCCTCATCCTGTTCAGTCAGAACCAGAACCTGATGCTACACAACATGAACTCATGATGACTTATTGATTCTTTGGAGGCTTTCTTATGGAGCCTTGTGGAAGTTATTGAAACAAGTTTAAGCCCTTGAACTCCTCATGGACCTTTGGGAAGTTTGAGGTGCTTCCAGGTCACCTCATGGATCCTTGTGAACGCCCTTTGGACTCCTTTGTGCTTCTCGGTTTGTTGCATATTAAAATATGAAGCTCTCTGAAGTTTTTTAATGGTTTGATAAAGGTTTCCTGTGACAGTTGTTGTGGTGTTCGACTGAATCGGGCACATTTGGTCATGTTCTGGCACAGGAGGACCAGACCTGAGCTGGTTTCTGGCTCATATACAGCCATGGGACTGGTTGGTTGGGGTCCAGGTGTTCTTTCAAGAACTTGTGTTGTACAGTTAAAGTGTCTCAGCAGTCTGTAGTGTACTGACTGACCCCGTCTGGGTCCAGAGGCGGCGAGGGGGGTTCAGTGGCTTGCGTGATGGTCCAACATTAAGAAAATGTCCTGTGGTGGATTCACCATTAGGGAGCACTGGTCTCGACACGACCCCAGCTCTGCCACTCAGGGAAAATGCCCGCCGACGTCCTAGGACTGTCCAAATGGGTCGAACTCCATCTCCTCCCTCTTCTCTCCAGCCTGGTCTCTATGGATCACCAGCCCGACTGGATTCTCAGCACTCTGGGTTGGCCTGCTATTCAGATGTGCCATCGCCAGCCGGTAGTTGTTCCATTGGTTGTTGTCCCAGAAGGTGTGATCCTGAGTCTGGTACTGAATGCAGAACTCAATTGTGCTGGACGGCTCGAGGACCCTCCGGTATCGACACGGAGAAGGAGAAGGTGTCGGTGTCGGAGCAGCCGTAGATGTTTTTCAGGTACAGGCATGGAACGTCCTGAAAGGAGCGCCACGAGTTGAAGGTGATCCGGACCGACACAGACTTGTCAAAGGAGAGGTTTCGGACCTGAACGGTGCCGGAGAGAAGATGCTCTTGGACAGAACAAGTCTCCAGACAAACCTGCTGAGCTCGGAGCCTGTTCCTCAGGTCCAGATAGTCTGCAGCTGGCGGGGTGAAGTCCAGAACTAGACCGAAACCACAACCTGCAGCTTCTAAAAGAAGGACATCAGAAAGGGTTAGTTAGAGTTCAGGGGACATGTTGGGGGTCAATGATCAGCTGATCTTTGCTCACCTCTGCTGTCTCCCAGGTGTAGTCCAGCTGCGGCACCCTCCAACTCTGTCAGGTGGAACTGCAGGTCGCTTGACAGGAAGTCCTCTGCCTCGTTAAAGATGTGGACAGCAGTGAGCGCAAGCCCCCTAACGTCAGCAAACACCACGCTCTTCTTCTCTTTCTTCTTCCCCGTCATCCACGGCGTGCTGCCACCGGGCTCTGGGCTCACTGACATGGAGCTTATGGTCGCCGTGGTGTTGTTGTTACAGAAGGCGTCACTGCACTGTATGGAGGACAGACAAGGCTGCAGGGCTTCACAGCGCTTCAACAGGCCGGTGGCTGGTGACGAACGGCAGTCATCATAGTTACTGAGGAAGGAGCGCAGAGGAGGAGAACCAGCCAGGCAGATCGTCACGGCAACATCAGCAGGCATGATGGGAGATGGTGTGCTGGGGTGAGGGCTCCGGACGTGGAGGACCCTGAAGAGACAGAGACACACAGACCAATCAGAACACTGGAAACACGGAGCACTCAGACAGGTGTGTGAACTAACTAAATGCTGTGTTCAAATTCAAGAATGGAAAATGGGAAAATTCAAGAATACCTCCTCATGTCGGAAAATAACTTAACCGGTCAAATGAGTCATTTGGTAGCTGCTGATTTGAATTGATATCCACAGTGTGTGTGTGTGTATAGATAGATAGATAGATAGATAGATAGATAGATAGATAGATAGATAGATATAATGGAGTTTATGATAAACATAATTGAGTAAAGTACTGGATTATCAAAATAAACAATATAATTAAATAGAATCAAGTGAAATTACAGAATATTACATTACACTTTAATATTAGTTACAGTTCAGCTGGTCTGGGGTCAGCTAACAGGTCAGTCTGTAGTTTAATATGTAATATTAGTTACAGTTCAGACTGGTCTGGGGTCAGCTTACAGGTCAGTCTGTAGTTTAATATGTAATATTAGTTACAGTTCAGCTGGTCTGGGGGTCCGCTTACAGGTCAGTCTGTAGTTTTAATATTTAATATTAGTTACAGGTTCAGCTGGTCTGGGGGTCAGCTTACAGGTCAGTCTGTAGTTTAATATGTAATATTAGTACAGTTCAGCTGGTCTGGGGTCAGCTAACAGGTCAGTCTGTAGTTTAATTGTAATATTAGTTACAGTTCAGCTGGTCTGGGGTCAGCTAAAGGTCAGTCTGAGTTTAATATGTAATATTAGTTACAGTTCAGCTGGTCCTGGGGTCAGCTAACGGGTCATGTCTGTAGTTTAATATGTAATATTAGTTACAGTTCAGCTGGTCTGGGGTCAGCTACGGGTCAGTCTGTATGTTAATATGTAATATTAGTTACAGTTCAGCTGGTCTGGGGGTCAGCTTACGGGTCAGGTCTAGTAGTTTAATATGTAATATTAGTTACAGTTCAGCTGGTCTGGGGTCAGCTTACTCGGGTCGTCTGTAGTTTAATAGTAATATTAGTTACAGTTCAGCTGGTCTGGGGTCAGCTAACAGGTCAGTCCTGTAGTTTAATATGTAATATTAGTTACAGTTCAGCTGGTCTGGGGGTCAGCTTACAGGTCAGTCTGTAGTTTAATATGTAATATTAGTTACAGTTCAGCTGGTCTGGGGTCAGCTAACAGGACAGTCCTGTAGTTTAATATGTAATATTAGTTACAGTTAAGCTGTCTGGGGTCAAGCTTACGGGTCAGTCTGTAGTTTAATATGTATATTAGTTACAGTCAGCTGGTCTGGGGTCAGCTACAGGGTCAGTCTGTAGTTTAATATGTAATATTAGTACCAGTTTCAGCTGGTCTGGGGTCAGCTAACAGGTCAGTCTGTAGTGAATAGTAATAGTAGTTACAGTTCAGCTGGTCTGGGGGTCAGCTTACGGTCAGTCTTAGTTTAATAGGTAATATTAGTTACAGTTCAGCTGGTCTGGGGTCAGTCTCTACAGGTCAGTCTGTAGTTTAATATGTAATATTAGTTACAGTTCAGCTGGTCTGGGGTCAGCTAACGGGTCAGTCTGTAGTTTAATATGTAATATTAGTTACAGTTCAGCTGGTCTGGGGTCAGCTTACAGGTCAGTCTGTAGTTTAATATGTAATATTAGTTACAGTTCAGCTGGTCTGGGGTCAGCTTACAGGTCAGTCTGTAGTTTAATATGTAATATTAGTTACAGTTCAGCTGGTCTGGGGTCAGCTAACAGGTCCACACGCTAACAGGAAGTTACTGTGGCGCAGTTTCGTAGTTTGGTCTCACCTGCAGTTCATTGAAGAGTTTCCTTCTCCGGTGACTGCAGCAGAGTCCACAGATCCACGGCCCGGTTCGTCCCAGCTCGTCGTGTTTTGGTTCTTTTCGGTCTTTTTACTTCTTTTCCATTTCCGCCATTTTAACGACCACGACTCTGCCTGCGCGCGCCGCGACACGCCCCCCGACGGAGAGAGAGAGAGAGAGAGAGAGAGAGAGAGAGAGAGAGCAGCCAATCAGAGAACTGCACCGTCAGCTGCGCACTCTCAGCCAATCAGAGCGGAGCCAAAAACAAGACAGAGCGGCGAAGCAGTGACGTAACAATTGGGCGGGGTCTGACGTGAGTCCACTGCAGGTGTTTGAGTCAGGTGTGGAGCAGGGCAGCGTTAAAACACGCTCAGTGGGCTCGTAGCTGTTCTGTGGTATTATTCTGTTAAGACTTTATCATGGAGACGCGGTGTTGGTGCTATGAGCGCTTTGTTACAACAAAATGTTTGACATAAATGTTAAAAAAAAATAATGACTGTTTGTGTTTGACTTAATGTTCATACAATCAGCTACAGCTGAATCCAGTGGTCAGTGTTAATATGCTCAGCTGTACTCGAGTATTTACTCTGATTACATTACTTCTGATCACAAACTAGTCGAGTCGACAGCTTTGCTAACAGCTAATCATCATCCAGGTCAGCAGCAGCAGCTAATCTTACTGACTAGTCCAGCAGCAGTCAGCCAGCTCGGCGTCTGTCTTTCAGCCTTTTATTTCACCAAGCTCTCACCAACCACTAAAAGTCAGTCCCAGATTTACTCTTGTCCGGCGGCTTCTTGCTCGCTCACTCTCTCCTTTTCTCTTCTTAGCTTCCTCCGTCAGCGTCCTCTTCACTCTCTTCTGCCATTATTTCATTTCTTCTTCTTCTTCTTCTTCTTCTTCTGTGGTACAAACACTAACACTCCCCTGGTGCTCTGAGCGCAGAGGGCAGCCCGGCTAACAAACTGAGCTAACATTAACAGCAGCTACAGCTGACAGTGTATGAACATGATTTAAAGTCTCAGTGTTAAAATTCTTCTTTGGTTACTGGGAGGTCAGACAAGGTCAGCAGCCATCTCCTGCAAGTTCAACTGGCAAGGTCAAAGGTCAACACACATAAAACGTGTGTGTGTCTATATTAGGAGGACTGATGCAGTCGCTTGTCAAACAGGAAACAGATCATTCATCTTCTTCTTCTGCTGCTGTGAACACGAACATGGAGCTGCAGAGGTGAGCTGGAATCATCACTGATTATTGATGCCTGATGACTGAGCAGGATTATTTGACAAACACATGATGACAGTGTTGTAGTTAAGACCAGGACCAAAAAGTATGTTGTCTACTCATGAGCTAAATGTCTTCCCTGGACTCACAGGTCTGTGGTCTCAGTAGTCCCTGTGGTCTTAGTGGTCCCTGTGGTCTCAGGGGTCCCTGTGGTCTCAGTGGTCTCAGTGGTCTTAGTGGTCTCAGTGGTCCCTGTGGTCTCGGTGGTCCCTGTGGTCTCAGTGGTCTCAGTGGTTTCGGTGGTCTCAGTGGTCCCTGTGGTCTCGGTGGTCTCGTTGGTCTCGGTGGTCCTTGTGGTCTCGGTGGTCCCTGTGGTCTCGGTGGTCTCGGTGGTCCCTGTGGTCTCGGTGGTCTCGGTGGTCCCTGTGGTCTCAGTGGTCTCAGTGGTCTCGGTGGTCTCGGTGGTCTCAGTGGTCTCAGTGGTCTCGGTGGTCTGGGTGGTCCCTGTGGTCTCAGTGGTCTCAGTCTCAGACATGTGACGTGTCCTCAGACTCCTTTTCTCTGTTTGTTGGTGGACCTCCATGAAGATCAGAACTTTTGAGAGTCGTCGGTGACCGACCAGACAGAGCAAGACAAAAACATTCCAGAAACGTCTAAAAAACAGTCAGAGAACGTCAGTCAACGCTGTAAAAACTTTAACAAATGTTTACAGAACGTTCAAACAATGTTTCAAACTCAAACATGAACTTCAGCTGCTTTGTAAATATGTTGTGATGTGAACGTTTACAGAACGTTGTTTGAACTTTAGTAATAATTTTTTGTCCTTTCAAAGTAAAACAATTATTTTTTTGTTTTTTGTCAGATCTGAGCGAATCAGCTGGGAGGACGAAGGGGAGGAGATGATGATGGTGAGTGTGTATGTGTGTGTGTGTGTGTGTGTGTGCGTGTGTGCTGCCTGACCTCTGACCTCTGACATGTGATTGGTGGATAATAAAATTGCTCCACCTGTCGCCATTTCTTCATCTTCTTCTCCACCTTGGCGTTCACGTGTTTCTCCTCTGGTATTAAAGGATTGTTTTGATCGATCTGAGTCGGTTGCATTAAATATTCGTGCTTGCTGGCAGACACCACATGCCTACCTCTGACCTCTGACCCATCCTGTTTGGGCATTGATTGGTCAATAAAGCGACACCAGAGAAGGTCACGTCGATCCTCAGCTGCTTCGTCTCTGCGTCCTCATTAAAACTTTAAATAAAGTTTTATGAGCGCAGTCAGTCACAGTTCATCGTCCATGCCGAGGACGTCTCATTCATGTTTGTCTCAACACTCAGATGACATCATCATGCCTGCCTACATTACCCACAATGCAAACCCGACCTCTCAGTGTGTGTGTGTGTGTTATCTGTGTCTGTCGGTGTTCAGGGTGGAGGACGGCGGCTACGAGGTCGTCGCTTCCGCAGGAGAAACAGGACACGCTAACAGGAAACACAGACCATCCAATCAGCAGTCAAGGTCTGAGGGGGACAAACCGTCAGCTGAGTGGCTGATTTATAAACGTTCATCTGCAGCATGATGAAACCAAACATAGATATAACATTAAGCTAACGTTATTTTTACTCTGTCCTGCGTCCTGTCCTGTCTGCGTCTATCTGTCTCTGTCTGTCTGCGTCTGTCTCTACCTGTCTGTCTGCAATCTGTGTGGTCTCTACCTGTCTGTCTGTCTGTCTGTGTGTCCTTTAACCTGTCTGTCTGTCTCTACCCTGTCTGTCTCTCAGACTGATAATCTGTCGTCCTTGTCTTGGAGACTCCTGCTGATCTGCAGAATCTTCTGCTGCTGAGAAAGACCAAGAGAGAGCAGAAAGCCTGCTGTCAGGAAACCTGCTGCTGCTCACCCCTGCTGCCCAGACAGTGGTAACACACACACACACACCACACACACCACACCCATTATATATACACACACACATTAATAAAACACTTTACTCACAGCCGTATTACGTGGACGAAGACGACTTCTTCAAGGCCTGTGACCAGAAGCAGCTGCTGGTGATTGACAGGTACCTGTCAACAGGTGGAGACGTCAACGCCTACGACACGGTGAGGCATGAACAATCGACTGATTCTATTGGCTGTAATAAACAACAGCATGTAAATCTTCATCTAAACATGACATGTGTCCAGTTTGAGCGCACAGGTCTGCACAGAGCATGCTCACAGGGTCACGCTGAAGTTGTCACTAAACTGATGGAGGCCGGCGCTGACATCCAACACCAAGACAAGGTTAGAACCAGGTTTAATCCAGTGTTAGTACCAGTTTAATCCAGAATTAGTACCAGGTTTAATCCAGTGTTAGTACGAGGTTTAATCCAGAATTAGTACCAGGTTTAATCCAGTGTTAGTACGAGGTTTAATCCAGAATTAGTACCTGGTTTAATCCAGTGTTAGTACGAGGTTTAATCCAAAATTAGTACCAGGTTTAATCCAGTGTTAGTACGAGGTTTAATCCAGAATTAGTACCTGGTTTAATCCAGTATTAGTACGAGGTTTAATCCAGAATTAGTACCAGGTTTAATCCAGTGTTAGTACCAGGTTAATCCAGTGTTAGTACCAGTTAAAATCCAGTGTTAGTAACCAGGTTTAATCCAGTGTTATACCAGGTTTAATCCAGTGTTAGTACAGTTAAATCCAGTGTTAGTACGAGGGTTATAATCCAGTGTTTAGTACGAGGTTTAAATCCAGAATTAGTACCAGGTTTAATCCAGTGTTAGTACCAGTTAAATCCAGTGTTAGTACCAGGTAATCCAGTGTTAGTACAGGTTTAATCCAGTGTTAGACCAGGTTTAAATCCAGGTGTTAGTACCAGTTTAATCCAGTGTGTAGTACCAGGTTTAATCCAGTTGTTAGTACCTGTTATAATCCAGTGTTCTGGTTCTGTTTAGCTGTGGTCCACTTGTGTCCACTCGGCCTGTCGTGGAGGACATCTGTCTGTCCTCAAACTGCTGATGAACCAAGGAGCTACTCACTGCAAGAGACAAGGTGGGAATACACACATACGCACTGTTAAGACTGAGACTAACTTCATCATCATCACTGTGTGTGTGTGGTGTGTGTGTGTGTGTGTGGTGTGTCTGTGTGTGTGTGTGTGTGTGTGGTGTGTAGCTGGACAGCACTCCTCTTCATGTCTCTGTGAGGACCGGACATTACGACTGTGTTGAACATCTGATTCACTCTGGAGCTGAACTGAACACACAGGACAGGGTGGGCCACACACACACACACACACACACAGATTATTCAGAACAACAGTCATCCTGTGGTCAGCTGATGTACTGCACTGTGTGTATGTGTGTGTTTCAGGAGGGAGACACACCTCTTCACGACGCTGTTCGTCTCAACAGGTCAAGGATCATCCAGCTGTTGTTGGTGCATGGAGCCAACACACACCTGACCAACCAGGTAACTGACCTCTGACCAATGGGAGAGCTGGGGCGGGGTCTGAAGGTACAGGTGGGAGGAAGTCACAAGTTAATACACATTTACCTACGATCACACCTGTCTGTCCGCCCTGTCAGGATGGGCGTCGTCCTCTTGATGAAGCGTTGGAGTGGCAGAATGAAGCAAAAACTCTGATTGAGCAGAACAACAGGAAGTGATGTCACTGGCAGACTGACAGTGTTGCTGATTGACCAATCACAGCTCTCCTTTCTCCTAATTGGTGACACGATGAACATGTGATGCAGTCCATCAGTCCTCCAGCTTCTTTCCTCTTCTTTGTTTTTTATTGAACGTTGAAATCTTTAAACTTTATTCTAACACTGATGTCATCAATGACATCATTAATTATGTTAATCTAATTCAGACTAATAAAGTTTTCTTTGTCTCGTGTGTGTTTGAATCAATGTTCCAGATGATGTTTAAACTGAAGCTTGATTCTTCAGCATGTTTCAACATGTTTCATTGACTTCAAGACATTTTTAATCATTAATGGTCACAGAAACATAAAAAATACTAAATAAAATACTTGAGGAATGTACAAGTATCTCAAATGTGTACTCTGAACAAACAAACGTTTCATTCAGTCACATGTTGGTTTAAAGAGCTTTCAGGAGAAAATTAGAGAGAAGAAGAAAGAATGAAACATGAAGGGTAGGGGAGGAAGACGAGAGGAGGAGGAGCAGAGGAGGAGCTGGGGGAGGAGCAGGGGAGGAGCAGAGGAGAAGCAGGGGAGGAGCAGAGGAGAAGCAGGGGAGGAGCAGAGGGCTCCATGTGTGTTGAGACTCGTGGCTCTCTGAGCTTCACAAGCAGCCAATAACTGATAACACCGATCAACCAGTGAGAGAGAGAAGAGCTGACGGACCTCAAACGTCTGCAGAGAAACTCAAACGTCTGCAGAGAAACTCAAACGTCTGCAGAGAAACTCAAACGTCTGCAGAGAAACTCAAACGTCTGCAGAGAAACTCAAACGTCTGCAGAGAAACTCAAACGTCTGCAGAGAAACTGTACACTTTTCAGGACTGACGGCAGCTGCAGCACAGTGAGGTGAGGTGATGCTTTATAACTCTAATATCTTCAGTGATGAACTCATTAATCGTCTTTAATTAGACAAACTTCAAAATAAAGAATACGTTATGTTTTCAGAACCAAAAAGAAAATACGTGCGAACGAAAGTGCTGCATGTTTACAGGTGTCTTCAGATGTGTACAGGTGTGTCAGTGCATCTCAGGTGAGTGACATTAATGTGTTCATGTGGCGTGTTATGTTTGATCCTCATTATGGTGGTAACAGATACTGCACACCTGAGCATCATTGTTCCCATGACGATGATGAAGAAGCCAAGTGAGGTCTGAGCAGATCTTCTAACAATTATCATAAAGCCTGAACATAAATGACAGACCTGTGCCACCTGAACATACCTGAGACACCTGAACACACCTGAGACACCTGAACACACCTGAGACACCTGAACATACCTGAGACACCTGAACACACCTGAGACACCTGAACACACCTGAGACAAACCTGGAACATACCTGAGACACCTGAACATACCTGAGACACCTGAAACCACACCTGAGACACCTGAACATACCTGAACTGAACAACCTGAACATAGCCTGAGGACCTGACACGACAACCTGAGGACACCTGAACACACCTGAATAACTGAGACACCTGAACACCTTAGACACCTGAACACAACCTTAACATACCTGAGACAACCTGAACACACCTGAACATAACTGAGACACCCTGAACACACCTGAACAGTAACGTGAGACATGCCTGAGCGCAGAACCAAACAGAACCATGTGTGTGTAACAGAGTTTTCTTCTCCTGGTCGACACTGGGTCTTCTAAATATTTCATGTTGTATTTGAACAGTGTTTCATCGCACTTTTCCTGCTCGTCAACTACCTCACCTGGCCATGTGGAGCAGCTGTCAGTAAAATATGAAACGTAATTTTAAATGTCGGTGATTTTAAAGTTTTAAACGTAGAATTCAAAGTTTCTAGAATTAAAACTCTCTAACCAGTTTGGAAGAGTCTGTAAAATATCCAATATGCAGATGAATGGTCTTGGTCTTGGTCTTGGTCTTAGTCTTGGTCTTGGTCTGACCCTGCTGTCTGTGGATATAAATACAATACTGGGACTCCTCAGACTGGGAGGAAGGGGGCTTCTTTCTGACACCTGACACTCGACATGAGCGTCTTTTAAGCCCCCGGTCAGCTTGGGATGTGTCAGGTGAAGTGAATGAAGCGCTCCTTGTTGTGGCTGCACATGTTTGTTGTTATAAAAGAGGGAGCGCTTTTTTTGAAGCTGAGCAGAGGATAAAGGGGTTTGTGTGGATCAGGGTGCGCTTGTTGATATCTCATCACCTCCAGGGAAGGTGGGTTAATGATTGAGGGTCAGCTGGTGACTCATTGACTGAAGAGGCTCTTTAACTCAGCCGGACTCTGCCGGCTTCATTCAGTCTGAGGATGTTTGACCTTTAGTCCGCTCGTCTTTAGTCCATTCTGTTGGACTTCACCTTCTTTTATTCATCCACTTCTTAACCTGCTCAGCTCCACCCGGCCGGGCCGGCCTCGGTGGAGGAGGAAGAGGAGTAGCTCCTCAACCGGCAGAGTTACTTCTTAAGCTCTCAAAACTAACTTCTGACAGATCAGCACAGATCATCGCTCAGCGAAACTTCATTCACGACTTATCTTCTGGGACCAGATCCTCCTCAGGACCAGGACCGGAACCAGAACCAGCATCAGGAGCTCAGGGAGTCTGCTGCAGGGGCCTGCAGCAATGGTTGATGGGAAGCGGCAAAGTGTCGTGGCATCACATCTGGACGGAGGATGGGGGGCTGGGTGATTGTCTGCTGCTGCTGTCATGGTGACGGTCTGCACACGGGCAGTGACCAGGTAACACACACACACACACACACACGGACTGCGTATGCTACATTCAGGGGACACCTGTCACGCTGAGGACAGTTCATCGAGGACGTTTGAACCAAACGGGGACAAAAACAGATTTTTGGGTTACAATAAGTTTAAGTGTGTGTAAGGCCTGGTGTGTGTGTGTTTGTCTGTGTGTGTGTGAGTGTGTAAAGACGGGTCAGACAGGTTTCAGCAGAGCAACACTCCCAGAAACTCAAAACCCTCGACTGAAGAGACATTCCTGTATAATGACAGTAAAACATGTACGACGCGTCCGGCCTCAGTGGGTCAGTCTATGAATAGTTAAACTGAGAGTGAGCTTCTGTTTCTGTCAACACACACACACACACACACACACACACAGGTAGTCTTACAGCTGATGGTCAACAACATGTCCTAATCACACTGTGTAACTATGTCGAGCTGTACTCGAGTATTTACTCTAATTACATAACTTCTGATCAACAACTATCGAGTCGACAACTTTGCTAACAGCCGAACATCAACCAGGTCACCAGCAGCAGCTAATATTACTGACTAGTCCAGCAGCAGACCGTGTTATGAGAATTAGACTTGTTATTAATGCTGCGTCATATTTTAGATGTTATTAATGCCGCGTCATGTTTTAGATGTTATTAATCCCGCGTCATGTTTAAGATGTTATTAATGCTGTCAGATGTTATTAATGCTGCGTCATGTTTTAGATGTTATTAATGCTGTGTCATGTCTTAGATGTTATTAATGCTGTGTCATGTCTTAGATGTTATTAATGCTGCGTCATGTCTTAGATGTTATTAATGCTGTGTCATGTTTAAGATGTTATTAATGCTGTCAGATGTTATTAATGCTGCGTCATGTTTTAGATGTTATTAATGCTGCGTCATGTCTTAGATGTTATTAATGCTGCGTCATGTTTTAGATGTTATTAATGCTGCGTCATGTTTAAGATGTTATTAATGCTGTCAGATGTTATTAATGCTGTGTCATGTTTTAGATGTTATTAATGCTGTGTCATGTCTTAGATGTTATTAATGCTGCGTCATGTCTTAGATGTTATTAATGCTGCGTCATGTCTTAGATGTTATTAATGCTGTGTCATGTCTTAGATGTTATTAATGCTGCGTCATGTCTTAGATGTTATTAATGCTGCGTCATGTCTTAGATGTTATTAATGCTGCGTCATGTCTTAGATGTTGTGACAGTATGTTGGGTACTGATTGATGTTTATAGTAGCCAGTACCGAGCGTGCGTTACATGATCACTGCTATACAAAGCAGCTAGCGCTATGAGCTAGCATCAGCATCTAACTTTCAGTGAACACGGAAGCAGAACAGAAGCTCAGAACCAGAACAGAACCTCAGAACCAGAACTGAAGCTCAGAACCAGAACTGAAGCTCAGAACCAGAACAGAACCTCAGAACCAGAACAGAACCAGAACAGAACCTCAGAACCAGCAGCCTAAATCAGCTCGGTAGTGAGAAAAAAGAGTGAACTGTTTTGACCTGCGGAGTGTGTGTGTGTGTGTTCATTGACCAGCTGTGACACATTAAGTGAACCTGAAGCTCTCTCTGTGAGACTCTGACACCTGAACAAACACCACAGGACTGACGGTGCATTCAGGAGCTCCTCGTCCAGTCGGGAACACGTGCACACCGAGCGCCTCCATCACGTGTGAAGGAGCAGTGACCTTCCAGGCTAGCTGTTTCCCCCCGTTTCAAGTCTTTATGCTAAGCTAAGCAAAGGTTTAAATGATCATAGGTAATGGTGCAGCTCTCTCGGACCTTTGACCTCCTTAACCCCGCAGCACTGACCTCTGACACACACTTCCTGTTCACAGTACACACTCACACAGTCTCTGCACACTCAGTTTGATGCATGCTGTTCCCACAACGCACTGTGTGAAGAAAACTAATGATTACCCGAGAGTCTGTTGAGAGACAGCTGAGGTCAGCTGGACCGTCTGTGTATCCACCTCTCTCACACAAACACACACACATTGGCTTTTGATGGCTGGTCACTGATTGGTCGGTTACTTCCTGTGTGTCTGCAGGTGTGTCTCCATCTTCTTTGTGGAGTTTCAGGCTCATTTTGGAGCCGACTATTCAGCGACCGCCTGGATCCACAGCCTGGTGGACTGCACCACCATGCTCTGTGGTCAGTACTGATGATCATCAAGTCCACAGCAATCAGCTGACTGGGCTGACCCTATGTGCGTGTGTGTGTGTGTGTGTGCAGCTCCTGTCGGCAGCCTGGTTGGTAACCGTTGGTCCTGCCGTGTTGCGGTGATGCTCGGTGGGCTCCTCTCCTCCTGTGGGCTCCTCCTCAGCTCCTTCAGCACCAGTTTGGAACTCCTCTACCTCAACATGGGAGTCCTGACAGGTCAACAACACGTCCTCATTTCACAGACGCGTCCTCACTTTATAAAAATGTCCTCACTTGACAGACATGTGCTCTGTCTCCAGGTGTGGGCTTCGCTCTCTGTTACACGCCGGCCATCGCCATGGTCGGCTGTTACTTCCGTCAGCGGAAGGCGTTGGCGTATGGCATCGCCATGTCGGGCAGCGGGATTGGCACCTTTGTGTTGGCGCCGGTGGTGCAGCTGCTCATCGAGCTGTACTCGTGGAGAGGGGCGCTGCTCGTCCTCAGCGCCTTTGTGGCCAACCTGTGTGTGTGTGGGGCGCTGCTCCGACCAATCACAGTGCGGGAGGATGAGGAGGAGGCGGAGGGAGAGGAGGGGGAGTCTGCAGGGAAGGAGAGACTTGGTGAGCAACACTGTAGAAAGCACATGTAAACATACTGATGTAAACTGATCAAATCTGCTGTCTGCAGGTCTGGAGGTTGCTCCACAAACCTTGGACCCTTGTGGTGCTGTGAGCGCCTCCCTGTGGACGTTTGGAGACTCATTGACTCTGACACAGATCTCTGTCTCCGATGCAGGTCACATCTTGGACGCTGAGCTTGCACTCAAACTCTCCAACCAATCAGCGGACAGCCTTTTGTCACCAGCCAAGTCTTCGTCACCTTCGTGTTTGCCCCTGCCGTTACTATCGGGAAACCCTGCCCCTCAGCTGCAGAGGAGGCGGTGCTTCAGCTCCTGCTTCCTGTCCAGTAAAGAATACCGTTTCCTGCTGTTGCCGGACTTCGTGGGCCTGGCCTTGTCCTTCTTGTTCCTGGCATGTGGCTGCAGCCTCCCCTTCGTCTACTTGGTGCCGTACGCTCTGAGTGGCGGGGTCAGCCATCAGCAGGCCGCCTTCCTCATGTCTATCCTGGGAGTCATCGACATCGTCGGGAACATCACGTTCGGCTGGCTGACAGACCGAAGGTATGGCTGAGTGACAGGAAGTGGACTGGGTCCAGGTGAGGGGTTCATGGAGTCAGGAGGAGGTCTGAATTGTGGTTTCTGTCTCAGGTGTTTGAAGCCGTACCGCCTGGCATCGTACGTCTTCTCGGTGGGGATGGAGGGTCTCTGCTGCCTCTTTGTGCCGTTGCTTCGGTCCTTCCCTCTCCTCATCCCCTTCGCCGTCCTCTACGGTTACTTCGACGGTGCCTATGTGGCGCTGATCCCCGTGGTGACGTCAGACCTGGTGGGAACTCCGTACCTGTCCTCGGCACTGGGCGTGGTCTACTTTCTCCATGCAATCCCTTACCTTGTGAGCCCGCCAAGTGGAGGTGAGAAACCGAGACAGCCCCCGCCCTCCCTGCTTACCTCACGTATGACCTGCTGGTCTGAGGCGATGACGTAACAATGAACAGAAGATAACTTCCTGTTGACCTCGTTACATAACTGCTTGCCCACAACACTGCTCAGGCAGCTGATTGGTCAGTCAGTGATGACACTGAGCAAAGAGCAGAGCTGATAAACAAATCTGTCTTTATCTGTTCGACTGTGAAGGAACTCGCCGTGATTTACAGCATAACCAGTTTGCTAAAGGAGAACCTCTGAAACATGACACAGCATTAATAAAAGCCCGAAACATGACACAGCATTAATAACAAGCCCGCAACATGACACACAGCATTAATAACAAGCCCGCAACATGACACAGCATTAATAACAGGGCCTGAAAGAATGAACACAGCATTAATAACAAGGCCTGAAACATGACACAGCATTAATAACAAGCCTGAAACATGACACAGCATTAATACAAGCCTGAAAACATGACACAGCATTAATAACAAGCCCGAACATGACACAGCATTAATAACAGCCCGCAACATGACACAGCATTAATAACAAGGCCTGAAAACATGACACAGCATTAATAACAAGCCCGAAACATGACACAGCATTAATAACAAGCCCGCAACATGACACAGCATTAATAACAGGGCCTGAAACATGACACCAGCAGCATTAATAACAAGCCGCAACATGAACACAGCATTAATAACATGGGCCTGAAAGATGACACAGCAGTAATACAGGCCTGAAACATGACACAGCATTAATAACAATCATGATGGAACATGAGTAGTCATCTGAAACAACCACTGATCGTTTCTTCTTCTTCTCTTCCTGCAGGTTGGATGGTTGACATAACAGGAAGTTACACAGCCACCTTCTTCCTCAGCGGTGCTGCCATGCTGGCCAGCTCGCTCGTCCTTTCTATCGTTGCTGTGATACGCCACTGCCGCCGCTGCAAGATGACCACCATCATCAATGACACCAAGCACTAGCTCCACCCCCACATCCTGTCCAACCAATCAGACGGCTTCATCACCTTTAACAAGGACGGTCACGCATTGGCAGGCGACAGTCAAACACTTGTGGGTGTCTGTTTAGAGCCCGCTGAAGGACAATAACACTGTGACAAGCTTTTATTTTGTAGTAAATGACTTCCTGTCTGTGCAGGAAATGCCTCTTATTGTTTGTTTTTAAATTGTTGTAAAGCTCGCCGTCAGTTCGGTCACATGATGGACGAGCTAACAGGAAGCTGCTTGTGTTCTCAAACAGGAAGCGACTTTGCTCAGGTTGAACTGCAGGTGTGCCAATCAGAATGTCAGTGAAGAACAGCTGACCAGTGCCAAACGTTCAGCTGTTTCCTGTTTGTACCTCAGACTGTTTTATATTTTATAAATGTTTGAAATAACTGTGATGCTCTATGGAAGATTTAAAATGCCAAAATAAACAAAAAATAATTTTGTGTTTGAAGGTTAGTTCTTCTTTGTTAAATGTTATGTCACAACGTTAATCTAACGTCTGTGACCTCCTGCTGATCCACGCTGACCTGTGATCAGCTGACCTGTGATCAGGTGACCTGTGATCAGCTGACCTGTGATCAGCTGACCTGTGATCAGGTGACCTGTGATCAGGTGAACGGTGTCTCTGTCAGTCGTACGTCTGTCCTCACACTATGTAACTTTGGGCTCCGGGTCGGGAGAAGTACGTAACGCTTTACGGCACTAAGTCACACAGCACCAACTATTTCACTGATTCTGGTGAAACTGGATCAGATTTTATGGAGAAAATGTTTCCTGGTTTTCCCTCTGATGTCCTCCGGCTGCTCCGCCTCAACTCTCTGTGATTTACAGAGTTTATGATGGACAGTGAAGTAAACTGCTGACAGCTGGAGCTGCTGTTAGCTCATGTTAGCTCAGTCTGTTAGCTGCTGTTAGCTCATGTTAGCTCAGTCTGTTAGCTGCTGTTAGCTCGTGTTAGCTCAGTCTGTTAGCTGCTGTTAGCTCATGTCAGCTCAGTCTGTTAGCTGCTGTTAGCTCATGTCAGCTCAGTCTGTTAGCTGCTGTTAGCTCAGTTTGTTAGTCGGGCTGTGAGCTCAGAGCACTGTGAAGAAGAAGAGGCCAGCAGTTTCTATGGACATGATGGCAGAGGAGCAGAGAGTGAAGAGGACGCTGACGGAGGAAGCTAAGAAGAGAAAAGGAGAGAGTGAGCGAGCAAGAAGCCGCCGGACAAGAGTAAATCTGGGACTGACTTTTAGTGGTTGGTGAGAGCTTGGTGAAATAAAAGGCTGAAAGACAGACGCCGAGCTGGCTGACTGCTGCTGGACTAGTCAGTAAGATTAGCTGCTGCCTGCTGACCTGGAGGATGATTGGCTGTTAGCAAGTTGACTTGCTAGTTTTTTGTCAGAAGTAATGTAAGTATTTGTGATGACACTCCTGAAACTGAAGAAAAACATCACAACAAACACTTGTTTATGTGAATTTTGGTTTATTAACCTTTTTTAACTTAAATTTTACATTAAAATACATTAAACTTTGTATTTCAGTAAATTTCTTCTTCTGTACAAGAAGTTAGTTTTCAGTGAAAGTTTGTTTTGTTGTTGAATCAGGTGAATCATCAGCTGACAGTTTGAATGTTAAAATGTGATGAGTCACAGTAAAGACTGTCACCGTGAGCTCTGAAGGAAATTGACTCTTATTTGACACCAACAGGAAGCTGGACAGTGAGAGGATCTGATGAAAATAAGAGTTTCCACTGGACAGTGGAGGTTTCCTTCCTCGTTAGAACGTTTACATTAGAACTACTGTTAAAATCAAGTCATTTGTCTTTGTTGTTAAAGGAACATCTAAAACTTTTTGTTGTTGTCTGACTTCCTGTCTCTGGCTCTCAGCTCAAAGCTCATTGGCTCCTTTAAAAACGCATCATCAGCATATAGTCGATCAAACCTCATCATTATCTGAAATTACTTATTCTAAATATTACTTCATACACATCAGACCAGACCAGAGGCTTGGTTCAAGGTTCAAGGTTCAAGGTTCAAGGTTCAAGGTTCAAGGTTCAAGGTTCAGCTCAGTTTTTTGGAAACATTTTAAAGGCTTTTATTTTGCGTATTTCTGTTTGTGCGTGAAGAGAACAGACGAGCTGTTTAGACAGAGGCTGGGAATCATTTTTATTTTCCATAATGTGAAAAGTTTTGTCACTGTTCTGTTTTAATTGATCCCGAGCGATGAAAAAAAAAATAAAAATCACAACCTAAAAGACTAAAAACAGAAACTAACTGTACAGATATTTAAATCAAACTCTTCTTTAGACTCACTGAAGAGAAAAGTTTCATTCTCAGTGGAGTCGTGAGAGGTTTTTCATCCCCGAGATGGTTTTCAGCATAGTGTTGTCATCGTGAGGTCACTTCCTGCAGGTCTTGGACCGCAGCTGTCTCTTATGATCAGGTGAGCGCTCTCTTTCTTCCCTCCTCTGCTGCTTCTGATGTCTGAAACCAAACAAGACAAAACTAAATGACAAAAACGTCTTCACTTTGCGGCAGACGCCCTGACTTTGCGGCAGACGCCCTGACTTTGCGGCAGACGCCCTGACTTTGCGGCAGACGCCCTGAAGCTGTAATTGGTCCTCACAAAGATAGAAGCACACTCACTGTGTGTGGAGAGTCGAGCAGCTGAGACGAAGTGTCTGTTTTATAAAGCTTTTTCCGTCCTCGTCTTGTCTTGGTTGCCGCGGTGACCGTATCCACTGAATGTCCACTGACCAGGCCGATGATGGTTTTAGCTGCAGAGACAGACAGAGCATGACACGGAGCAGCAGCGCCCTCTGCTGGATGATGTCAGAACAACAACAAACCACAGCACACACACACACACACACACACACACGAGGACATTGTGTCTTCACTCTTCGTACTCTCCGTCTCAGCTGTAATCAGATTACACAAGTGTTATAAGAACATACGTGACGTCACACTGACCTCTGCTGCTCAGGATGGACGGAGAGCTTTGGATCAACTCCCCGATCTTCTGAAGAGCCCCGTCTGTCTTCACTGACGACTGGAGAGACACAGACAGATACCACAGACAGTCAGTCAGTGAGTCAGTCAGTGAGTCAGTCAGTCAGTCAGTCAGACAGTCAGTCAGACAGTCAGTCAGACAGTCAGTCTGTCTGTCTGTCTCACCTGTTTGTTGTTCGATCTCAGTCGTTTCTTTTGTCCTCAGCTGAACACGAGATCCTGAAACACACAAAAACATGAAAAATACACACGGGAAAGACACACAGACACACACACGACCAGACACACAACACAGACACACACACACGAACACACACACACACACAGACACACACACACAACACACACACACACCACACACACAGACACACAGCACACACACACACACACACAACACACAGACCACAACACAACACACAGACACACACACACACACACACCGACAACAGACAGACAGACAGACACACAGACAGACACACATACACACACAGACACACACACACACAGACAACACAGACACACACACACACACACACAGACACACACACACACACACACACACACACACAGACACACACACACACACACAGACACACACACACACACACACACAGACACACAGACACACACACACACACACACACACACAGACAGACAGACAGACAGACACACACACAGACAGACACACACACACCATACACAACACACACACACAGACACACACACACACACACACAGACACACACACACACACACACACACACACACACAGACACACACACACACACACACACACACACACACACAGACACACACACACACACACAGACACACACACACACACACACACACACACACCTGCACCTCGCAGCTCTTCCTCTTCCTTGCCGTCGTTGTTTTGGGAGTTTTCTTCCTGTCGGCCATGTTGGACCTCAGAGGAGAGACGCAGACGTCCTGTTGGAGACGGAGACGTTCACCTGTGTCAGTCTGTCCACTGCGACACAGACGTGTGAGTGTGTGTGTGTGTGTGCGTTACCTGTGTGTTCAGGTGTGTCTCTCTCTCCTCCGTCAGTCTCTCCATCTCTCTCTTCACGGCCTCAAACTCTCGGTCCTCCCGTCGTCTCTCCCTCCGTTCCTGGAGTCTCTCCATCTCCTGCTTCAGCTCCTCCACCACTGACACCTTCTTCTCCTCCACCTGTCGGTTCTCCTTCTCCTCCTCCTCCCTCCTCTGCAGCCCTTCTTTCAGATGCTCCAGTTCTGACACAGAGGACAGTCATCAGCTGATCACATCAATAAAGAGGTGGAGACACACTGACGGAGACAGACTGATGGAGACACAGACAGACGGAGACAGACTGATGGAGACACAGACTGACGGAGAGACAGACTGATGGAGACAGACTGATGGAGACACAGACTGACGGAGACAGACTGATGGAGACAGACTGACGGAGACAGACTGATGGAGACACAGACTGATGGAGACAGACTGACGGAGACACAGACTGATGGAGACACAGACTGACGGAGACACAGACTGACGGAGACACAGACTGACGGAGACACAGACTGACGGAGACACAGACTGACGGAGACAGACTGATGGAGACACAGACTGACGGAGACAGACTGATGGAGACACAGACTGATGGAGACAGACTGATGGAGACACAGACTGATGGAGACACAGACTGATGGAGACACAGACAGACGGAGACACAGACTGAAGGAGACAGACTGATGGAGACACAGACTGATGGAGACAGACTGATGGAGACAGACTGACGGAGACAGACTGACGGAGACAGACTGATGGAGACAGACTGACGGAGACAGACAGACGGAGACAGACTGATGGAGACACAGACAGACGGAGACACAGACAGACGGAGACACAGACTGATGGAGAGACAGACTGATGGAGACACAGACAGACGGAGACAGACTGACGGAGACAGACTGATGGAGACACAGACTGATGGAGACACAGACTGACGGAGACACAGACTGATGGAGACACAGACTGATGGACACAGACTGATGGAGACAGACTGATGGAGACACAGACTGATGGAGACAGACTGATGGAGACACAGACTGACGGAGACACAGACTGATGGAGACAGACTGATGGAGACACAGACTGATGGAGACACAGACTGATGGAGACACAGACTGATGGAGACAGACTGACGGAGACACAGACTGATGGAGACACAGACTGATGGACACAGACTGATGGAGACAGACTGACGGAGACACAGACTGATGGAGACACAGACTGACGGAGACACAGACAGACGGAGACACAGACTGACGGAGACACAGACTGACGGAGACAGACTGACGGAGACACAGACTGATGGAGACAGACTGATGGAGACACAGACTGATGGAGACACAGACTGACGAGACACAGACTGACGGAGACACAGACTGACGGAGACAGACGGAGGGAGACACAGACTGACGGAGACACAGACTGATGGAGACAGAGACACAGACTGATGGAGACACAGACTGATGGAGACACAGGACCTGATGGAGACCAGACTGATGGAGACAGACTGACGGAGACACAGACTGACGGAGACACAGACTGATGGACACAGACTGATGGAGACACAGACTGATGGACACAGACTGATGGAGGCACAGACTGATGGAGACACAGACTGATGGAGGCACAGACTGATGGAGACACAGACTGATGGAGACACAGACTGATGGAGACACAGACTGATGGAGACAGACTGACGGAGACACAGACTGACGGAGACACAGACTGATGGAGACAGACTGACGGAGACACAGACTGATGGACACAGACTGATGGAGACACAGACTGACGGAGACACAGACTGATGGAGACAGACTGACGGAGACACAGACTGATGGACACAGACTGATGGAGACAGACTGACGGAGACACAGACTGATGGACACAGACTGATGGAGACACAGACTGATGGAGACACAGACTGATGGAGACACAGACTGATGGACACAGACTGATGGAGACAGGTGTAGTTACCTCGTCTCAGCGTCTCCGCCTCTCTGTAACTTTCTTCAATCAGTTTTTCTTTTTCAGATGAAACTCGAAGCAGCTCTGACAAAATACACAACATGTTACACACACACACACACACACACACACACACACAGGTCACACCTGCGTTAACCGTGGCTACCACTCACTTACCTTGTTCTCTCTCTCCAGGTGTCTCCTCCTCTCCTCCTCTGACCTCTCCACCTCCTGCAGTCTCCCTCGCAGAGCTCCACCCTCAGACTCGAGCTCCGCCCTCAGGCCCTGGAGCCGACGGGTGAATTCTGCTTTCTGATTGGCCAGCTGCTCGCTGAGCTCGACACACCTGTCCTGGCTGCAGGTACGACAGAAGAGCGACACGTTTCCTGTCGGTTCAGGTGTGTAATGATCGTTCAGTGACAGTGTTGATCACCTGTCAGGTGTACCTGAGTGTCAGAGCGTCCTCCAGCCGTCTTTTCTCTCTCTGGCAGGTCATCCACCTTTCACACACCTGTCCGCTGATCTCTGCAGCGCCGCCAATGCTCTCCTTCTTCAGCTCCTCCATGGCGGCATGGAAAACACTGCTGCTCCGCCCTCCTCCACCTGAACCAACCACCAATCAAACATCAGCTGAAACAACAGGTGCGTTCAGTCTGTGTGATGACTCGTTACAGATGACCCACCTTGACTTCCTGTCCTCAGACGCTCCACTTCCTGTGTCAGACTGCTAACAGGTGTTGGCCTTCTCCTCCGATTGGCTTTCCGAGGTGGTGAAGGCGAGTCTCTGCGGCGTGGAGCTGCTTCTGATAGGCTGTCACAACACCTGTCGGTCTGCTGTCTGAAGCTGAGCCTGGAGAGCAGTCACCTGAGGAGTCGACAGAAAAAGACGAGGTTAACGCTGAGGAGGCCCTGCGGAGGCTCCACCCGTCTGTGGTGTGTGTGCAGGTGGAGGTCCGCACCTCCGTCTGCAGCTGGAAGATGCCGTTCACCAGAGCTTTGTTCTCTTTGGACAGGCGGCCCGACTCTCTCCGTTCAGACTCCAGAGACGAAAACAGAGAGTCACAGTTTGAACACTCGTCCAGATCTACAGGAGGGGGGAGGAGAGAGGGAGGAGGAGAG
>CM024806.1:21362456-21367456 GCA_014281875.1 Nibea albiflora
CCGAGTCACAGAAAGACGTCCAGAACGCGTGTGGAACGTTCTCAGACTGCTCAAAGACTGCACTCTCAGAATGGTTAATTCTGTTCTAGTTCATGATGTTCAGGTTCATTCTGTTCTAGTTCATGATGTTCTAGTTCATGATGTTCTGGTTCATGATGTTCTGGTTCATGACGTTCAGGTTCATGACGTTCAGGTTCATGATGTTCAGGTTCATGACGTTCTGGTTCATGACGTTCTGGTTCATGATGTTCAGGTTCATGATGTTCTAGTTCATGATGTTCTAGTTCATGATGTTCTGGTTCATGATGTTCAGGTTCATGACGTTCAGGTTCATGACGTTCTGGTTCATGACGTTCAGGTTCATGACGTTCTGGTTCATGATGTTCAGGTTCATGATGTTCAGGTTCATGACGTTCAGGTTCATGACGTTCAGGTTCATGACGTTCTGGTTCATGACGTTCTAGTTCGTGACGTTCTAGTTCGTGACGTTCTAGTTCGTGACGTTCTGGTTCATGACGTTCAGGTTCATGACGTTCAGGTTCGTGACGTTCTGGTTCATGACGTTCAGGTTCATGATGTTCTGGTTCATGACGTTCTGGTTCATGACGTTCTGGCTCATGACGTTCAGGTTCATGACGTTCTGGTTCATGACGTTCAGGTTCATGACGTTCAGGTTCATGACGTTCTGGTTCATGACGTTCTGGTTCATGACGTTCAGGTTCATGACGTTCAGGTTCATGATGTTCTGGTTCATGATGTTCTGGTTCATGATGTTCTGGTTCATGACGTTCTGGTTCATGACGTTCAGGTTCATGACGTTCAGGTTCATGATGTTCAGGTTCATGATGTTCTGGTTCATGATGTTCTGGTTCATGATGTTCAGGTTCATGATGTTCAGGTTCATGATGTTCTAGTTCATGACGTTCTAGTTCATGATGTTCTGCTTAATGACGTTCTGGTTCATGATGTTCTGGTTCATGATGTTCTAGTTCATGATGTTCAGGTTCATGACGTTCAGGTTCATGATGTTCTAGTTCATGACGTTCTGCTTAATGACGTTCTGGTTCATGACGTTCTAGTTCATGATGTTCTGCTTAATGACGTTCTGGTTCATGATGTTCTGGATCAGGTTCAAATGATACATTTCAAATGTATTCATTAAATTTACACTGTAAAAAACACTCAGTGAAACATTAAAGTACAAACAGACGATTTATTGTTTTTCAGGAGAACAAAAATTTGACCTGTTTTCTTCATTTGATCATTTTAGTTATTTGAATATAAACGTCTCTGAGGAATGAACGTTTTCAATGAATAAAGAAAAGTTCAATAAAAATATGTTTGATATACGTTTGTGGTTTCCTGAGTCGACCTGCCTCGTGAATCAAAGTGAGATATTAACGAACAGATATTGGTTGTTTTTCTGCGTGAAGACGTTCAGCTCTGGTGTCAGATGCTCATTTTCTTTCCTCTCTGAACCTTTCGTGTTTTTTGTCCTGTGCAGTCGCATCAGAACTATTTTTCCATTGTTCCTCTGTGAGTTTTCTGCGTTGTGACTCCCCTCTCATGACTTCCTGGAGGGCCCCATCCCGCGGGTTGAGCCTCTCTGCCGTGCTGTTTCAGGCTCTTTGTTCTGTAAAGACAGAAGCCTTTGAGGGTCAAATATGACGGGACGATCTCCCGTCTGAAGCGACTGTGAGAACGTTTTAACACGATGATCTTCAGTCACCGTGCCCTCAGAAATGTCTCACAGGTGAGATCTGATTGGCTGTCCTCCGCCTGTTTGTAGCTGATGATGATGATGATGATGGCGATGGTGGAGCGGCTCTCATCTTTTCATGCTCTCCCTCTGAATACCAGATGTGAGAATTTTTTGGGGGGGTTACAATCTCCTGTCTGTGAGCGTCTCTGGTGTCTGCAGCGTGGGATTATGGGAGGACGACGTGCTGTCAATCATTCAGAGGGCGTAGGTGTGATTTCCCTCTCATGCTGCAGGTTGGTTTTGGATGGAATCTCATTACCGGCCGTGTTTCAGGGTGACTGACAGCAGAATAATGTTTGGGGCCCCCAGAGGCCCCGAGCCGGCTAAATGTTAAATGTATGAATGCATGGGAGTCAATGGAGAGATGAAGTGTAGCTGAATATTTTTCTCTTCCTGGGAAACAGTCACAGAATGAGGAGTGTGGACCCTGAACGCACAGTTTGGCTGCTGTTTGATGGCTTCAAACACAACGCACACGAACGCATCACATTAACTTTATTATTATTATTGATCATGTTTCTGTCACAGCTCAATTTTTTTTATTCATAAAGAAGTCTTAACATTGTTTTTTTCCAACGTCAAACTCATTTTTATACATCAATAAAAATCTTTACATCTAACACATTATAGATAATCAAGAATTGATTCATGTTTCGATCACAGTGAACAAAGTTATCAACCCTGAAACATTAAAGGTCCAGTCTGTATCTCAGCCGCCTCACCTCACCCACTGCTGTGTCAGTATGCATGATTCTTCGGGTTCTGTAGGTTCTTCGGGTTCTGTAGGTTCTTCGGGTTCTGTAGGTTCTTCGGGTTCTTTCCACTTGAACATCACATGGATCCTGAATCCTTTCAGTCTTGACTCAGGGAGAGAAAAAGAAAATGTCTTCTTTAATTGGTATTTAACAGCTGTTTCCTCTGTGTGTGTGTGTCTGTGTGTGTCTGTGTGTGTGTGTGTGTGTATCGATCGCATTAAGCGTTGCCGGTGGTCACGGATCTTTATTGATTTACAATTTTTAAAAGAAGAAACTTGTGTGTGTGTTTATGACTCTCTTTACACACACACACACACACACACACACACACACACACACACACACACACACTAATTAACTCGGCAGTCTCTCTCAGTTTGATTGACAGTTCTGTGTTTTTGTTTTTGTTAACGAGGCGTCTGTTGATGTCATTGACATCACCTTCAGCTCAGGTGTTTGATCAACTTCCTGTCAACATGTTGTCCTGATCTGTCTTTGTGTTGGTCAACCTGGTTGCCTCAGCAGACGTTGCCGTGTTGCCGGGTCACAGAGTTTCTTTCATCTCGTTGGCAGAAAATTAAAGTTTGACATTTTTTAAATTTTCCTTTTATCCTGCTTCCTGTTTCTGTCATCAGCTGAGCCTTAACGAGAAAAGACTTAACGAGAATCTGTCTTAACAAGAACAAGGAGGACTTAACGAGAATCGTCTTTAATCAGGATAACACTGCTGATGTTTGATTGGTTCCTGTTCTGGGACAGCGTGTGATTGGCCGGAGCTTCGGGCTGAAACATGAAACCTCAGCTGGATGAGCTGCACTTAATTACAAATCCAAATGAGGTTAATTAAATATGTAAATGAGCTCATCTTAAGAGAAGCCGTGAGGAGAAACAAACGCTTCCTGTTCAGCTAAACAGCAGCTGATTGGTTTAAACGGGATGGCTTAACGAGGTCATTAACGAGCTGTGATCACCTGGCAGTGTCTGTAATTAGCTGTGAAGTTCCTCAGGGTTCCATTGTCGGCCCTGTCATATTTTAATTAATTAATTTATTAACAAACTTTTCAAATTTTGACCCAACAAAGTGTCTTGTGTTCGTCTGAAACTTCCTGTCTATGGCGAGGTTTACAGGAAGTTCAACACCAGCGAAGGAAGGCCTTTCAGAATAAAACAAACAGATCATCTGATCACCTGTCTTCAGTGGGGGATGAATCCACATTTGTTTGGACACCATAGAAGAAGTAGTTTGAGTCTGAATATAGAAACACTTTAATGAGCCCCTCCTCCTCGCCCTCACAGTGATGAAGAACAGACAAGTTGTCTGTTTTAACTTTATCTCATTTAATTATCTCCTTGTCCTCTCTGCATCACAGTCTGGAAATCCTGGACAAGCCTCTCCAGGCCTGGAAAAGCCTGCCTGTGTGTGTGTGTGTGTGAGCAGCAGTGATTGACAGCTGACATTAAGTTGTTTAGCAGTAAATGTCAAAGTCTGAATATCCCGTCGCTTTGTTTGACCCCGTCTGTCTGCCGTAGAGGAAGTTAAATCTTCTGTCAGATGAAGATCACAAATCAGTTTTTATCCAGATCAGCAATCTGAACCAGAGACCGGCAACGACAACAGCAACGAAAACAGCAATGACAACAGCAACGAAAACAGCAATGACAACAGCAACAAAAACAGCAATGACAACATCATCATCAACAATAAGAATCATAATAATTATCCACCTTCCAAACAGAAACTGAAGATGAGTTAATAATTAAATTAATAAATTAATTAAATGAACGTCCTAAAAATTATTTACAGTTTACTGTTAGCAGTTAGCTACGTTAGCTGCTAATGGCTAACTGCTAACAGACTGGCAGTTTGAGGCAGCAGCGCTGCTGTTGCTTTGACCTCCTGTACAGATGTAACATCACATGCTAACACTGAGAGGACGGCTAACTAGCTAATGTAGCTAACCGCTAATAACACATGAAGCCATCTGTCCGTCAGAAAACTAAGTCAGCCTAGCCACATGCTAAAGGAGCTAACAGGGGTGACTCAGGTGACCAGGTGAATCTGAAGTTTTCAGGATGTTTGTGAACTGAACATGTCACAGAAACTTCATGAAGAGTTCAGATCAGAACATCTGCGACACATCTGGACAGATTTTATCTCTCCTTGACCTCAACGTGTGAGTGTGTGTGTGTGTGTGTGTGTTTTAACAGCTGGTACTCTGGTCCTCAGCCTGTGATGCCATCTGACACACACATACACACACTTTGTGACTTTTCATAAGATATGCAAAATCACACATTTGTCTGCGGCTATAAAAAGGAGATCAGTGTGTGTGTGTGTGTGTGTGTGTGTGTGTGTGTGTGTGAAAAAGAGAGAGAGAGTCATAATAGCTGTTAATTAGCTCCATGTTCAAACCAGCCGTGGATGCTAATTAGCAGAAAACCTGTCCAGCATTTGGTGTTAATTAGAATGACAGGCCCAAACA
>CM024806.1:21372456-21384197 GCA_014281875.1 Nibea albiflora
GCCTCTCTCCACGCCGCGTGGCGAGCTGACAGGATGTTGAGTCCAGTTAAACCAGGAGGTGAGGAGGAGGGAGACGGGGCGTGCGAGATACAGAGAGCATGTGAAGATAGATAGAGAGAGAGAGAGAGAGAGAGAGAGAGAAAGCGGCGAATCAGATTGCTGAGACAGGTGAAGTCAGGTGAAGCCTCCGGACTTGTCTGCAGTTGTCGTGGCGACGGCAGGTTGAAGGATGTGCTGGTTAGTCACCGTGGCGACAGAGAGGACACCTCCACTCGCTCTCTGCGCGACCTTCTGCTCCGTCGCCATGGATCAACGGCAACAACCTCACCACGGCAACCAGCCGGGGATGATGAATGGCCGCAGCTGAGCGGCTGTCAGAGTCCAGGGAGAGGCTGTGACATCACAGAGGGGGCAGGGCAACACAAGATGACAACACACACAGGCTGTTTACATTTTACACGTTCTTCACTTCCTGTTTTTATTCTTTTGTTTTGATTGACGGTTGCACTGTTTGTTTTGTGTGCAGGTGGTGGTCTCTACGACAGTGAACGTGGATGGCCATGTTCTCGCCGTCTCCGACAACATGTTCGTACACAACAACTCCAAACATGGCCGCCGAGCCCGGAGACTTGACCCATCTGAAGGTACGCAGGTTTCCAGGTTTGAACCATTCAGCTGACCTGACATGAGACTGATCTGTTTCCACCAACATCAGGTCAAAGTGTACGATATTCAGAGTGTTACATTTACATTTGTCATTTAGCAGACGCTTTTATCCAAAGCGACGTACACAAAAAGGGAACAATCAAGGTGCAGTGCGATAAGAGAGCGTTAGTGTAACAATAAGTACTGTGACAGCTCTTAAAGGGGGAGCGTTCTCATGTCCAGCTGTTGGTAGTGTTGTAGAGGAGGTCCTCTCTGAAGAGCTGGAGAGAGCCGCCGTGTTCTGGATCATCTGAAGAGGTTTCACTGTGCGGGCTGGAGGCCGTCAGGAGGACGGTACAGTAATCTAGTCTGATGACCATTGCTTGTGTCAGGAGATGAGTGGCATGTTGTGTTAGGTAAGGTCTGAGTTTTCTGATGTTGTAAAGTGCAGCATGACCAGGCAACTGAGGCGACATGATTGGAAAAGGTTAGTTGGTCATCAATCATAAAGTTTAACACCACCCTGGTGGTGATGTCATGGTGTGTTGTAGGTTTGGCTGGAAGGAGCTCCAGTTCAGCTGGAGGTGATGTTCCTTCATCCATGTGGCGATGTCTGAGAGGCAATCAGAGACTGAGGGGTCATCAGGGGGAAATGACAGATACAGCTGAGTGTCGTCTGCATAGCAGTGATAGGAAAAGCCATGTGAGCAGATAATTGGACCAAGGAGGTGGGTGTAGAATACCGGGGGGAGTGTTAGTGTTCATACCACAGAGGAGGTTTCAGGCCCAGCAGTCAGCAGCTTCTATGGACATGATGGCAGAGGAGCAGAGAGTGAAGAGGACGCTGACGGAGGAAGCTAAGAAGAGAAAAGGAGAGAGTGAGCGAGCAAGAAGCCGCCGGACAAGAGTAAATCTGGGACTGACTTTTAGTGGTTGGTGGAATAAAGGCTGACAACTCTCTGACCAGCTGATCGGTTGTAGCGAGCTGATTTTAGTCTGAAATATAGCTCTGAAGTCTTGAAGCATCTGAACCAGAGAACCTGAACTGCCAGTGAGGGAGGCAGAGAGGGGAGTGTAATTTGGTCTTTGAAGAGGAGTCACCCCAGTGGCTTGTGGGTAGGAAGACCAGACGCCTCACGTCCCCAGAGAGGACAGTGTGTGTGTGTCTTTTTGCAGGCCGTTCAACCTTTTTAATTGCCCTCCTAATTAAAGACTGTAACCATAGAAAACCGCCCCTCCCCGTCAGAGCCCAGTGGAGTCCCGTGGGTTTGAACCCTCTCTCCTCGTTTCACTGTTCCTCTGTTCTGCTTCAATGTACAGAGTGTACATTAGAAAACCTACACAGAGTGAGGACAGACTACCCTGGACATCAGTATGGACTGTAACTGTGACAGCCAATCACCTTTTTGAACCAATCAGCAGGACAACAGATAAACTCAGAGCAGGTGAAAGATTAAAAAGCAACTACAACAAGAAACATCTGATTTCCTAAATTATGTCATCAAGTGTAAAAATCACAAAATTCTTCTTGACTTGAGGACCTACCTGTCTTTGTATAGAACCTACCCGTCTTTAAATAGGACCTACCTGTCTTTGTATAGAACCTACCCGTCTTTAAATAGGACCTACCTGTCTTTGTATAGGACCTACCTGTCTTTAAATAGGACCTACCTGTCTTTAAATAGGACCTACCTGTCTTTATATAGGACCTACCTGTCTTTGTATAGGACCTACCTGTCTTTATATAGGACCTACCTGTCTTTGTATAGAACCTACCTGTCTTTGTATAGAACCTACCCGTCTTTAAATAGGACCTACCTGTCTTTGTATAGAACCTACCTGTCTTTAAAAAGGAACCTACCTGTCTTTGTATAGGACCTACCCGTCTTTAAATAGGACCTACCTGTCTTTAAATAGGACCTACCTGTCTTTATATAGGACCTACCTGTCTTTATATAGGACCTACCTGTCTTTATATAGGACCTACCTGTCTTTGTATAGAACCTACCTGTCTTTGTATAGAACCTACCTGTCTTTAAATAGGACCTACCTGTCTTTAAATAGGACCTACCTGTCTTTGTATAGAACCTACCTGTCTTTGTATAGAACCTACCCGTCTTTAAATAGGACCTACCTGTCTTTGTATAGGACCTACCCGTCTTTAAATAGGACCTACCTGTCTTTGTATAGGACCTACCTGTCTTTATATAGGACCTACCTGTCTTTATATAGGACCTACCTGTCTTTGTATAGAACCTACCTGTCTTTGTATAGAACCTACCTGTCTTTAAATAGGACCTACCTGTCTTTAAATAGGACCTACCTGTCTTTGTATAGGACCTACCTGTCTTTGTATAGAACCTACCCGTCTTTAAATAGGACCTACCTGTCTTTGTATAGGACCTACCCGTCTTTAAATAGGACCTACCTGTCTTTGTATAGGACCTACCCGTCTTTAAATAGGACCTACCTGTCTTTATATAGGACCTACCTGTCTTTGTATAGAACCTACCTGTCTTTGTATAGGACCTACCTGTCTTTAAATAGGACCTACCTGTCTTTATATAGGACCTACCTGTCTTTGTATAGAACCTACCTGTCTTTGTATAGGACCTACCAGTCTTTGTATAGGACCTACCCGTCTTTAAATAGGACCTACCTGTCTTTGTATAGAACCTACCTGTCTTTATATAGGACCTACCTGTCTTTGTATAGGACCTACCAGTCTTTGTATAGGACCTACCCGTCTTTAAATAGGACCTACCTGTCTTTGTATAGGACCTACCTGTCTTTAAATAGGACCTACCTGTCTTTATATAGGACCTACCTGTCTTTAAATAGGACCTACCTGTCTTTATATAGGACCTACCTGTCTTTGTATAGAACCTACCTGTCTTTGTATAGGACCTACCTGTCTTGACTCTGGAACGAACAGGGTCCAGGTGCTGTAATGTCATCTTAAGTCTTCAGTGACACACTGAACACATACACACACATGCACGCACACACACACATTTGGCTGGTAATGACTTCTTTCTCTCGTCTTTCAAGTGCTGCAGATTAATTATAAAGTGAAATGAAAGAACTGAATCTGTGTGTGTGTGCACACATGCGTTTATGTGTGTGTGAGTGAACTAAGCTAAAGAGGATAAAAGCCATGACCCAATTAAATCACACTGTGTGTGTGTGTGTGTGTGTGTGTGTGGGACCTTCAGTACTATAACAGTCTTAAAATGTAGTTTCCCAGCTTGGATCTCTCAGAGTGGTCATGTGATAAATGTGTGAGGTGAGACAGTGACGAACACACAAACCTAAAAACACAGTAATCAGATTACTTTGTAGTTTAACAGTCTGACCTGCTGGACGAACTACAACAACGACAATCACTCTTCCTCTGAGAACCTCATTTACCCAAATGCTAACATTTACCTGTCTGTCTGTCTGTCTGTCTGTCCGTCTGTCCATCCGTCTGTCCGTCTGTCCATCTGTCCGCCTGTCTGCCTGTCTGCCTGCCTGCCTGCCTGTCTGTCTGTCTGTCTGCCTGCCTGCCTGTCTGTCTGTCTGCCTGCCTGTCTGTCTGTCGTCCAGCAGCCACTCCCTGTATTAAAGCCATCAGTCCCAGTGAGGGCTGGACGACAGGCGGAGCGACCGTCATCCTGATTGGAGACAACTTCTTTGATGGTCTGCAGGTCGTCTTCGGCACCATGCTGGTGTGGAGCGAGGTAACACACACACCTGATCGATGATCAGTAATTAATTCAGGTAATCATTGATAGCCAATTGCTTCACAGATTATACTTTGACCAATCTGTCTGTCTGCCTGTCTCCAGCTGATCACCCCTCATGCGATCCGGGTCCAGACGCCTCCCCGTCACATCCCCGGGGTCGTCGAGGTCACGCTGTCCTACAAGTCCAAACAGTTCTGTAAAGGAGCACCGGGCCGCTTCGTGTACACAGGTAACACACAGGAAGTCACTGTGACCTCATCACAGGGTTCATGCTACCCGCTGGTCCAGAAGGAAACACATAAAGATACTACATCCTGTTTAAAGCTGCTGACAGTAAACAGACGACAGACTTTGTCTGGATGTGTCGGTGAATCTTCCCTCTCAGAGTAATTACACACATTTAAATCTCATTAACCCTCACACTCGTTAATGACCTCACACACACACACAGTGTGATGTCATCAGTCACATGACCTTCACTTTCATACAGCAGCTGCTATCACACCTCAGTGCCACTCACCTCCAGTGGGCACCACCACACTCCCAGCATGCTTTGCACCACCTCTGGTCAGCATTTCACCAAGGCAGCCGCAGACACTGACCTTGTCTCACAGGAAGTGTTTCAATCCTGAATATAATTAATGATGATTAATACAGATGATAAGAATGTGAAGTCAGTAAAGTGCTGAGCACATCAAGGCATCCGTAACAGAACAGAATAAAATACAATGATGGAAATTTGAATTTAGAATTTTGTCACTGCAGGAAGTGAAAATACAGGAAATAAAGAAAAGAAAAGACAAGAGAGAACTACAGCTCCCATGATCCTCTGCTGTTTTTAGAGTCTGTTGATCAAACAGCTGATCAGTGTCACATCACAGATCATTACCAACTGATCATCTTTATTCACACCAATGAAAAAACAAACGACATGTAGCCGATACCACGGTGACGACCAGTCAGAGCTCACTGATTGGACCGTTACAGTCCGCCCCTGCATCAGTGAACGAATCAGATAACAACATTACCAATGATCAATAACAGCGTTAGTTATCCATGAAATTAAACAAATCTGATCAAACATTTTGTTTTCATGAGATTCAACGTTAATCAGACGTTGTAGAAAGGTTCGTTTTTAGGTTTGAGACAGAATGAACCTTTAAGGACTCACACAAGGTCACACACACACAGGAGGCTGGAGATAACACAGACATCTGGAGAGCTAACACGTTAACATGCTCACACACTCTTATAACTGCTGCTTGTTGTTACGCCCTGTGAGCCTTCAAGGACTGAACACACACACACACACACACACACTGTTTGTGATGTATAGGAGTGTCGGTGTAAAGCCTGTTAAATGCAGCTGAACCACGACGGATTATGATTCACACACACACACACACACACACACTCTCTGCTGCATTCACTGATGCTCTGATTTATCACCATCCGACCACATTAAAAGTCTCAATCAAACAGGAAGTAGAGTATATGAAACAGGAAGTAAAGTTCCTGCAAGTAGAGTTGCAGTTTCCAGTGAATACGGCGGACCAAACACAACTCCGGCCAGACCGATGAGCAGCTAATCTTGCTGGGTTTTGTCTCCTGACATCTTGGGCTGAGTCGGTTCAGTTAGCTACAGAAGTAGAAACTCAGTATTTGAGTAAAAATACTCAAATTAAAAAAAATACTTCCATCTGGATCCTCAGCATGTTTTTGACTTTTTTTTTGTCGTCTGCAGCATTGAACGAACCGACCATCGACTACGGCTTCCAGAGGTTACAGAAGGTCATTCCCCGTCACCCTGGAGACCCCGAGAGACTGCCCAAGGTGCACACACACACACACACACACACACACACACACACACACAAACAATTGTTTTATACAAACAGACAGACTCTCTGATTGTTGTTAGTGTCTTTTCCATCAGTCCTGGTTCTGGTCTGCTGCTCAGAGTTCTGATAATCATCAGCTGCTGAATCTACTGATTCTACTGTGTGTGTGTGTGTGTGTGTGTGTGTGTGTGTGTGTGTGTGTGTGTGTGTGTGTGAGATGGCCTTTAACACACATAGAGTCTTCGTTGAATAATTTGCAGTTTTACACTGAAACATATTTTCATTTTTCTTCCTCTGGGTCCAATTCAGTTTTTCCAGTTTTTCTGACACACCATCATATTTCAGAGCTTTGGTTCTGATACTGAGGTCTGGACCGAAACATGAAACACTGAAATCAGATTCATGTAATGTGGACGAGGTGTTAGTTTTAGTTAGTTTTAGTTGAGAAGATCTGGACTAAATTAGCAGAACAAGTCAATCTTCATTAAAGATGTCATTTTCTGTCATGCATCAACGATGATCATCGATCGAAAGCGTCGACTGAAACTAAAGAAAAGGTCTGTACTCGGAAACTCGATGATTTGATCAGTTAAAGACCCAAGTCGACCTCTGGACATGGACCTCTGGAGGTGGACCTCTGAACAGGGAGCTCTGCAGTGCCTCCTCTGTGATGTGAACTGACATGCTGTTAGCTCCATAATGAAAAGCCCATCCCAGCACGTCTTTAATAATTCATCTGTAATGGTTTTATTCAATTACCCACGCTGCCTTGTGCTCGGCCTGCAGCAGAGCGACCGTCGAGCACAGAGTCTAATGACTGGAGGAGATCCTGAAGTCAGACTCCAACAGACCAGATCTGAAGCAGGTTTATTGATCCAAACATCACTCTGGTTTCAGAGACCTGCTTCACTTTCAGTTGCTTCAGTGTTCAGTTGTTTGTTCTATCACTGTTCAGTATGAACGTCTTCTTTCTGCTGCTGATGAAGACCATGTTTGTGGTCAAAAGCAACGTTACAACAGGCCAATCAGAGCGCTGTGCTGTGACATCACGACTCTGTGTTAAAGTCGTTTCTATGTAAATTAACTGACACAACAGGAAAGAGCTTTAAAGTCAACACACACTCACACACACCTTTTATTCAATCATCTTGTGTCATTGTGTGTGTGTATGTGTGTGTGTGTCAATCTCCTTCCTTGCCACATGGCTGCACTCACTGATTACCTGATTTGACTGTTTCAACTTTCCTGTTTGCGGATGGGCTTTACACACACACACACACACACACACACACACGATTACCAGTCTTATCAGATTGATAAAAAATCACTTCTGGTTTTTGTTGTTTGGTGTGACATTGTGTGTTTCCACATTCGTCAATAGAACATAGTTTGTGAAGCATTCGAGTACCCTGGGAAGTTTGAGTTCCTGTCAGAAATGTGTGTGTGTGTGTTTTCTTGGTGAGAGGTGTCCCACCCTGTAGTGAGGATGGTCAGGCCTTAATACAGCATACAGAGACGTGTGTTAGTGTACAGACAGTCGACTCGGGCAGCTAAGAGGAGAAGAGTCCAGCCCAGCAGACAGCAGGGTTTGTGCTGCAGGTGATTTCTGGAATGAGTTGATTCATCATCAGTTTTACTGCTTTACTTTAAATCAGTGTCCAACCAGGAGAGCAGCAACATCTCGTCAGACAGACAGAGACACAGCTGTATGGACAGAGAGACAGACACAGCTGTATGGACAGAGAGAGGACAGACACAAGCTGTATGGACAGAGAGACAGACACAGCTGTATGGACAGAGAGACAGACACAGCTGTATGGACAGAGAGACAGACACAGCTGTATGGACAGATATGTCAGAGTTTATTCAGAGAATATTGTTAATCTATTTGTCGTTTATTAAGGTTAATTTCCTTTATTTAATTTAAGTGTGTGTGTGCATGTGTGTGTGTGTAATAATTGGTTTCCTCCTCAGCGATGACATCCCAACCTCCAGCTCCATTGCCGTGGTAACCTTGTTAATGTGTGTGTGTGTGAGAGCCACTTGTCATCTCACCGCGTAACGACGAAACACGTGTAATAATAAGATGTGTGTGTGTGTGTGTGTGACACACTTGAACACCGTTCTGCATAAACGAGCAGATTAAAGAGGATCGAGGCTGAACGCTACTCCAAGAAATTACTTCCTGTCAGCGCGTGTGTTGTGTGTGTAGTTATACAGTGACACACACACATGCTGAGTGTGGTCGGTGTGTTAAAGAGTAAAATCAATGTTACAGAGATAAAACAGGAAAGAACAAAGGACAGAAGACAGAAGAAACATCATCCCATGGACAGATGATGGACAGTGACTGAGGGGGCGGGGGGGGTTAAGTGAAATGGTTTGTAATGGAAAGCTGCAGATTAACGAGTTTAATTAAGATAAAGAGCCCCCCCCCGCCCACACACACACACACAGTGTGCAGTCATGTGACGTAGTATGAAGAGCTACGTAAAGAGGAATTGAGCAGGCGGACTCTGAAGCTAAACTACAGACAGGAAACAAAGACAGGAAGTCACAGACAAGGGGAATTACAAAATAAAACTGGAACACTAAACCAGGACAGTCGTGTTGTGTCTTCTTTTTGTGATATCTACCAGCTGTTATCTACATCAACAAACAAACATTCTGATGTTTTATTTTGAAGGTTCTTCCTGTCTCTGAACTTCCTGTGTGTGTGTTTCAGGAGGTGTTGTTGAAGCGGGCAGCTGACCTGGTGGAGGCGCTCTACGGGATGCCTCACAACAACCAGGTAACTTCACACCTGTCTGTGGATTGATTGGGGTCAAAGTTCATGTCTGACTTTAAGATGGTCGAGTTCGGTGGTCGATAACATTTATTTTCCTGTAAAGACATTTTCCCATGATGCTCAGCAAACAGGACATCCCTCCTCCTCCTCCTGCTTGTCCTCCTCCTCCTCCTCCAGGTTTATGAGTCAGAACCTCCTGAAACACAGAAACACTTCTTCACTTTATATTTACTCCATCCTCCCGACACGCTGCTCAACCACGACTTGATCACCACAAACACACACACACACACACACACACACATGAATGAGTAACCTTGAACAGAGAACAGAGGCTGTCAACGAATGTAAATCCAACTGTAGTAATAACATCACGTGTGTGTGTGTGTGTGTGTTGATGGTCACATGTCGTCCTCATTTGTGTCAAACATGAAGCTTCTTGTTTGAAGAGACTTCAGGGCTCCTCCTGCAGGCAACGTCCAATAATCAATTGATTACATCTTTATTCAGTCAATAGCTGTTATAGTTAGCAAGTCCCCTGGGTGACTGTCCAAAGGAGGCATAGCCCCAAACTGAAGCCCACGGTACACCACCAACCGCTCCACGTTTCAAAGAGATATTCCCCGCTCAGCAACGCACCACTGAGAGGCCAACTCTGGTCATTGGCAGCTCCATTTACCAATCAGAGGTCACTAAAAATTAATCTTTAATCGGTGTGTGCATACACCAAAACGATGTCGGACTCCTTAATTTTTTCTCTGGACCCCTGCCCAATGTGACCAGTGATGACATGTACAGCCGCATGTCGTCATTCCACAGTTGGCTGTCGAGGTGGTGTCCAGCAAACGATGTGAAGTTCATCACAGTCAGGTCTGGGAGTTCTGCCCAGTAGCCAGCTCCCCTGCATGCCACCAATCAGAGCACAGTAGTTAACCGCAGCTGTGCCCTTAAACAAAAAGGCTTTCTGGTCAAACCAAACCAGGTTGTATCACCTCTTGTATCACTGAACAGGCTTCACTGTGAGCATCCTGAGCTCTTCCCGAACATATAGATTTTATGTGGATGAAGTTAATGAATGTGACCATTAGAGAGCTGGAAGAAACTGGTATCCTCTGCTTTCCTCTGGAAAATGTCCTCTGTCTTTTAACATGGCAGGCAGTGGGGCTGTCGGTGGATGACCCTGACGCATCAGTGCATTTGACGCCAAAACTATAAGTCTGACAGCTTCAGCAGGTTAAAGTCAATGAGTAGACTACTTTTCCTACAAACTTATGTTATATATAATTATATAATTATGTCTGTAGAGTGAAATTTGAGGTAACGACAGCAGTTTTCTTGCAACAATGTCACCCACTCTCGCCTCTCCATGAGGTAATGTGAAGATGTGAACATGAATATTAAACAGGAGGCGTTCATTTATTTGTCTCCTTTGCAGGAAATCATCCTGAAGCGAGCTGCCGACATTGCTGAAGCTCTCTACAGTGTTCCCAGGAACCACAACCAGATCCCATCACTAGGCAACAGTGCCTCGCATGGCATGATGGGAGTTAACTCATTCAGTGGGCAGCTGGCCGTCAACGTCTCCGACACGACGCAAGGTAGTCCCAGTGCTGTCAGGAGTAATGGAGTACTGAGGAGTAATAGAATAGTGATGCAGTACCAGACCAGTGGGTCAGTTCCAGTCTGGACGAACACACAGTCCGCTCAGTGGACTCGTTTGGAGCTTTCATCTGTACCTCTTGGACTTCCAGTTTGCCACCTAATTTTGAACCATTTGGTCCCAAAATAAATAGTTTGGAACCAAAACATGGGGGGTTGACATCCTTACAATGATCAACTCAAAATAAGGATCCAAGAACCTTAAACAGAACCACTTCAAGCTCATTTCATAGAACATGAACTTCTGGATTATTGAACCAACAACAGAGTTGTCATGAACTGATCAGTTTGATTTCCTTTGATAAAGTCTCCTGGTTCTGGCTCTGGCTCTGGCTCTGGCTCTGGTTCTGGCTTTCGGGTGGTCTTAAAGGTTAAACATAAAGTTAAACATTTCATGTTGTTCACAGACCTGTGATGTTGTCCTCTTCCAGTTGGTTACAGTCGTAACACCAGTAGTGTGTCACCGCGGGGATACGTACCAAGCTCCACCCCTCAACAGAATAACTACGGTAACACTGTCAGCAACAGCATGAATGGCTACGGCAACACCAGCATGCCAAACCTCGGAGTGGACAACATCCCGGCTTCCTCAACGGGTCGTCTGCCACTCACCCTATGGCAGTAAGTATCAAGGTAAATACTACCCAACCACTACTACTGCTACTTCTACTACTATCACTACTACTGCTACTTCTACTACTATCACTACTACTGCTACTTACTTCTATCAACTTGGCTGCTGCTACTCTACTACTACTTACCACTACTACTGCTACTGCTACTACTACACTACTACTGCTACTTTACTTCTATCACTGCTGCTGCTACTTCTACTACTACACCACTACTACTGCTACTTCTACTACTATCACTGCTGCTACACTGGGTAAACTCAACCAATCAGTAGAAAACCCCCAGCCAGTCAGTCCTGATGTTCTGAACTAGTTTGAACCGGTGTTTCTCTGTCTGTGTTCCAGTTGTTCCCTCCAGTCCGACCATGGCCGTCTCTAACTGTAACTCCTCTCATGGAGTTTTCTCGTTCTCGGCCGCTGTCAAACAGAAGAGCGCCTTCGCTCCTGT
>CM024806.1:21384297-21447298 GCA_014281875.1 Nibea albiflora
GTTCAGTACAGCTGATATGTCTCCGTGCTCAGCGGCCTGCTGTAATCTCTGCTCTGTGTAAATATAGCAGAGAGTAATCTGTGGCATAATCTGTCATATTTGTATTCCCACACGGTCCTGTGACCGTCCAGCAGATAAGGAGGAGGAAGGAGCAGCGTTACGGCAGCGTTCAGCAGATAATGAACAACACAACATCCTGCTGCTGCTCCAAACACCAGCTTAGCTTAGCTTAGCATAAAGACTGAAAGCAGGGGGGAGTGTTAGCTCACATTTGTTTCTGATGCTGGAACAAAAACAGCAGCGTGTCGTATGTTCTCACCTCATCTCATGCTGGAGACTCACATGAAGTCTGAGTGAGTGCTGATGGTGACAGACACGCTGAGCTCTGTGGGGAACATCAGGAACTGCAACTGTGCACGTTACACACACACACACACACACACACACGTGTCACGTGTCACGTGTCATGTGTCACATGTCACCTCCTCCGGTCTGTCTGTGTGTTCAGCCATCACGAAGCTCGACACGCGTCGCCGTGATGCATCACAGACGTCAGCATCGTGTTTCTTTGGAGCCAGGAGCGGCCATATTTGTAGTTCAGCTGCTCTTGGATTTGACTCAGTTTGATTGAGCCTGTCAATCATAAGGTAGCCCCGCCCCTGAGTCCAAACTCTAAACTCTGTGTGGAAGAAGACGTCAAACAGACAGGAAGTGACGAGGAACTGTTTACTGAGACTTGCAACCAGCTCATTTCTCCATAAGACTCTATACTGTCTGACCAGTGAAGCTGCCCCCTGCTGGACTGGAAGGTTGCTGCAGACACTTTTCACAAACGACCACATTTAAAGCAACAACAGGTCAGAATGAACCTTCAACGGATCGGACAGAACGTTAGATAGTACACACACACACACACACACACACACACACACACTCTCTCACACACACACATACACACACACACACACAGTTAATAATTCTGCATGTTTTTAAGGTTTAATCTCTTCGTTATGTAACAGCTCATAAAATACTGAAACATTAAATGTCCATCCAGCTGTGACACGAACCATGAAACTTCACAACACTCAAATTAAGACAATTATCTTTTAGTATCAGAAATATTCTGGATTTGATTTGAGGCGTTTCCTGATGTAACATCAGACTAATACTGAGCTGTGACAGCAGGCAGCTTTCTGCTGCTTCTCCTCTTCTTCTGCGTTCATTTACACACCCACAGTTACGTTACATAACGCCTGTCTGTCTGACAGACGGTGGAAAAAACTGAAACACACTGATGAGCTGAACGAGAGCTGTTTAAATATTATCATGTGTTTAAGAGAAGACATGCTGCTCTCCTCACATCCATCTCATCCCATCACAGACGCTGTGTTGAGGATTTCACAGGTTAGTCTGCCCACGTTTTCCAGCTCGTCACTCACAGCCCACAGAGAGAGTCCACGAGCGGCTCGGGCTGAACTTCGAGGCTAAAGAGCTCCTGTTTGTCACCTGAACCAGCGCCCAGTCCCTTCATTGTGATGACACACACACACACACACACACACACACACAGGTTGGTTCATGGTCGCCACCTGGTGGCTGCAGCTTGTCACTGCAGCTCTCTGATCATTCACTGGAGTTTGCAGAGTGATGAGTATTTTTCCCTTTTTTCCCTCCAGGACTCGCAAACTCCAGAAACACTCCCAGCCCCATCGACCCAGACTCCATCCAGGTTCCTGTTGGCTACGAGCCCGACCCGGCCGACCTGGCTCTGTCCAGTGTGCCGGGCCAGGAGATGTTCGACCCGCGCAAACGCAAGTTCTCTGCCGAGGAGCTGAAACCACAGCCCATGATCAAGAAAGCTCGCAAGATCTTCATTCCAGAAGACCTGAAGGTAATTTGGAGTTGGTTCTGATGGTTTTGGTTCTCGGTCCAAAGATGAAATGAGAGTGACAGAAAGATAAAAGTAGAAAAGCTGTTTGTTTGTCTGAAATATCCCAGCCGACCCACTCAGTGTGTGCTGCTGCATTCAGGCCACGTGGGAGGGACGAGGAGAAAGACTCCTGTGTCTGTGACCTTCGAGCGCTCGCGTCAGTAAAAGCTGAGCTACGACTTCTGAAAACAAAAGTCTCCCTGAGCAGACGTGTGAGCGCAGACACTGGGTGAGCTTCTTATCCAGAGGCAGACTGCTGTGGATCAGCTCACCTTCAGACATCAGCTCCACCTCAGCTGCTTCCAAATGAAGTCTGCACACAGGCAGCTGCAGTCAGTGCCACAGCGTTAGCTTGCATCTGCTGCACAGTGTACTGCAGCTGACTCACTGACTGCGGATCAGAACCGGACCAGACGTTTCTACAGACAAACTTCAGTTCAAGTCTCAGAGACTGAACTGTCTGACAGACTGAACCATTAGCGCTGATTAAAATGGACTTGGCTTAAACCTGCACGCATGCTGGGGATGCAGCTGTAGAGAGGTGGACTCGCTGCTCTCCTATTGGCCTGCGGTGTGCCCTCCTGGTTAAGAGGCTTACATCAGACTGTGGTGAGGCTCCGTCCTCGTCTGAGAGGATTTGGCTTTTAATTTGTTCAAATAAAAAATGGATCTGTGCGTGGCTGCAGTCCAGTGACAGCACGTCCACAGAGGATGTGTTAAAGTCTCTATGAAGTCAGTCTCTGAGGACATGCTGAGTCCTCTCCTGTGATGACTCATCACCCGTCAGCCACTTTCCTCTCTGCAGAGTTAGCAGTGCTCCACAAAGTGACTGCACAGGTACATGTACAGTACAAGTGCTGATGAAGGTCAGTTGATTCAGAGTTTTAGAGCTTTGAGGCTGCTGAGCCCAGGTGCTTTGCCCAGCTCCGGTTCTGGCACGACACTGGCTCCACCCCCATCATAATAAACTGTAGTTCAGGTTAGTGTGACAGTTTGTATCTGCTCCTGTCGCTCAGTAAACTTTTATCACACCAGGTAAAACTGCTCTTCCATGTTTATCTTTCCTTCTTTCACGTCTCCTCTCTCCTCCCTTGTGTCCTTCGAGCAGGATGACAAATACTGGGCCAGGCGCAGGAAGAACAACTTGGCAGCCAAGCGGTCCCGGGACGCCAGGCGGCTCAAAGAGAACCAGATCGCCATCCGAGCCGGCTTCCTGGAGAAGGAGAACTCGGCTCTGAGGCAGGAGGTGGCCGACCTGAGGAAAGAGCTGGGACGCACCAAGAACGTCCTGGCCAAGTACGAGGCACAGCACGGGCCGCTGTGAGGACACACACACACACACATATATATATGTACACATGTATACACAAACACTGAATGATCCACCAGTGACCCTCCGTTCACTCCTCCAAACACTCGGTCCTGAAGGCTCGACTCACGGCAGCACGCCCGTCTGTCTCTCAGCACCGTCTGACTTCCTGTCTGTGGCTCTCAGCTCCCATTGGTCCAGACTGACACCTCTTGACATTACAGATTAATTAAGAAAGGTTCAGTCATTTCCTAAACGAGCTGCTCCGCATCTGCTGCTCAGTCAGTGATTGAGTGTCACCAGCAGCAGCAGCAGCAGCAGCAGCAGCAGCTAATCTTACTGACTAGTCCAGCAGCAGTCAGCCAGCTCGGCGTCTGTCTTTCAGCCTTTTATTTCACCAAGCTCTCACCAACCACTAAAAGTCAGTCCCAGATTTACTCTTGTCCGGCGGCTTCTTGCTCGCTCACTCTCTCCTTTTCTCTTCTTAGCTTCCTCCGTCAGCGTCCTCTTCACTCTCTGCTCCTCTGCCATCATGTCCATAGAAGCTGCTGACTGCTGAGTAAACCTTGTCTTCTAACACTCCCCCAGAGTGAAACAAACTGAGCTAACATGAGCTAACAGACTGAGCTAATGTGAGCTAACAGCAGCTAACAGACTGAGCTAACAGCAGCTAACAGACTGAGCTAACAGCAGCTAACAGACTGAGCTAACAGCAGCTAACAGACTGAGCTAACGTAAGCTAACAGCAGCTAACAGACTGAGCTAACGTAAGCTAACAGCAGCTAACAGACTGAGCTAATTTGAGCTAACAGCAGCTACAGCTGGCAGCAGTTAGAGGCTCCTGAGCGACGGGGCGTTGCTTGCCGTGAGTCGGGCTGATTGTTCAGGATTATTAAACCATGTCAGGACGATTCTTTGGACCTGTGATTTCTCCTCAAGGACTCACCCCACAAACACTGAACCACCGTCCCATCAACACACCCGACCTCCGACCTCCGACCCGTGCCTCTCCTGGTAATGGCACTTTAGAACTACCGGCCCATCACAGACTGCAGGTGTTGTTTGCCATAATTCACCTGTTCACATGTACATACCTGCCCTTGTTCTGACTCTGTGTACCGCTTCTTGCCGCTCTCCTATTGGTCAGTCAGCTTTTTCTTGTTGTTTCCTCTATCAGGGCCGGTTCGCGCCTTTTTAAGGCCCCAGCAGTATTTTTATAGGAAGTGCAAAGAAAACACAAGATATCAAAACTTAAAGATGCACTCACTGATTTGGATTCAGCGCCCTGTGACGCCAACAATCTTTTATAGCAACCCATAAAATTTATTTTTTTACGCCCAAAATTTGTTACAACCTGAATTTGTTAACAGCCCCCAAAATCTGTTTGTTATAATCATGAAATCAGCTGTAACGACATCAGGGAGTGTATCTTTAAATACTTTGAATAAAAACGAGAGGAACCCAAAGAGAGTCGAGGTTTTCAGTTTGTTTTCGGGGGACTTAATCGACCAGCAACACGTTTTATTCTCAGTGTCTGAGCTGAATTCAGCTCCTGTGGTTGAACTGAGCGTCCTGTTCGCTGTCTCCAGTGTTTGTATGTCGACTGAACATCCTCCACTTCTGTTTGTCTGTTTGAATCTTAAAGTTCAGACTCACTGTGGAAATCTGAGCAGAGGCTTCGATCATAGATCATCGATCATAGAGCATCGATCGGTCCGAGCGCTGGAGACTGCAAAGCTGAATCTGTGTTTCGTCTCTTTTGCTCTCCACACACGCTGCCACAGCTCAAATGTGATTGGACGATATTACTCGGACTACAAACTGAAACCAGAACGTGTCCGCTGCCAAAAACTGTCCCTCTCTTTGAGATTCTGCAGTTAAATGCAGATATGTGTTTAAAAGACGAGACTGACAGTAAAACTCTTGAACGGATTCTGAAAGCGTGAGCTGAGATTTCTGCAGTGACGAGCACAAACTGAGCTGACGTGTCAGGTGACATCACAGCTTACGTTAATACAACCTAACAATTTGTGTGTTTGCTGATCAACAGTGAAGGAAAAACATTTATTAACCTTGAAAAATGTGATTTTCCTTTAACAAACTAAAACTTGTGTGAACGTTGAGCAAATGTTTTTCTAACACACAGAAAGATTTCTGGCTTCACTGGTTCCCAAACTGGTTCCCAAACTGGTTCCCTTCAGTGCAATAGATGTTCTTTGAGGCGTTGGCGTGGACTTTATTTCGTGTAGCTCAGTGACGAGTACGCCCCCCGGTGGCCGAGTGAGACATGAATGTATATTTGAAACAGTGTGCTGGGCGAGTGGTGTTGTCTTATACTGTGGATTCACTTTAGTACTCTTTACTACAGACCAAAAGAATACAGTATATAAAGGATATATTGATATATTAAAGGTTTTAATGTTTATACAGAGATATTCTTCTTGTTTTTGTACAGTCAGTTTCCTACATAGATATTTCCTGTGTATTTTAGAAAGGGTAAGATGAATATATATATAAACATGTATATATATAAACATGTATAAATATTACCAAACTGCGTGCCCGACCAGTCCGGGCGATGCATGGGCATTACGGAAACCCTCCCAGGTTTGTTTTGTGTCTGATCCTCCCTGCGTAGTTGAAATACCTCAAACCCCGCCCTGACTTTCTGACCCTCCATCACACCTGTGCAGGTGCTGCCGATTCAGTTTGTTTTGCACCAGGTGCTCGCCTCCATATAGATGCTTATGTATGTATGTATAGTTTCATGGCTATATTTGGCCCAGAGGAATGTATCCACCCGACCTGAAGCACTTCTTTTGCTGCATCCTGCTGTTCGGTTCTCTTTGCTTCTTCGGCTCTCTTCTGTTTGAGTCTGTGTTCAAAGATTTTTCCTAGATTTGTCCTTGATTATGTTTCTCATGATCAAAATAAGAATAAATGAATAAAAGTTCAACTCTGTGTCGGCTTTTTTCTTCTTCCTTCACGGAGGCGGCAGCATATCTCAGCTGGCTGAGCGGTCAGGTACGGCCTGCACGCCTGTTCATCAGCCACTTAGAGTCAGTTAACCTGTCAGGTGTGTTTGGACTGTGGCAGCAGGCTGATGAACTGCTCAGCTGTCTGCTGGAATGAAGCACACGTTCTTGTAAAGATCTCAGTGACCAACTTCCAATCCAATGCTGACCACCAGGGGGCAGCACCCACCGACCAACTGCATCACAGCATGAGGATGAGATGATCACCTGAACGGCCATAAACTTTATTGCAATGTAGTGAAGACAAAATACATGACTGTCTTTGAAATAGAGTAAAAGTGTCAGAGTATATTTCATCTGTTGTTGTTGTGCAGGTGAGAAGTGGAAGATTAAATGAAGTTTGCATTTTTCAAACATTTGTTGTTTGCCTTCATTTGAATGTGATAAATAAATCTTTGTGTTGGTTGTCAGTGTAACTCACCTGAATAATTGTACATGCTGTGTTGTCTATTCTCTCTCTGACTTTCTGATTTGAAGTTAAAGTCTTTGTTCTAACTTCTCTATGCAGCCGACATACCAGGCCGTCGTTCCTCGTCTCTCCACCAGGTGTCCTCAAGTTTGCCATCTTTACCTGAGTTTACCTGAACGTTTCATCCCTTTAAAAGTTTGACACTCAGGATGTGATGGAAACAAAGTGTCAGTGGAAAGTAACTAAGTACATTTACTCAAGTACTGTGTGGAGGGAGGGGCCAGGAGAGCAGCAGCAGGTGAGGTGATTAACACACCTGGAAACAGTTTGTTGATCAGTTTCCCTTTTTAGTCACGTGGACCTGAACACAGAGACACACTGCACGTGCTCAGAGATGAAGCTCTTCATATCATGTCATAGTTTACGCTCTGTAACGCCACGCTAACACCATCTGGGTTATTCTGCTCCATGAAAGTCCATGAAGTCTCCGTGTGTCCGAGACATGTTCCTCCAAAGACTTGAGCTCAGGCTGAACATAAAACCTGTTGGTTCAGTTAAAAAGTGTCGAAGCTCTTCGACCAAACAGACGCGTCACGTTAGCTCCGTGTCTGCATGACTGTGGGTTTAGCAGCTACAGCTAGCTTTTGTGTTAGCTTGCTGGAGGACTGGCAGCAATGGGCAGATTCAAGAGCTAAATGCTAATGTCAAGCATGCTAACATGCTGATGTTCAGCAGGTGGTCAGTGGAGCAGTGACTGCCGAACTTTAATGTTCTTCTTCTTTTAATGTCGGTGTTGCTCACGACACTAGTTTTATTTTTATTCATGATTTGAACAGAAAAGAAGTGAACGTTGTTTTTGTTCAGATGACTTTAGTATTTATTGCACGTTTATGTCGACCTGCTCAGGGAGAAAGCATGAATGTTTTTGTACGTGTCAGACTAATACATGTAATCAACATAAATATGAGAAAGGTAATGCACCTAAAATGTGTGAAGACAAACAAACTCTTGGGTTGGAAACAACAAGCCAGATGTTAGCAGTGTATCTCCACAACACGTCGTTCATGTTGTGTCTTCAGAAGTCTCTGAGCTCTGCCTGAAGCTGAGCGCTGTCGACTTGCAGAAGATGTTGATGTTTCTATCTGGAGACGATGAGTCAGGACTGAATGTGACGCCGACGACAGTCTGGACGTCACAGGTCGGGTTTGTTGGTCGGCTCTTTGTGTGTTGAGGCGATGAGCTTCATGTAGGCATCAGATGAGCCGTCAGGTCAGGACGGCATCTCAGCCTGGTGACAACCTGAAGCTTACGTAAGCCAAAAACAAAATACATAATACACGCTCCTAATACTGCAGCGGTCACCATATAATCCACCAACATGGAATATGGAGGGGGGTGCATAAATGTGCAGTTCATATCGTGGATGGGACGCAGCCATTGGTGGGATGCTCAGCTGGCTGTGTGCTGTTTTTTTATGTAAGAGGATTTGTGAGGGCCGCTGTGGCACGAGTCCTCTAAAGACTCGAGGTTGGATCATCTGTCAGACGCTGCCAGAGCCAATGAGCACAGAGGACGGCTTGACGTGGGTGGCGAGAGTCTTTTTGGTCGAGGACAGATTAAACCAGTTTGCCATTTTTGTGCATGAATCTGCTGAGGACGACGCCATTTTATACAATAAACAATATGAATATACAACATGTGACAATTAAACTGAGCTGACTGATCAAATCAAAAAGTCAAACTGTAGAACCACAGAAATCACCTTGATGATGGGTTTGCTAATGCTAATGCTAATGTCTGACAGAAGACTGGCTACTTTCTTCATAGTTAATGAGAATATGTCGGTGACACAGAAACAGGTTGATGGAAACACTGCTGCTAGTACTGATGTCAGCTTCTTCCACCTCAGAGCTTCATCAGGTCTCACTGTTTTGCAGTTTTGTGTTTTTTCAAATTAGTTGTCAGATGCTAGTTTTGACATCAGCTCGAGTCTAAACGTGGTGATGGTCCGAAGCTCGTGTAGTATGACGTCTGTTAGTGTCCCTGCAGGTGAGAAGCAGGTCCAGTAAAAGTCCAAATATCTTCAGAGGACAAACCTTCAGTGAAATGTTGAAGTCAGACCAGTTGGATGTCGCTGGGTTCACAGCAGCCTTCCCAAAGTTTGGGTCAGTAGGCGTCAGGTTTGTGCTGCTGGATGGAGGCCGATGGCAGCAGTTGAACGGGCTTCTGCGAATTGTTGACTTCAACAGGTGTGACTCAGACCCTGGAAAGACCCGAAGAAACGATGTTAATGCTTCAGTGAATCATCCAGGCACTTCACTGGCATTGTGCAAAGTGTGGCGCGTCTATAAATCTCTCCATGTAAACTGTGAGGTGTACAGTAGTATCAGTATGTGCTTCATTCAGTTAAATAGATTATTTATTAATTCCTCTGCATAAAGGCTGACCCTGCAAACATCAGTGTGAGATCATGAATGAAATATAATATCTCTGTATGAGACAAACAGTTTCTCTATCGGCTTCTTTTAACGCCGTCCAACAAATCTCTGCTAACACCAACATCTGCTGCCTGCCACATGTGTAAACCTTAACCCTGTCAGAGGCCACCGCAGGGTTAGTCCTACTGTCCAGCATACGTCAAAGGGATGAGTGATGAACACGCATACGTCCATCCATTCATTATTTCCCTGTCTAGTGAGGGTTTATGTTGTCAGCTAAATTCATCTCAGGCAGCGGATTTACAGGCTGGTTCAGAGCTTCATGTAACAGGACGGAGAGCTTACAGTCTTGGACCCCAGGGTGCTGAGTTTGGGGGGAGGGTAGGCAACAGACTCACAGTCTGGTGCTGCTGGTTTTCAGCACAGTCCAACAGAAAACCAAGACCAACCAAGACTGTCTGTTCTGTGTCACAGATTAAATACCTGCAAACTGGTAACAGTCCAAATCTGTCAGTCCAAGCTGATCCAGAAGGATGTCATAATGTCCAAAGTCATGATGTGACTCTCTCTGGGGCTTTGGTTTGTCGGTCAGTTGGTTTGTTGGTCGGTCGGTCAGTTGGTTTGTTGGTCGGTCGGTTTGTCGGTCGGTCGATCTGTCGGTCGGTTGGTTTGTCGGTCGGTTGGTTTGTCGGTCGGTTGGTTTGTCGGTCGGTCGGTTGTTTCGCATACATAATCATGGTCCCCAGAGGTTGAGTTCTAATGAATTTGTTGGTGCCATCATAATTAATATTAATAATTAAATATTAGTATTAGATGGACATTAATGAACAATGTATCCTTCATCCTTCAGCACAGACATGTCTGTTTGAAATGTCTCAGCAACTATTGGAGAAACTTTGTTTGATGTTTACATCCTACTAATTAATTTTACTGGTTACATTTGGAGCATAATTGCATAATAATGTAATTTAACAGCAAAGCACGAGATTTCTGACCATGAGTGGAAAACAGAAGACGTTCCCATCAGCCTCAGCTGTGTTTACTGCTAATTAGGAAATGTCTGTTAGACCTCTGTAACTTAGAGTTATGACTTCTCATCATTATGATAAACAATGCCAGAGGTCAACGCTGACTTTTGTTTGGTTCGGTTCAAACGTGGTCTGATTCATTTGACTTGAACATTCAAACTAAAGCTTGACTGCAGCCTGAAACTAATTAATCAGGTTCTGATTTCCTGTTAATCTAATTACAACACAATGGGACCAATCAGCTGCTCGGACCTCGATGCGTGCAGCGTGTTCACACACACAGAAATAATTGATTTCCATACATTTGCTAATGCATCGTGGATTACACACAGAACACTGGCACGATAAATCCATGTGTGGGACGAACAAATGCCCTCGACACACGATGAATTATAATATCTGCACACACACACACACACACACACACACACACACACACACACACACACAGATGTTCACATGTGGGATGATTTAACCATTTTCATCTCAAGTTGTCACGCTGCCGGAGTTTCCCTTCGTAGTTTGTTCATGTTTTGAAGTCTGTAGACAAACTGACCTGAGACACGAGGACCTGTGTGGATCTGTGATAAATATAACTGATCCTTTCATTCTTTAGCCCTCATCCATAAGATAAACTAATTCTAGTTGTCACCCAGGACTAACCTGAGACTAGACCCACGTGAGTGAGGTGAACCTCCATCAGACATCAGAGCCCCCACACTGTCCCCACATCAGTGGATCAGTGGTCAAGTTTAGGATGGTGAATTTATCATCGATTAGTTTGTAGACAGAAAACTAAAATAACTTTTATTACTTAGTCCCAATTCCCCGATGTCCTGATGTTTGAACATATTTTTGTACTTCCTAAAATCTTCTGGAAATTCAACTTCACATTGAATCTAAAAGACACTTGATGACACAGTTTGGATTCAGGGTTACGTTTGACCTGATAAAGATGTAAAATTATCTTTTGAGTCCATGAACTTCAGCATCGGCCCGGCCGGCTGCTTACCTCCTGCTGACCTGCACAGCAGCTCATCAACGCCATGCACGGATGTTAAAAGGTAAAAACAAGAGTCCAGGACTAAAGCAGTGTACAAAGTGATACGACAGCACTTCAGCTTCCTCCTTCTCTTCCTCAGACCAGAGTGCTCCTCTTCTCCCTCTCCCGTTCTCTCTCCCGCTCCCTCTCTCCTCTGTCCCGGCTCAGGTCTGGTGTCGGCAGCTCGCCGTGGCCGGCCGTGTTGTTGGGCTCATAGCGGGACGAGGCTGGCGAGTTCTGCATGACCACCAGTCGTATGGGTGACTGGCTGGGGGGCGCGGGCGTGTTGTCAGGGGCGTACTCCTTGGTGGGGTCTTTGCCCCGGCAGTCATACAGGATGCAGGAGATGAGGAAGACCAGGAGCAGGATGACATAGCTAGCAACCAGGATGATGAGGTTCAGGGTGACGGGGTCGATCTCCAGGTAAAATTCCATGAAACCCATGGTGCCGCTTCATATCTCGCCCAGATCCAGAGAAGAAAGAGATGATGGGAAAAATAGGGGTGAAAGAGAAGAATCACAAGACTACGCTGAAGGACGAGGGACGGACGGCTGGCTGGGAAGAGGGACAGAGCAGACGGCAGCAGAGATGAAATGAGACGGATCAGCTGAGAGACAGCAGGCCGGGTGGATGTGAAGCTTTGTGCTTTGAAGGACGTTAATCCTCGCTGCTCTTCCAACCTTGAATTTCAGCAGCCAATGATTAAAGCTGCTCAGTTTTAATAACTTAAGCCACCATTTTGATTTTGCCAACTACAAAATTATAGTGAGTAAAATGGAGGATGGGACCGCAGACACCTGTCAGCTCGCCGCGAGCGTCACTTTGGCTGTAAAATGTATTAAAACAGCTTCAGGATCACTGAGAGATTCTTTTTACATCTGAAATGAAATGAGATAAAAAGCATGAAGGTCACAGAGCTGCACTTCACGTTCTTCTGTATCACCTGACGTCAGTGACAGCGAGCCTCGTCATGTCTGACATTCATTAAAGGATTGTTTCACGTTTGTCCGCCATGTTTGACCAGTGTTACTTCAGGAAGGTCATGACATGTAAATCAATGAATCATGGTTTTCTTTCTGGTGATGTGTGTTGACTTCCTGTAGGTGGCGCTCTTTTCTCACTGCTCATGCTCAGTGCCAGGCTCTTCTTCTTCTGTTTATTCAAACAAATGTCTGCTGCTTCCTGTTGGACGCTCAGAGAGTCCGAGCAGCAGTGAGATCTGAACGTATGTCTGACGTCATGTGACCCGTCACAAAGAGTTTCCTGCTTTGGAAATGCTTCATCTGTTCTGCATGATGATACATAATGATGAGCTGCAGCTTCTCGAGTCTCCTCAGCACAAAAACAAATCATCAGCATTACTTTGCAGAAACAGAAACAAGAAGTAAAATCGCTCAGATTCAGGCTGGACGTCTGTAAACTGTCTCAAAGCTCTGCTGTCTAAATAAAACACAGAAAAATGAGCAGAGGATATCCAGGCTTCAAAAATGTTGTAAAATAACAGAATCAGGAAATACCTTTCAAAGCAGGGACACCTAACTACTGTCCTCGACAGCAGATGGTGAGTGTTGGGGGGAAAAAAGGCGGAGTAAAAATAACAGAGCAGGAAAAATATAGCAAAGCGGATATTAGACTGTGGATAGAGGACACCCAAACAAGCTGAGACGACCTGCTAATGGTTTGTCAAACCAGCACATCTGAACCATGACGCAAAATTACACATGAAGTTTTAATGTGCAGAGATGGAGGCGTGAAGTCCGTCAGCCTGCAGAGCAGCAGATCCATGAAAAGACGATGAGTCCTGATGCCTGATTTGAATGGAGTTCATCACTGCATCTGCAAATGAAGTCAGAAATCAAACCAGAAACATCTGAGATGGACTGACGGGAAATGAGTGCACATTTTAATCATCATCATCCGTCATCAAGTCTTTTCACACAGAGATCTGTGACAGGGTGAATGTACAAAGATGAACAGGACAAACTGCTGGAGGTGACGCTCTCTGTGAAGACCACTCTCTGGTCTGAGAGGGTGAAGCAGGATCATGAGCCCATGTTCAGTGTTGACTAGTCGTCTCAGACTTCTGGACTCATCGATGGCAGTCACTTCCTACATTCACCCTGAGCGCCGATGCCGCATCACGTGATCGCCCAATGTGAACGTATTCGCGGGGCTCCTGGGTGTTTTCAGATCTGCTGTCTGTCCTAACTTTAACCAAACACAGAGCTGTTGATGGAGGACAAACGTGGGACGGCCTGCTGCACTGCGAGGTCATCCTGCCACACCCTGCATGTCTGCAGATGTGAAGTCCTCTCAGGAGTCGCTGCTGTTCTGCATCTGTGGACGTTTTTTATGGCTGACGGAGGAAGAAAAACAGATGGAGCAAAAAGATGTGAAGGAGGTGAAGGTGAAGCAGCTAGGTTAGCTTAGCACAAAGACTGGAAACAGTTATGAAGTCACACATTGGATCTAATTTGTTTAATTGTGTTTGACGTCACCGCGTCTTCCTGTCTGGGTCCAAGCTGAGAAACCGTCCTGGACTGTCTTTCATCACATGATGTTCAGTGTGTGAACCAGCTGACTGAAACGTAGCTGTGATAAACTAAAGAGTGTCCTGTAGGTGTGGCTGCGAACACATCACCATCCGTCCATGCTGACCCTGCAGGGTGAGCCGTTCAGGTCCTGCACTGATGCAGAGCATTGTGTTGGTTAAAGGAAGTCTCCTCTGTGCATTGAGCAGCTTCACTGTTCTTATCACAGCCTGGCTGGAAGAACGACAGCCAGCCACCATGGAATCAGAATTGGTGCTGCCATTCTTTTGAAACACAATGTGGACTTCCTGCGTTGAGGCGGCAGGCCTCCTCTGTCTCAGCAGCCACCACAGAGCTACAAGCACACCCTGTTATTTCACTGAGCCTTTAAATCCATCAGCACGGCAACAAATGAAAGAAATGGACGCAGAGAAAAAGAGAAAATGGATTTTTGACGGATGAAGAAGGGAAGTGCTTCTCCCTGGTTAAAGGAACCTGTCGGGGTCTTTGGATCTGTGCCATTGTTGGCCTGCTGGTTGGACACAGACCACACACTGAACTCTATCAGACTGCTGGGCCTGAGAACCTCTCCTCCTTCTCCTCCTCCATCTTCTTCTTGTCCTTCTCCTTCTCCTCCTCCATCTTCTTCTTGTCCTTCTCCTTCTCCTCCTCCATCTTCTTCTTCTCCTCCTCCTTCTCCTCCTCCATCTTCTTCTTGTCCTTCTCCTTCTCCTCCTCCATCTTCTTCTTGTCCTTCTCCTTCTCCTCCTCCATCTTCTTCTTCTTCTTCAGACATAAATGAATCTAAAATAATTACTTGAAGAATGAAGCTGTACAGACAGATTTATTTATTTTCCTCAGGCTGCCTCAGGAGGAAGACTTTATGTTTCTTTCCAGCCACAAAGACGGATATGAAGATTTAACCTCTGCAGCTTCGTGACCTCCACAGTTCAAACAATTTCCAGCCGTCGCAGCTTCAGGGAACAGCTGAACTTTCATTCTGTGACATTCATCGTCTCCACTGAGAACATCCTCATCTTCACATCTGATTAAACAACATTTTATCTCAACTTAAACTCTAAACAGGCAAAGTTAAACTGTCGTTGACCGTAAAGTCACATAGTGACATATTGATGATTTCCATCAGAGTTTTTATCTTCTGAACTTTGACTGGAGTTCTTTGAACATCTCGTTGTGTCTTCAAGCTTTGCTCCTCAGTCCGAACACAGGATTCAGGTTCAGACCAGAATCAGCTGAAGCCTACATGACTGTGTTTTGGGCCCAGTCACTCACTCAGGTCTGATTTCATTGGTTTTCTTTTTCAGCGTGGAGAAGTGTTTGGACCTGTGAGGTTCACACCAGTCTGAGCAGGAAACAGGTTTGGATGAGAGTCTCTAACGAGCTTCGCTGCCTCCCAGCAGCTCTGACTGACAGCGTGGTTGATTTCCAGCCTCGTTAGCGAGCCACCCACCTGTCAGCGGGCGGCTGCAGTCTGTCAGCTGACAGGTAATTAAACCTCACCTCTGCAGATATCAGGACACTCTCTGTTACTCTAACGAGCTCACTCGTTTGCAGTGGAAACTATTATAAGAGCTCCGGCTTGAGAAGTTCGTCTGCAGTCGATATTTGGAGGACTGAGGAACGTTGTTGATGTGATCTGTGCTGTTTGATTGGCTGTTCATTTACAGATAACGTCTGTTTAAAAAAGATATTTTCCATCAACGTATGATTTTTCTTTTTTTAGTGTATCTGTGATGATCAACAGAGGAAGTTAATGAGAAGAACCTTTGACCACACAGGAAGCTCCTACACATTCACACAGACTGCTCTGATATGATGATGGCAGCCATCTTAAAGCTCAGAAAGATAAACTCCCACTGAAACTTTACAACTTGCTTCCAACTGGAGGAAAAACATTTCTATGACCACCTATAAAAACCAGAGAACCAGGTTCTGTTCAGCCTCGGGCCGACTGCTGACCTTGAGGCTCATCAGATGGCAGAACAATCACACGCCCGCCTGCAGGGGAATTATTTCAAAGTTTGGGTAAAGGGTGTGTGGGAACAGAAAACACCTTCCTGTTCCCCGGCTGATCCCTTTTCATCGTGCCGATCGCCCGTCTCTTTGCGTGCCAGGCTCTTTCTGGCTGTGTTTGAAGGGGGAGGAGGGCTGTCACTGCCACTGTGCTGCACCTTTGGTCACTCAGCTGGTCAGTGTGTTACAGGAAGGGAAGGGAGGGTCGGGATTTCCCCTCTGAACCTCCTCACACAGCCCGAGGCAGAGAACACGAGGAATCAGTGATCATGCAGCCTGTCCTGAAATACATCAGCGATGGTTCAATCCTACATTTTTACCATTAAAGAGGAAAATCTTTCAAACTGAAACCTTTAGATGGAAAAAACAATCATCCATCCACCCAGACAGCAGCCTGTGAAGCCTTCACTGATCTGAATCAGGAGAGACAGATGAGACATCTCCATCTCTGATGATTCACAGATGTCTGACCAAATCTGATCTGATTTGTTCCTCATTGGTGGAAATGCTGAGCACAGTATTAATTATTATTTAGTCATCAGTGGGTGACGATCTGCTGTCACTGTTCACTTCCTGTGAGGTTCAGATGTTTTTCCTCTTCACTGCTTCTATTTTCACCTTCGGAGAGGAACTGTGCCTCCTCCGAAGTGTCTGAAGGCTGAAGAGCCACGAGGTGATGCAACGCTGCATCCCCCCTCTCTCTCTCTCTCTCTCTCTCTCTCTCTCTTTCCACTCTCTGTCTATGTCTCTCGCCCTGTCGCCACCGCCCCCCCCCCTCCCACATTCCCAGGATGCTGCACTCCAGTGGAGATAAAGTTAGCACTGCAGAAGTGACAACGCGTTGTAACCGTTACCCGTCACCACAACCTCCTCCTCCAAATGACGCCCCCCCCTCCAGTTTATTATCTGGTCGTGTGTCTGCGGGATGCTAGGCAACATAAACACACTAAATATAACAGCCGAGCTGCTTTAACTTTCCAGTCTGTCCTCAACCTGCTCCCAATGCCTCCTGAGTAAATTCAAAAGAAGTCCTTCAGTCTCACGTTGAATGTTTAATAGAACAAATGTTTCAGAGACGGAATAAATAAACAGACAGTTACGTGTTGATACGGTGGAATACATGACGTGGTGATTCTTCATCACTTTGGATCATAGTGCACGAGTTGAATATACAAGGTTGCAATAAGGTTGCATGCATATCAGAGATCAGCTCCACGTGTGAGCTCACTGCTCCGTGATTCAGCTGCACGTCCACTGATGAACGTCAGACAGAATCACGGAGCGCTGAGATCGCAGACGAGGCTCATTCTCTCTTTGTCTAAGGAAGAGAAACAACAACAGAGTACCTTGTTAAATGTCTGAGAGCTTGTTAGCAGCGTTTAGTTTGAGATACTGTACATCAAAGATGAGCTTTGTTGGTCTGAAACTTATTTCAAAGTTATGAACTCTCCTTTTTTTGATCAAATCTCATTTACAGTATTCCAAACTTCAGCTTTAGCATCCTGTGATTAGAGTCCATCAGTTCGGACATGACAAGGCACAATTCACACAACTGAGTCACTGCATATGTCAGGTACAGGTGAAGGGAGTATTTTCATTAGTAACTTGTAGATACATGACAGTGCTGACACTGCAGGCGGTCCATGAACTGAAACCTGAACGATACAAAACAAAGTTTGACTCCAGATGAATGTTGCAGCTTCATAACTGACCTAAAATCCTGATTCTGAATCATTGTTTGTTTCATTAAAGTCCTCTGTCCATTGACTGACTTCAATAATTCAGTATTTACCGCCATCTGTCCGTCATGAAAGTCCTTCGGAGTCTGCAGAGTCACCGCCTGCCGTCTCTCCAATTTATATCCCTGTTAAACTTTGCATGGTGCGTTCAGGATCAATGTCTCCCTGAAGTTCATCGTCCACAACACAAGAGAGACTTTTTGGATAGAAAGAGCTTAAACTAGATCTCCACTCAGGACTAGATTCAGGACTTCAGGCCACACAGTATCCCTGGCTGGCCATGAGGGCGGTCTGGCTCTCCCTCCGTTTGTCCCTCTTCTTCCTCAGTCGACCCTCCAGCAGACGGCACTTGAGCCCAGAAGGCCCAGACCTGCAGACAGCAGCACCAGTCCCAGAACCGAGATGGTGGACCCGTGGGAGTTGAAGGTGTATGCGACCGCCGTGACCACGATGCCAGCAATGAGGACAACCACACCAAACGGCACAGTGCAGCGGTAGCACGACATCTCTGCGCCGCCAGTGGCCGCAGTCAGCTGGACCTCATTGACATGCGGGACGTGTGACGTCATGACGACGCCGTGGTCCTTCCTGAGCTTGTCCCGGCTCAGCTTCTCAGCAGAGATCGATGTTGGCATTCTCATGGCACTCCTGGGGATCCTGGCACCGCCTTTGCAGTGGAGGTCGTCTGGCATGGTGATCTTACTGGCGAGGAAGATGTGGGCCATACTGAGAGTGAGGTCAGCGATCAGCCAATCACAGAACAGCTAGCTGAAAGCAGAAGATTCAGTTGAAAGATGAACTCCTACTTTAACGCCTGTAACTCGATTTATTTAAATATTTTATCTTTCATAGCTGTAGGAGAAAAACACATGAACATTAATCCTGATCAAACCAAAAACGTGGTTCAGAAGTTTTGTGACATTAAAGTTCTCTGCTTCTTACTCCACGACTGCAAGAGCGACGCTGTCCAGCTGCTGTTAATTACACTTTAATGTCAAACAGATGGAGGAAGATCTCTGACAAACAGGAGATCAGAAAACATGGATCAAATATAATCCAATGAAAATAATTAGACAATTAGAAATAATCTAATAATCTATCGTCCAGTCCAATGAGAGCCGACTGTGACAGCCTTCATGTCGCATGGCTCGAGGCAGGAACGTCATGGTGATGGGTGTGAGGGTGTTTCCACAAGCAGCTGCACCACTAGATGGCGCTAAATTCTGCAGACTGGACCTTTAAAGTCTGAGGCTTCGTCAAACCTAAGTGTCTCTCTTGCTCTTTATAACTTTGTCCCTGTCAGGATCCTGTAGTTTATGTAGCTATGTAATTTGCTGAAGTTCTGTGCAGCACATTATGGTAATCTACTCCGTTACCATGGTGAGCTACCTCCTTTAACGGAGCAGTGTGCAGGATTTGGTGCCACCTGGAGGCGTAGTTGCTGATTACAGCTGCTCACCTGAAACAAGAAAATCTTTGTTTGTGTTTCAACGATGATTGATTCATCGACTGATCATTGCAGCTTTATTACAAAGTCTGGTGTTTCCTTTATTGTGTCCACCCTCCCGTTCAGCTGTAGGACCTGTCAGACAGGCTAAATAAGTCCGCTTTAACAAGTCTGGTCTTAACTGAGAAGATGAAGAACGGAGCAGGAAAGATTCAGATTTGAGCTTTAGTGAAGTTACACAAAGAGAACTTAAAAACAAAGAAACATGAAACGTTAAGGTGGAATGTGCATGAGATCAGTCGTGAGCGGTAAAACAGATCAAGTTAGACATTAATGAGTTAAATTAAGTTTCAGTCTGCAGATAACAGTGATGATAAATTAAGATCAGAGAAGGAAATGTTTGAAGGATTCAGATGATTTTACACAGTGTTCAGTTTTTAGTGAGTCTGTGACTTTCAGTTTGGAGATTTACACATTTTCAATCTTTTGTTCACACACTGATGGAAAATCTGTTTCTGTGCATCAACGATAAGAAAACAAGTCAGACACCCTTAAATATTCGTCTAGTGCCTCACATTGACCTCAATTTGTCAGATTCATTGACAGGTCTAATGAGTCATGATTGAACACACACACACACACACTCACACACACGCCCGTTATCCCTGCAGGTCGACAGGTTTTAACGATGCAGCCACCTGCTTTCCATCCTGGGAAAAGGAAAAACAAAGAGTCTTACTGCCGAGCTGTGCAGCTCTCCATTCTCTGTGTGTCTTCTGATTCTCAGTCGTTCCTCAGCCTGGACGCTCCACAGGTCGCCTCTCTGAGCTCGTCACTCTGCATCGTCCTCACTGCAGGAAGAAATGGGGGAATATGACTATCAATAGAAAAACAGGGGGACTGCCCTCCCCCACACCTCCCCTCCCCTCCTCCCCCTCCATACCACCTCCTACTGGACTAACAAGAAAAGTTTTAACTCTTTCCTGCCTTCAGCTAGACTCTGTCACTGACACTGAATCTCTGCACACTCCTTAAATGTTAAACTCAAAGGAAAACACGTCACTAATGATGGAGACGAACCTTTAACACTCCTGAGGACTTCTTCATCCTGATGGAAAAGATGATGCAGCGAGTAAAAACTAAAACATGACCACACATGATGAACTGAAAGTCAGCAGCACAGACAGAGTACAGACAGATATCAAAGTCCTCCAGGTCAGTGCCCGCTGAGGTTCATCTCTGATCCAGAAGCTTCATCAAGGTGTTGTTGAGCTCCAGGTAGCTCCTCGATCTCGGAGACTCATGGCCACCTGAGTGAGTCTCTAAAGACACCTGTGGGTTGTTGAGGACACGCTCTGAAGATCACGTCCATGAAGCAATCAGAAAATAACTTCATTTCACTGGCTCAGCTTGTCCTCTGCAGCACAGTGCCTCCAAATGAAGGAGACCTGAGTGTTTCCTGGGCTGACTCGGGTCAACATGTAGCTGCTAGCACGTGATGAAAGGGCCCAGCGGGTTAAACACATACTTACATCTGAGCATGTTCTGATGGAGACTATCTGGGTCACATTTCCTCTCTCAGAATCAGCCAACAGGGAAGCCTCCACCCTCCAGTCCTGCAGACTTTAACATCTGGGAGGAATCAGCTGAGACACAGCTGAGCTTTATTTACCGTCCTCGTCCCTGTTGTCCTCTGAAGCCTCCGTACGGCTCCAGTCTCACGTCCAGGGTGGTCCTGAGTTTGTGCAGAGCTGTGAGGAGGAAAAGAAGTGAAATACAGAATCAGCAGCTTCAAACAAAACACCCATGTGTGATTTACTTGACATGCTTCCTGCTGGGTATTATAATGAAAACAGATGGAGCTTGTAATTATGATTGACCTACATCTTTATAGAAACTGTCAGGCTGCACAGTAAACACAGCCCAGCTGCTGCAGCGCTGTGTTTCTGACAGAGGAGCTGGTGATGTATCTTTGCTGTGTCATTAAAGGCGTCACAAAGTCAACCAGGACTGAAATCTGTGTGTGTTTTAAGAGACAGTTAGAGCTCGGTGTTTGTCTTTTCATTGAGGAAGTCTCTTTATAACATAACATGAAAGAATTCATCGTTTAGAGAAACTCTAAAATACCACGAGAACACCTGTAAACACTTCAAACATGACTTTTTGTCTCTATTGGTCCAGGCACAGAGGACAGATGGGACAAAAACACAACCTCGACTTCATCTGTGTATACGTCTGGGTGACACTTTGGAGGTCAACATCTGGACCAGCAGGTTTGTCTGCTCTGACATCCTTTCCCACCCAGCTCTCGGTGCAGGTGCAGCCTAAATAGCACAAAGGGAAGTTACAGCCCGAACGTTGTTTTGCTGACTTCATGCTAAAGTTCTCCGATCTCGAGAGAATGAGGAAAAAAACCTCTCAGGATCCAGACGTCAGAAGGTTTCTGTGCTCCAGCAGATTTATGGAAAGAGTCGTCGCCCTTCTTATTGCAAACATCTGAACACGATGTCTGATGAGCAGCTTTGTCTTCTGAAGAAGCTTCATCAGTTGGACACGTCTCCAGAGAGCGTCTCCTCCACAGAGCGTCTCTTCCAGAGAGAGCGTCTCCTCCACAGAGCGTCTCCTCCACAGAGCGTCTCTTCCAGAGAGAGCGTCTCCTCCAGAGAGCGTCTCCTCCAGAGAGCGTCTCTTCCAGAGAGCGTCTCCTCCAGAGAGCGTCTCTTCCACAGAGCGTCTCTTCCAGAGAGAGCGTGTCCTCCACAGAGCGTCTCCTCCAGAGAGCGTCTCCTCCAGAGCGCGTCTCCTCCAGAGAGCGTCTCCTCCAGAGAGCGTCTCCTCCAGAGAGCGTCTCCTCCAGAGAGCGTCTCCTCCAGAAAGCGTCTCTTCCAGAGAGCGTCTCCTCCAGAGAGCGTCTCCTCCAGAGAGCGTCTCTTCCAGAGAGCGTCTCCTCCAGAGAGCGTCTCCTCCAGAGAGCGTCTCCTCCAGAGAGCGTCTCTTCCAGAGAGCGTCTCCTCCAGAGAGCGTCTCTTCCAGAGAGCGTCTCCTCCAGAGAGCGTCTCCTCCAGAGAGCGTCTCCTCCAGAGAGCGTCTCCTCCAGAGAGCGTCTCCTCCAGAGAGCGTCTCTTCCAGAGAGCGTCTCCTCCAGAGAGCGTCTCCTCCAGAGAGCGTCTCCTCCAGAGAGCGTCTCCTCCAGAGAGCGTCTCCTCCAGAGAGCGTCTCCTCCACAGAGCGTCTCCTCCACAGAGCGTCTCTTCCAGAGAGCGTCTCCTCCAGAGAGCGTCTCCTCCAGAGAGCGTCTCCTCCAGAGAGCGTCTCCTCCACAGAGCGTCTCAGTAACTGTTGGTGAAAATCAGAAGGTGAAAACAAACAAAGAGATCCGATCTCTGTGCTCTAATGTGATTTTATGTCCTGCAGCTTCTGCTGTGTCCAGCTGGGCACATCTGGCCTTATTTTCAAACCCTGAGCAGACTTCTACAGACGATCCTCTCTGAGGTCAGTGAAGGCCAGCAGGGCCCCCGATGAGTCCTTGATCCAGATCGAGGGGTCACCACCGCAGGGCCTGACAGAGAGAGAGAGGCCGGAGAGAGACGAGGTCAGCTGCAGACGCCGAGCGCCAAGTCATCACGTTACTGTCTGCCCTGGAGGTGATTGTCTGATACATGTGCACCTTCAGGAGAACTGCAGCTCTTCACATCTGATCTAATATTTCACTTCCTGTTCACAGTCTGAGTGGCTCTGTGTTTATTGTCGCAGTCAGGAAATGAGAGCAGCGAGATGTTTAATGAAGGCGTGGGAGATTGATTCTCCTTCCTGGTCCAGTGGACGCCTGTACAGGGTCGGTGCTAAATCACTTCCTTCCCGGATCCATTTCTGGGTTAGGGATGATGTGAGTTATTTGCTTTGGATCCGTCTCTCTGGAGACTTCCTCCCCTGCTTCCTCTTTACAAACAGATGGTTACAGACTGTGCATGTAAAGTGGTGAGGTTAGCAGCTATTGGAGCGCACAGGGCTGTTTGTGCTTTTCCTTTCTGTTCCTTCCTGTGAATACAGGTGTGATCAGTCACACTCCAGCTTTCTAATCTTACACGCTGTTCATTTTCTTTGGCTCCAACCAGAGTGGAAAAGTTGACTTTGCATTTTTTTGTAGTTTCACACGGCACAGAAACTAAAAAAAACTAAAAGTGTGGAGTCACCAGCTGCCCCGTGAGCCATCGATGGAGTGTTGTTGGGTCACTCCGGTTCTGTATCGGACTCATGTTCAGACTCAAACCAACAATATCTTTGTTCAACACTGTACGCCTCACCAGTATCGAGCGCTAATATTAGCATCTAACTTGCAGTGAATACGGCCGGACTGAACAGAACCTCCAGACCAGCAGTGAGCAGCTTTTCTTGCCGGGTTTGGGTCCTGGCTGAGTCAGTTCAGTTAGCTACACGTCTGACCGAGCTAACCACAGTTAGCGCTTCACTACTGATGTTTCCATCATGAAGTCTGTAAATCACCTCGCTGTGCTCCAACCCAGTCCGGCTGCTGAGCCCGGTTCTGATAGCATGCTAACGCAGATTAGCAGCGGCTAGTCAGCAGTTAGCTGCTTAAGAATATCACCAGACTTCTGTTATAAATAGTTCAATGTGTTTAACTGCGAACATTTCCTTATGAACTGATTCAAAGACAGAACAGTGGAGGGGATGTGACAGAGCATACAGGATGTGTTACTGTCAGCATGATTATCATGAGGTATTATTAGGATCAGAGGAAACTGAGGATGTTATTAGACAGAGAAGGACATGAGCCGAACAGAGCGAGAGTGACAGGATGGGAAAAACTGAAAGAGATTCAATAAAGTGTGTGTTGTGTGTGTGTGTGTGTGTGTGTGTGTGTGTGTGTGGCGGGGGGGTCACAGGTGATCGATGAAATGGCCACAGTAACAATTATTAAAAGAACAAATGGACTTCACAATGCATGAACTTTATTCACAGAAGTAATACACGTGTCACTGCCAGCGGAAATCAGAGAGACTTCATAAAGGCAGTTTTGACAGAGGAGGAAGTTTTCCCATAATTCATGTTTCATGTTGGGTTCACCGTGTTAGCTGCAGGATTACCTCACTCCTGCTGCTCAGTGTCAACACGCCGGCCTGCAAGCCCTGGAGAGCAGACAGGAAGGGCTTCCAGTTCAGAGGTCAGCAGGTCGCAGAAAAAAAACTCTCACTAACCAAATCTGTCAAACAAGATGCTGCAGAAAGCATCTGGAGTACAAACGATGGTCCAGAATGTCTCTGTACTGTGAACCTGTGCTGCAGTGACTGAGCGTCAAGAACATTTGACGATCACTACATTCATCTGGAAGCTGAGCTCTGTTCTGCAGCTGCTGCACACAAACACAGCTCACTGTCAGATGATGAGCTGAGCTTAGAGCTCTGTCTGGAAGAATGGTGTCAATAAGAAGTTCGTAACAGTGATCTGATCATCTCTAATAAACCAACCTGCAGCCATCCTGACATCTAGTGGTGATGAAGAGAACTACTACTGTTACTTCCTGTTCCTGGTTAATTACAGCTGTTATCTATGAGCACAGTACCGACTTCTCCAGTGAACTCCACCTGTGACGCCAGCCAGCATTTTGTGTTCATTCCCATAATAAACTGCTGAACACTGAACTGGCCACTGTTCTCTATCAAGGAGCTTATGAGGTGATACAAAAGTGATTAAACACCTACAATAGGACATAAAAACGATTTGTGTTTTCACTCCTTCCAGATCAGAGGAGCATCTCTGCTGTCCGGTCTGTTGGACCACAGAGTAAACAAAGTCTCCTGCTCAGTGACTCAAACAAAGAGTTTATTTTCTAACATAGTTTGAAGATGAACAGGAGATCCTTTCAGGGTTTGGTGAGTCTTCTGCAGCATCTCAGGACCGGATACATGGCATCAAACGCTTCATAAACCTCAGCTGCCTTTTTAGCTCCTGAAATGTTTTGAAATTAGAACCAAACCAGAAGGTTACAGCACCCCTAGAAGCTCTTTGAAGACCTGTTGATCCTCTTCAGTTACCACTAAATCCTCCCAAAGGACCATTGTAACCTCCTCAATCTTAAAAGAGCACCAGGACCACCTGATAAAAAGTACCTGTGGGACCTCTAGTACGTCCTTGGCTACAGGAACAAGAAGTACCAACAGGAAACCTAGAACCTCTTAAAGGAACAATGAAACTACCTGAAAGACCCCTAGAACCTCTTTATTGACCACTAGAACTACCCAAAGGACTTCTGGTACCTACCCAATCACTCCAAGAAAGACGAATAGACCCTCCTAATGGAACACCCATAGAGAATCTTGGTTTCTACAAATACGACCAAGACCATTTCATGGGAGAACTGCTAGAGTCTCTTAGGATACCTACATTAGATCCATCTAAAGAGACAGCAGGTCCCCTACAACCTCCTCAGTGCTCGCTCGAGCCTCCTTAAGACACACTGGATCTACAGAGACCTCTACATTATCTTCAGTGTCCATTAGAAATACAGAGAGGATCCCTAAAATAACTACCGCCACGACCTCTTTGTTCTGCTGTACATACGATCATTGATTCAAGCGCTGCTCAGGGCCGGGGCCACCCTGCTCTGTGGCAGTTCATCTCATGATCAATAAACTGGGATGTGTGGTCACAAACACAGTTAATTACCAAGCAAATTAATCTTCCCAGATGAAAAGATGGTCGCAGTGATGTCAGAGGTCACTTTGTAGTGCACGCCAGGAAACAGCTCTGGTTCATAACTGTGGAGAGTGAAAACACACACAAATCCTGACTCAGCAACCAGCAACTCAGCAACCAGCAACTCAGCAACCGTGTTTAAATGGAAACTTCACTAATAATCAGAAAAAACCTCCATTCACAACAGACAAGACGTCATAAACACGTAGCATTAGGAAGTTCATATAGACAGCTGGAGATGTAGTGTTTGAGCTTCCCTTACCAATGCTGCTTTCAGGCTCATTTTACATCCCTCAGTACCGTCAACAGACCTTAGCTGGTCAGTTAGTAGCTTGTTAGCTAACACAATGCAACGTGTAAGTGCTGAATACTTTTTACTTTTGATGTGGCTAGGCTAACAGTTTCCCTCTGCATCCAGTCTTTGTGCTAAGCTACACTTTGTTTAATGTGCTTAAAGGACCAGTGTGTGCAATTTAGTGAAGACTTCAAACAGAGGACTGACTATGTTCAGATGAAAGATTGACCACAGCCAGTGTCTCCTGACCTGCTGTGCTCATGGTGCGACAGTAGCTCCAAACTTATTGGAAAGATTTTGCAACTGGCCACAATGTTCTGGATCTTAAACTTCAGAAAGCAGACAGGGAAGCCCAGCTTCTGCACTATACGGGCAAACCTCCTGGCTGCCCGGCGAGAGTCCTCCACACTGCACAGATGAGATGGACAGAAGGTTCATACAATGTCCTGCAAACCGTCTCGCAGCACAACAGTTAATGCCGATAAGTCCAGACAGACAGGTAGACAGACAGACCTCTTGGCTCCTGTACAGACAACATTTCCAGATTTGTAGATGATGGCTGTGGTTCGCGGCTCACGGATCCTCATGATGAGCGAATCGAAACTCTGAAACACAACAGGAAGCTGACACTGAGGAACAGACTTTCTATGAAGAAATATGGGTATTATGGGTAAATGTAGCTTGCACAGGTTTGTAGTGAAGCCAGCGGACACATCTCTAAAATCTCAGTCGTGTGTTGGGGGGGGGGCCTGCGTGTCAAACAGACTTTTTGATCAGACTTTTGTGGATCCAGCTCCTGTCAATGTCTGAGCGGGCCATCACAGAACAGTACAGTGCTCCTGGTGTTTTTACTCGACTTTCCAATACTCGTCAATGTCACAACTGGTCCAGGAAGTCAGTCAAATCAAGCAAGAGGCAGACTCTATTCAAACCAAAAGTGTTGGAAATGACCTTGTTAATAGAGTCCCTGTCCTTTTCTGGGTCGGCTTCTAAAGTTTCTGTACCTTTGGTCTGTACTCTACATTCCACACTTTGCAAGCAATTGTTTGCAGGTCCAGACAGCAGCCCAGCTTCACTGTAGACAGCACGTTCCTGGATACAGACATGAAGAACACATGAATGCAGCTTAAAACAGAAAATGTGAACAGACCTGCTGAAGGACCCCTACTGTATCTGTGGGATGATTTCTGGCTCCTGTATCACAGGCAACACCGGGGTCAGGATTGGGAGCACTGGTGAGGAATTCTGCGAGTGGACGTCCGGACCGGTGCTGCTGCCTGGACACATGGTGACAGTCCTGCTCTTGTTCTTTGCTGTTTTCAATCATCATCAGTACTCTTGTTGTTTACCTGTGTCCTCCTTGTTCAGTGTTAGGAGCTCATTGGGCAGTAAGCTGAAGAACAGATCTTCAGCAGGATCTGCCTTCACTTCCTCCATCTTTGAAGAGTCCTGCAGTGAGAGACGAGTGTTAAACCAGGTTTGTAGCTTGTGACATAACTGCCAGTACATCCTCGAAACGCTGAATGAACAAACTGAACATCTACACAGAGACTTTGCAGCCAGTTGGTTGAGTCATGGGGTTGTAGTTAGTTTGTTCCCATCTAATATATCCTACAGCATGGTTCTGTTTGATCGTAAGTAATGTAATCAGAACAAATACTCGAGTACAGCTGAACATATTTACCACAGTGAGACAACAAAACTCAACAAACACTGATTTATACGAGATGTTACTGTCACATAATTTCCCACCAAAGCATCAGAGGGTTCTCACGTGTAAATAGAAATGTATTTAATGTCCTTTGAGTTCTGACGAGTTCTGTAACTTTCAGTGATATACATACAATATGTAATACATCGTTCAGAGTCTTGCGACATATTTAATGTGAGAGAAAACATGGACTTTTTACACAGACTTGGAGATCTTCATGTTCACAGAGAGGAGGCTCTGCAGCCTGTACTCACATTTGCAATGAAGTTATCAAAGTACCACTCCAGCATTGACTCAGCCATGACTGCAGAACGGTCCAGAACTTTTGAAGAGGAACCTGGTTTTGGTCTAAATAAACTAATATTAAACTGAAGTTATGATTCTATGAAGCAAAGTAAACAGTATTCACTCAAATGTTTAGATTCAAACCGGTCATGAGAACACTGTTGCTAGGTGACAAAGATGGACGTTAATAAATAAATATAATTCTGGAACAAGAAAAGAGAAAAATCCTATGATGTGAATTTAATTAAAGATTTCTAGAGAACACTAAATGTTATTATCACTCCAAGCACTCAGAGATGAGCTTAAAACAATACATCTATTAATTATTCTAATCTGATACAAAGTGAGGCATTCTGTATAATGAACTTTTATTTTGGTAATTCACGTTTGATGCTTAATCAGCAGAGACAATCTGGCTGACTTTCAGAATAAAACATGTGACTCCTGATTACAGTACAGACAAAAGGAAACAAATGAATTACTATTACAATTGAACATAGACACACAAAGAAGCGAGGTGACGACACAGCGCGATGTTCATTGTGTAACGTTAATAAATGAGGGCATGATTTGGGGCGGGGCTACCTTGTGATTGACAGGTCAGTGAGTCCAGGCTCAGATCAAACATGTCACGGTAGGTTAACGCAGGAAGTCAGTACCAAATATGGTAATCATACAGAACATCCTGTGTGAGGACTTCAGTTGTGGATCTGAGGTTGTTGATGAGTCCAGCTCAGTCACGTGACGCCGGGCAGAATGTTTGTGTTGATAATTACAGCAGATAGCAGCAGAAACAGCTTCCTTCCTGTCCGCACTTATCTCTGTCATTCATCCTGAACATGGACGAGTGTGAGCGGCAAACACGCCAGACACAAGTCTGAAGACTCACTCACTCATGTATTAACTCACTCATTTATCAACTCACTCACTCATTAACTCACTCACTCATTAACTCACTCACTCATTAACTCACTCACTCATTAACTCACTCACTCATGAACTCACTCACTCATTAACTCACTCATTTATTAACTCACTCATTTATTAACTCACTCATTAACTCACTCACTCATTAACTCACTCATAAACTCACTCACTCAGTAACTCACTCACTCATTAACTCACTCATAAACTCACTCACTCATTAACTCACTCATTAACTCACTCACTCACTCATTAACTCACTCACTCATTAACTCACTCACTCAGTAACTCACTCACTCATTAACTCACTCATTAACTCACTCACTCATTAACTCACTCACTCATTAACTCACTCATTAACTCACTCACTCATTAACTCACTCATTAACTCACTCACTCATAAACTCACTCACTCATTAACTCACTCACTCATTAACTCACTCATTAACTCACTCACTCATTAACTCACTCATTAACTCACTCACTCATAAACTCACTCACTCATTAACTCACTCACTCATTAACTCACTCAGTAACTCACTCACTCATTAACTCACTCATTAACTCACTCACTCATTAACTCACTCATTAACTCACTCACTCATTAACTCACTCACTCATTAACTCACTCATTAACTCACTCACTCATTAACTCACTCATAAACTCACTCACTCATTAACTCACTCACTCATTAACTCACTCATTAACTCACTCATTAACTCACTCACTCATTAACTCACTCACTCAACTCACTCATCTTTCTTCACGGTCATCTCGTTTAATTCACTTTCCATGTGTACTTCTTTCCTTCATTCCTTCCTTATCTTGTTTCCTGTTCCCTTCCTTACCCTTTCCTCTTTCTTCTCTTCTGTCCTACTTTCCTCCCTTCTTACTTTTTTTTTCATGTCATTTCTCTGTTCTCTCCATCCACCTTCCAGTTTTCCTTCCTTCTTTCCTTGTCCTTCACCCTTCCCACTGTATGTCTTTCCTTCCCAGTTTTCCTTTGTTCCCTTTCTCTGTCTCCTCTCCTTTATATTCCACTCTCCTTCCTTCTTTCCTTCATATGTCTCCTTCCTTCTGTTCTCCCTCCTTCTTTTGTCCACTTTCCATTTTTCCTTCCTTCCTTTTTTGCTTCCTACCCTTGACTTCACTTCCCTCCTTCCTTGTTGAAGTTTAGAGTACTCTTTAAAACTTCAGATACTCGGATACTTTCGTTGACTGGAGGATCAGACTGATAACCAGCTCGTCAGTTAATTGGCTGTGTGCTGGGTTGGGTGAGTGTGAGTCACAGCAGTATTGAGGCTCGGCCCTCCCAGATGTGGGCCTGACTGGGCGTCAGTCTGTGCGGGGAGTTCACCGCAGTGAAATGTGAGCCCGCTCGGCTCGGCTCGGCTCGGCCTGGCTGTATTTTGGGATGTTTTACACGGGGCAGGACAAAGACACGTTACCAGGCGGCAGCCCGGCCTGAGCAGATGTTCCTGCTGCGGGAGGAGAAGAAGAAGAAGAAGAAGAAGGAGAAGAAGGAGCAGCAGGAGGAGCAGGAGGAGCAGGAGGAGCAGGAGGACTTTATTTGTGCAGAAGAAGAAGAACTCAAAGACGGTAACGGATCTGCGCGTGAGGCTCGTGTTGTGTTTAAAGTGACTGACCTCAGGACACACACACACACACACACACACACACACACACACACACACACACACACACACACACACACACGGTGTTTGTCAGACAGGTCTGTAGGTCTGACGTGAACTTCTAATGAGCACGTGTGTCCGCACGTTGGCACCACCTGGTGAACTAATTAGTTCAAACTAGATAAACACTCGTTAACGAACAGTCAGTTTAACCGCGGCACCATGGCAACGCCGCTTACAGCTAGTCACCGAGCAAATGTTGCCGGTGCTTCGGTTTAATGAGCGACCGTGTTAACTGGTGTCCGCGAACACGTAGCTGTCACAGCAGACGTCACACCAAAGAGGCATCCAGTCGTAACCACGACAACCACCACGGAAGCGTTCGGCCGGAGGTCATCACTTAACACGGTCGCTACTTGAACCGTAACACCGACTGGGCTGGCGAGGGGTCCTCTTCCACGCATCTGCCATGTTGAGCCGCCATGTTCCAGGAGAGCTTGATGCAAGGGGATGGCAACCATTGGCTAACAAACTACCAATCAGCATGCTATCTACGAACCACCAAGCTAATGTTAGCCGCTAGCTGCTAATTAAATAACTAATGCTAGTACTCAGTTACTCAAGCTAATCATTGGCTAATCCGTGAACTAATGTGACTGGCTTGCCAGAAATTACCTAACAAGCTAATGCTACGGCTATTTACTAATTAACAAGTGTGATACCAGCTAATTGACAAGCTAATATTGCAGCCAAATACCCATTAGCTAGCAAGCTAATCATTGGTCACCCACTGCCAGTCAATAAGCTAATGCTACGTGCTTGACAGGAACTAACCAACTAACTAAAGTTAGTAAAGTTACTTGCTAGTTAGTCTTGCGATAAGTTTTAGCAGCTAAAGCTAAGAGAAAGTCTCTATTGACTAGCTGCTAATTAACCAGTTAACAAACAAGCTAATGTTAACAAGCTAACTTCCAGTGAAATAAGATGAAAATACTAGCTAGGCACTAACTAGGTAAAAGCTCATTTCATCAGCTAACTATCAACCAAGGAGCTAAAGGTAGCATCTAGCTAACTACCTATATAGTTAGAGTTGTTACCAGCAAACTCTCGCTGGTTAAAATGACCCGACCATTGATTAAACTGACGTCACAAGACACTGATGTTTTGTAGTGAGCCTGTCAGCTGACCCGATCAGCTGACCCGGTGACCTCTCCTGCTCCCTCACAGATATGGCTGAAGATGTCTGTGGATTCTGATAACTCCTGTGTTTTGTTGTCATCGCGAGACTCGAGGACTTCCTGCATCTTCCAGACCGCGGACGAGAAAGATGACATCCCAGGAGTGGGAGAGGAGAGGTAATGTCAGACATCGCAAACATGACGTTACTGTCCAGATCACAGCTGCTTTTATGGTAGTTTTAGTTTGTTTGAGCGATTCATTACGTGTCCGTAAACATCTGTCTGTCTCTGTCCTGCAGTGTTCTGGAGATGCTGAGCTACTCCAAGTTCTCCGACCTAGAGACATGGCTGTGCATGCCGTCCTCGCTGCTGCTGCCCAGGGCTCTGGACTCCACCCGGACCTCCTCCTTCTCCTCCAACTCCTCTTCCTCACATGCATCCAACCACTCCTCCCCGCCCATCTCCTCCTCATCCTCCTCGTCCTCGCCGGCCTTCAACTCTCGTCGCTCCACCTGCAGCGAGACGGGAGAGGGCGACACTCCATGCAGGTAACGCCTCTGGTCTTTTTATGGGTCTGTAACAGGTCTGTAGTGTTCAGGCCGCCTGCAGGCTCCTGGTTCTGTTCTGCTGTAATGTTGAACACATATTGGATGTCCTGCAACATTAGTCTCCCCCTCCACGTCCAGCTGAGCGTCTCCTTTCATTTGACACAAAGGCCTTCGACTGATAAACTCTGATAACTGAAGCACTTGACTGCTGATTCCTCCCACACACACACACACACACACACACACACACACACACACACACACACACAGTGAGGTAAGGTAACCCGCCTATTGAGCGTTGAACACTTGAGAGGACCTTTTCCTTCAGCTGTGGACCTCCACTTCAGACATTTCAAACACTCAGCCGTCGTGTTAACGTGCCGAATGTGAGGAATCACGCCGTGTGCGCCGTCATGTGAAGGTCTAAGCGTGTCCATCATAGATGTTGAGTTGGACTGAGCTGTTGGACTTTGTGTTGCGGAGGAAAAACAAGGGAAGCCATCGAGTTAGAGGATCATGGCGGAGCCGCAGCTATGTCGTCTCAGAGGCCAGGTATGATCCCACTGTTCACTCTGCCTGTAGACTGACAGCATGGTTGTTAACATCTTGTTAACAAGAAGAGCCCTGTGAGGTGAATCGTCCAGTCAGTGTCCGGCAGTGAAACTCTCTGAGGTCCATACTGATCGTGTTCTCATGTGAAGGTCGAGGTGAAGTTGATGAATAGGATGCAGGTTTAAACCTCACCAAAGCTGTTGGCATGGTCACCACACTGGTTACCTGGTTTCCGTGCCGACAGGAGGCTGAGGTGGAGGTGCACTGACCTTTCTGATCTTCTAACCCTGCAGGTCATCAGAGAGAGAATGCACCTTCCTCACCCCCGCGTTGGTGAAGGAGATGCCGTTTCTGGCCACGTCCCTCCTCCCCATCCTCTCCTCCACGCCAGCCACCGCGGTTGCTGAGCCCGGCTGGCGTCAGCCGGAGACTCCGCCTCACAGAGCGGGGTCAGCATCAGGGAGAACGACGGCGGCTTGCGGCCAGTCCCGGAGGACTCCACTGGAACTCTGCAGGTACGACGAGTCTCACTGACACTCACCTGAAAACACACACCTGAAAACACACACCTGAAAACACAGACGAGACAGCAACGCTGAATCAACACCTCAGAGTAACTGACTGTAAACCTGAAGCAAAATATCAGTACTTGAAATAAATCCACAGAAAGTGTCACTGCAAGTCAAGTCAGTGGACTTATTGTAATTATGATTGTAGTTATTTTCATAGTTAGTGTGGACAGAGTGGACGGACAGACTCAGGGTCAGTGTGGACGGACAGACTCAGGGTCAGAGTGGACGGACAGACTCAGGGTCAGAGTGGACGGACAGACTCAGGGTCAGAGTGGACGGACAGACTCAGGGTCAGAGTGGACGGACAGACTCAGGGTCAGAGTGGACGGACAGACTCAGGGTCAGTGTGGACGGACAGACTCAGGGTCAGAGTGGACGGACAGACTCAGGGTCAGAGTGGACGGACAGACTCAGGGTCAGAGTGGACGGACAGACTCAGGGTCAGAGTGGACGGACAGACTCAGGGTCAGAGTGGACGGACAGACTCAGGGTCAGTGTGGACGGACAGACTCAGGGTCAGAGTGGACATCAGTGTGGACGTCAGTGTGGACGTGCTGCCATGTGTGACTGTTTATGATCCACACACTGACTGCTGCTGTTGTTTACACAGCAGAGGCTGTGCTTCCTGTCCTTTAGCTCCACCCTTGTGGAGAATGATAACGAGCTTCCTGTTGAACAGATTACAGTCCGTCTCCTCGTCTTCATCTTTGAACAGATTACAGTCCGTCTCCTCGTCTTCATCTTTGAACAGATTACAGTCCGTCTCCTCGTCTTCATCTTTGAACAGATTACAGTCCGTCTCCTCGTCTTCATCTTTGAACAGATTACAGTCCGTCTCCTCGTCTTCATCTTTGAACAGATTACAGTCCGTCTCCTCGTCTTCATCTTTGAACAGATTACAGTCCGTCTCCTCGTCTTCATCTTTGAACAGATTACAGTCCGTCTCCTCGTCTTCTTCATCTTCAGTGTTCAGTTTAATTCTTTAGTTTTAAAACAGTCTGTGAACATGGAGTGTCCAGAATAATCTGTCCTTTAATAAACCCTCTGAGCTGCCTCCATCTCCACCTCCACCTCCACCTCCACCTCCACCTCCACCTCCACCTCCACCTCCACCTGGACCTCAGTCATCATCGGGGAGGAGGTGTGTCTCTCATGTCTCAGAGGTCAGATGTCCTCTCTGTTTCAGTATTACAAACAGAACAACGTCTTCCTCTTTGCTCCCACCAGGAGGCCAAAAACTGTTTGTACATGAGCAGAGCCCAAAGTCCTACAACTACCAGAATGCATTGGGCCACTCTGATCTGCTCTTCCCTCTCCTCCTCCTCCTCCTCCTCCTCCTCCTCCTCCTCTTCCTCCTCTTCCTCCTCCTCCTCTCCCTCTCTCTTCCTCCTCCCTCCTCCCTCCTCTTCCTCCTCTTCCTCCTCCCCTCCTCTTCCTCCTCCTCTCTTCCTCCTCCTCCTCCTCCTCTTCCTCCTCCTCCTCCTCCTCCTCCTCCTCCTCATGTTTCAGTCTTGTGTATCTCCAGCAGAGGGCGCTGTGACTCCAGCTCAGTGTCCCCTTCAGCTCTGCACACGCTCACTGATCACACTGACAGGTAGACTGGACTTCCAGCAGCGACCCGGTTCTGACTCTGGTGATCCGAATGTTTCTTATCTGACTGATGAGGTCAGTCAGCTGATTGAAGTTTTTAATATCAGCTGTTAGCTCGTCTTCATCGATTTCATTAAAGTAAGACCGTCCAGGTTCAGGTCCAGGTCCTCGTCCACAGTCTGTCCTCGTCCACAGTCTGTCCTCGTCACAGTCTGTCCTCGTCACAGTCTGTCCTCGTCCACAGTCTGTCCTCGTCACAGTCTGTCCTCGTCACAGTCTGTCCTCGTCCACAGTCTGTCCTCGTCCACAGTCTGTCCTCGTCACAGTCTGTCCTCGTCACAGTCTGTCCTCGTCCACAGTCTGTCCTCGTCCACAGTCTGTCCTCGTCACAGTCTGTCCTCGTCACAGTCTGTCCTCGTCCACAGTCTGTCCTCGTCACAGTCTGTCCTCGTCCATAGTCTGTCCTCGTCCACAGTCTGTCCTCGTCCACAGTCTGTCCTCGTCACAGTCTGTCCTCGTCACAGTCTGTCCTCGTCCACAGTCTGTCCTCGTCCACAGTCTAAATCTACTTTCAAATAATAAGTTTTTGTGTCAGAGACGTTCAGGAAGCTTCCACAGGTTCATCTCATGTAGATTTAATGCAGCAGCTGGTCTGCAGCATGACACCTGATCACACACACACACACACACACACACACACACACACACACACACACACACACACACACACACACACACACACACACTGAATGAATGGAAACATGAAACCAGCAGGACAGAGGTTCAAACTCTCAAATTTGACTTGTAGCCTCAGCTGATGACAGAAATGATCAATTCATCGATTCTGAAAATAATCGTTAGCTGATGATGATTTACCTTTACCTGTACAATAAGTGTGTGTGTGTGTGTGTGTGTGTGGTGTACAGTAACAGCAGGTCGTCTCTGGTTTCTCTCGTCCAGGTTCGGTGCAGCGTGACTTCTGGTCACCTGATCTGTCTCCAGTGTCGAGGGGGACGAAGCAGGAGGTGGAGGTGGAGGTGGAGGTGGAGGTGCGAGGAGCCTCCCCCTGGCTGAAGGAGGCGGGGCAGCGCAGGGAAGCGACCGGGCGGCCTTGAGGAAGACAGTTTCGGTTGACGACCGCCTGCTGCAGCCGGCGGGCGGAGAACAACCACACCTGAGACTGCTGAGTCGACTGGAGAGAGGCCGGAAGAAGCTCCGCAACATCCACGTGAGTCTGACTTCATGTTTTAGATTCAGGAGAACGCTCTTCAAACGTTTGGGTAACGTTAGCTGAGCGAAACAGCGACGACGTCTCTGATGAGCTGCCATCTTTGTTGTAGTCCAAACATCATGGTAATAATGCAGTTACAATAATTCAACTTTAAATTTAGCCTAGATCTTTGGTCTGCTTCCTGTTTCAGAGTAAAAGTCAGTTCAGGGCTTTTATTGTGACGGTCTGCACCACGTCGCCCTCTGGTGGTCTGAGGTTGTTACAGTCAGTGTACCTGTGTATGAACATCATCTTCATCACCTTGGTGCTGTTTGTCGGCTCTGTGTCTTCAATAGTTTCTATCAAATGAAATGAAACACACAGAAATCCTCGTTAACGCTCTCCAGTTTAACCCGTCCAGCAGCTGCTCGTTAACGGACGAGCTCCGGGTCTGGAGTCCTTCGCTGTTGAAGTTCGGCTCATTCCGCCCACGTCGGTTGTTTGATTAGAGACTTTGTTTTGTTTGGTTTGAATAGTTCTTAATGAATGAATGTGTTCAGGTTGTTTTAGCGTCGTGGGTGTAACCGTGTTTTCGAGTGTGTGACTGCTTCCTGTCGGCCCTCTGTGGTTTAAACTCTGGTCAGTGTTGGATTGTGTTCGTGTTTGAACCGCCGGGCTCATTGAACCTCTCCTGTTACACACTCGTGTTGCAGTGAGTCTGTGCTGACACACAGCCGGCTCCGTCAGGCTGCAGATGGACGATCAGCTCAAATTAGAAGCTTCTACCAAATTCACAACGTCCGACTGTGAAGACGACGTCAGGCGCCTCATCACGTTCTCAGGATGTCCAAACTGTTGTACCTCGCTGTCTGAGTCCGCTGCTCTCGTTATCTCGGGTTCATTCTCCTTATCTCACTAAAACAGCAGCTTGTTTTTTCCTCCAGAAAACGAGATAAGTTCTTCGTTCAGAGTCGTATCAGCAGGACGACGTCATGAGGACGATGTTATTTTGGGATGGCAGTTTCCATTTTGATGTTATCTCAAGAGAAAACCTTCTATAATTATCACATTACGACAAGAAAACAACTTTAGTATCTCAGATAAAGTGCATAAAATCAGCTTCACTCACTCTCTCCTTTTCTCTTCTTAGCTTCCTCCGTCAGCGTCCTCTTCACTCTCTGCTCCTCTGCCATCATGTCCATAGAAGCTGCTGACTGCTGGACCTGAATTCTTCTTCTTCTTCTTCTTCTTCTTCTTCTTCTTCTTCTTCTTCTTCTTCTTCTTCTTCTTCTTCTTCTTCTTCTTCTTCTTCTTCTTCTTCTTCTTCTTCTTCTTCTTCTTCTTCTTCTTCTTCTTCTTCTTCCTCCTCCTCCTCCTCCTCTTCTTCTTCTTCTTCTGAATGAGCTAACAGACTGAGCTAACATGAGCTAACAGCAGCTAACAGACTGAGCTAACATGAGCTAACAGACTGAGCTAACATGAGCTAACAGCAGCTCCAGCTGTCAGCAGTTTACTTCACTGTCCATCATAAACTCTGTAAATCACAGAGAGTTGAGGCGGAGCAGCCGGAGGACATCAGAGGGAAAACCAGGAAACATTTTCTCCATAAAATCTGATCCAGTTTCACCAGAATCAGTGAAATAGTTGGTGCTGTGTGTTTGATACAGTGGGTGGATGTAAACAGAACCATCTACAGTGTGAACAGTTGTCACACTCAGGTGTGTTTCCTGTTTCTGGACGGATCGTGTGTGTGACGTTTGGTGGATGATGAATCAGCGATGTGGGTCGGACTGAACGCGCTGCTATTCAAAGCACTGAGTGGGATTTGAGAGGAAGTGTTTTATTTCTGTGGATCTTTGAAGGTCAGATCTGTCTCATCACCGACAGCTCATATTTTTGTCTTCTTCACACATACAGCGCTTCTTAACATAAACTCCACGTCTCCTCATATTTAGGTTGGATGTGTTTACTGCTGGGACGTGAAGCCTTTCTGAACATTTCATTCATTCCTGTGCTGCAAACTGGAGGAAAGTTTCTTTGTAAAGTAAAATAAATGTGTCAGGACTCAGTGAAGACCAAGGTGTGTGTGTGTGTGTGTGTGTGTGATGACTCTCTTCCCGCCGCCTGCAGTCTCTGATTGATTTATCTCTCTCTGTCTTTCTTTAACTGGTTTTCTCGGCTCGCCTGTCGGCGCTCTGCCCCGGTGAATCATAGTCCGAGCGGCGTGCGAGCTGTGACTCACACGGAGGACGCTGGCGAAGCTTCATGACCACAAACTCTATAATCTGCATTCATTTCCCACGATTCCTCCTGCTGCAGCTCTTTGTAAGACACAGGAGACCACAGACGGTCTGCGGGGACGTCACAGAGACTACGTCCAGGTTTTAGACAGTCTAAAACTAGTCTAGTCTCTGTGACTGGATGGGACAGTCTTGGCAGTGTTGGTGGTGTACATGAGGACCTTTCACAGGACAGTGTGTGTGTGCAGACGTCCAGCTGCTGTCTGTCTCAGTCAATAATAGATTTCCAGGCGACGCAGGCAGCCGAGCGACAGCGCAGAGACACAAACATGTCGCTGTCTTCGTCCTGAGTGTTTACCTGGACGTTGTAAAACAGTTACCTTTTAGTTGTGTAAAGTTTGTGTGCAGGTGGAGAGGGCGCAGCAGGTGGTGTACAGGCTGAGTGAAGCTGCATGCATTATGCAGGACGGTGTCACGGTGTCATCACAGAGCTGCAGGTGGAGGTCTGAAACCTTCCTGTAGTTCACTGCAAAGGAATGAATGACAGGCTGCAGGCGGCCGCCCGAGGCTCTGTGGGTCAGTGTAAAATCATTGATTGTGTTGATGAATCAGCTGATCGTCATTATCATCATCATCATCGTCATCATCATCATCATCATCGTCATCATCATCATCGTCATCATCATTGTCATCATCATCATCATCATCGTCATCGTCATCGTCATCATCAGTCTTTTCATGGATGAACAGTGAATGAGACACGAGTCACGTTTGAGGAGAAGAACACCTTACCTCACTGTGTGTGTGTGTGTGTGTGTGTGTGTGTGTGTGTGTGTGTGTGTGTGTGTGTGTGTGTGTGTGTGGACCAGCAGGGGGCGTGCTCGTCCTCTGGCTTGATGTCTAAATGTGGAAAGTTTGAGAGTGTGTGACGATTGAATCATCCAGCAGCTGTCTCACCGTCTCCATCAGGACACAACACTCTGTTTTATTGCCTGAGGCAGTAAATCCACCTGATGCAGAGAGATACTGAGACATGATTCATCATAAAAAGTTGATAACTGTGTGTGTGTGTGTGTGTGTGGCTCTTTCTAATAGACGCTGCTCGTCCCTCTTCTCGAGTCATCAGGTACATTTCCATAGAGTTCAGCTGATCGGCTTGACGCTGCCTCAGACTGACTCTCCAGATAAATGGACCTATGATCGTTTATCGTCTCTCCTTATATTGGATCTTTTCTATGAGCTCATCTCAGCAGTTTGTTGGTTCTAGTTTTCAGAGTTAAACGAGCTAAGCTATGAACGCTCCTCGTTTCTGTTGAGCAGGTGAAGACAAAGATGGGCCTCAAACAAACATTGTGATGTTTGGCTGGGCGGAGACACTGAAGCCTGAGTGAAGCTGTCCAGTGTTTAACAGCTTAGATGGAAGCAGAGAGGCCAGCGAGTCCTGATTTCAAAGATTTCTAATCAAGCAGCTCCTCTCTTCTTATTAATGGAGGCTCTGCAAACCACGAGGCAGCGCTGTTCATCTGACCGTCCGGCTGTGACGGACTGTTAAACAGAATTACTGAGGGGCAGACTCCTTCTGTTGGGCTGCTTCTGCAGCTCAGAGAAGCTCCTGGAGCTTTAGTCCAGTCAGAACCAGCCTCAGTGGAACCATCAGGAGACGTTAATGCTTGAAAAACTGTCAAAATAGCTGCTGGTCATTTTTCTTTGAGGCGTCATTTTGAATTGAACGATGGGATGGAAGGAGAAGCGAGGAGGTGATCAGAGGTGAGAACATTGGCCTTCGTATGGAGTGAAATACATGTTCCATACATGAGTCCAGCACAGGAGGGTGTGTGTGTGTGTGTGTGTGTGTGTGTCCTGTTTACTCGTACATTTTTCTCAGGCCCGTCTTTGTACACAAACACTCACACAGTGGAGTATTAAGCAGCGTGGTCCCGCGGGTCTAATCATATCAGGGCACAAGTCAAGCAAGTCTTTCTGAACATCCATTAAGCTGCTTCGCTGCAGCAAATCCTCCATGAATCACTCCACCGTGAAATATTAGCTCCATAAATTCAGCCTGCCATCTTATTAAGCCTAATCCCTTAAAAAAACATGGCACGGTGCCTCCACCACCTCCACCCGCCCTCCACCACCTCCACCTCCACCCGCCCTCCACCTCAGGACTGTGTGTGTCCACATGACATGAGAGGACTGCATAAACAAATGTGAAGGGCTGCAGCGGCCATATTTCACTGCAGCTACGAGGACTAGCTGCTGTTAGCTCATGTTAGCGCAGTTTGTTAGCTGCTGGTAGCTCATGTTAGCGCAGTTTGTTAGCTGCTGTCAGCTCATGTTAGCGCAGTTTGTTAGCTGCTGGTAGCTCATGTTAGCGCAGTTTGTTAGCTGCTGGTAGCTCATGTTAGCGCAGTTTGTTAGCTGCTGTTAGCTCATGTTAGCGCAGTTTGTTAGCTGCTGTCAGCTCATGTTAGCGCAGTCTGTTAGCTGCTGTCAGCTCATGTTAGCGCAGTTTGTTAGCTGCTGTTAGCTCATGTTAGCGCAGTTTGTTAGCTGCTGTTCGCTCATGTTAGCGCAGTTTGTTAGCTGCTGTCAGCTCATGTTAGCGCAGTTTGTTAGCTGCTGTCAGCTCATGTTAGCGCAGTTTGTTAGCTGCTGTCAGCTCATGTTAGCGCAGTTTGTTAGCTGCTGTCAGCTCATGTTAGCGCAGTTTGTTAGCTGCTGTTAGGACTCGAGTTCAGGCCTGAAGCTGACGATCAGTAAAAAACATTCTTAGTTACGACGTATCAAACAGGAGGTGCGTCCACCAACGAAACAAACTGATTTGTTTGTTTCCAATTAGTAAATATGAATTCATTTCTCAGCTGTTACTATCCCGTCAGCGATGCGTTCACGTCCACGTGACCTGAAGAAGAAGGTAGGCGGGACAACACGTCGACAGGTGGACAATAAAAACAAGCAGTCCTTTAAAATATGGACATTTGTGTTGACCTGCTGTCTGCAGGTTCCTGATCTGTGGTGCTAATATAAGAGAAGGTTATTATTTATTATTCTCATGAATTTTACTATGCACATGATTTTCTCCTGATTTACAACTTCTTAATAAGAATAAATGAATAAGATGAAAGACTCACTGCTCTGTGAAAGAATCCCTGATTGTTATTGATGTGTTAATAATTGGCTGTGAAGTCTGCGAGTGAGCTGACTCATCTCGGTGTTGTTGTCAGGAATATTTTCTGCTGTCAGATTTCTGTTGAGTTTCAGGGTTGATGACGTTCGTCCAAAACATTTAAAAATCTCTTGTTGATTCATTTCTTCAAATGTTTTTTCTTCAGTGTGAAACTGAATCAATCTTTAAATGTTTGGATGAGTCCCATCGAACTGATTTCAAAGGCAAAGCTGAGAAGAAGAGCGAGTAAAACGATGAAGACGTTTTCATTCGTGGAGCTCGTTTGGCCATGTGAGGCGAATAGAACTGATCCCAGACCAGCTGCTGCAGATGCTCCGAAACACGTCGTTTTATTGGTCAAGAGAGAGACATCACATGACAACGACTCAACTCAGCAATTTGTTTCAACTCCCAGAAGTCATTTGTTTTTATTTGCCCCTGATCGGCGTTGAACCTCCGGTCTTAATCCAGGGTAAACTAGGTATTTTAAGGGTTACCATAGCAACCGGCTGCGTTAGATGTTAGCGACTGGCTGAGGTTCAGCTTTGACTGATTAGCTGCAGTGACTTTATGAAGTGATATAAACTTACATCTGCGTGTAGTCGAACAGTTTCAGACATGTTTGAATCAGAGAGAAGCAATCTGACCAGACCTCTGTAGTCCAGTGGCATTGTGGGTAATGTAGGCGACAGAAGATGAGTCATGAGGAATAAAACGAGAACTACGTCTTCTGAGTTGGTCAGTTTATGGCTGAAGGTAAGAATCTCTCGGACTGACTGATGAGCCTGTTGAGTTCTTTGGATTTCAAGTTTAATGTTGGCGAGCGGACCAACGTCTCGAGTCGCTGATGACTCTGCTGAGAGTGAATGATGTCATCAGGATGTGTTTATATGTTAGAACCAGCATGGCCACCGGAGTGCGATAAAATCTGCCCGTTTTTTATCTTTGAATCGTTGTTGGACCTTTTGAGACTCGAGTAGCTCTTCACCATTACTGTAGTTACCTGTTGGAAGACTTACAATCTGATCCAGACTCGGACTTCTGACCTCCAGCATCTCTGTTGCATTGATTTTAGACTTTTGAACTGTCCATCGGGAGTCTACAGACGAACCCTTTGGCTTTAGGTCTCTGGCGCCACCTTCAGGACTCGCCCCACCAGCTGTAACAGCCGAGTTGTCTGTTTGTTCTCTGTGTGCTAATGGTCATGAACGTCACAGCCTCATGTGGACGCTCTTGAGGACTCCGTCCTGTACATACAGCCAGCGTTAGCTGTGCCCACGCCAGTCAGCTTGTCACTCAGTGTGCGAGCCTGCCAGCCAGCGCTCAGAGGTGCCAGAGCCGGCGGTCGCTGCCAGGATGGAAGGCTCAGCCTCCCCCGTCTGCAGGCTCCTCGCCCGGCCATGAATGCTAGCATTGCTGGACTAATTAACCCGGGGAGAGGCCAACAAGCTGCCTACAGTTCAGCTCTGACAAATATCAAATAAAGCCTTGTTCAAATTAGCAAGGTGAAGTGAGAAGTAGTGGGGCAGAGGGGAGGCTGCGAGGGGAGGCTGTGAGGGGGGGAGGGCAGCAGGGGGGAGGGCAGGAGGGGAGGGCAGGGGGGGAGGGCAGCAGGGGAGGCAGGAGGGGAGGGCAGGAGGGGAGGGCAGGGGGGGAGGGCAGCAGGGGAGGCAGGAGGGGAGGGCAGGGGAGAGGGCAGGGGGGAGGCTGCGAGGGGGGAGGGCAGGAGGGGAGGGCAGCAAGGGAGGCAGGAGGGGGGCAGGAGGGGAGGGCAGGAGGGGAGGCTGCGAGGGGGGAGGGCAGGAGGGGAGGGCAGCAGGGGAGGCAGGAGGGCAGGAGGGGAGGGCAGGAGGGGGAGGGCAGGAGGTGGAGGACAGCAGGGGAGGCAGGAGGGCAGCAGGGGAGGCAGGAGGGGAGGGCAGGAGGGGAGGCTGCGAGGGGGGAGGGCAGGAGGGGAGGGCAGGAGGGGGAGGGCAGGACTCAGCTGTCTGTGGCAGAGAGGTTATATTAGTTCAAATTAGTGGTACAGTGGTGAATGTTGCCAGGTGTGTGTGTGTGTGTGTGTGTGTGTGTGTCCTGATGGACAGTGACGTGAACTGCTGCCAACTGTAGCTGCTGTTAGCTCATGTTAGCTGAGTTTGTTAGCTGCTGTTAGCTGCTGTTAGCTCATGTTAGCTGAGTTTGTTAGCTGCTGTTAGCTGCTGTTAGCTCAGTTTGTTAGCTGTCTCAGGCCCAGCAGTCAGCAGCTTCTGTTGACATAATGGCAGAGGAGAAGAGGGTGAAGAGGACGGTGGTGGATGTTTGTTGATCATCCAGCTTTAACAGCCGGGCTGGTAAGCTGAGAGAGCCGGTGTGTGTTCTTACATAAGGTCTGGTTCTGCTAACAGTCGCCTCTCTGTGGACGCTCTGCGAGGCCTGGGACGTCCCAGAGGAACTCCAGCTGCTACTGAAATGAAGTCATCACACACACTGGCAGTTCACTGGGACCTTTATGACTCAGGAGCTTTACACTACAAGGAGGAAAGTTTCTGTGCTCGACTTCAGGATGTTTGTTGGATGAGTTTTCTTTGAATGAATGACTCGTAACGTCTTCTTACAGTCAACGGATGCTGAGCGGTCTGAACCGATGGATGCATGATCCAAGTCCACCTCCCTCATGAGGTTAAGTCTGGTTGCTGGTTCACGATCATTCAATCATAGTGTGTTGACTTTATAATAAAGTGGCACTGAATGTGATTGAATCCCTTCACACAGCTTAAAAACGAGTCTTCGTCCCTTCGCGCGTGGTTGAAGTTCAGTGTGTGTTGTTTCCTCTGCTTGTCTCCAGTTTTAACAAAGTCCGGTTGCTGCATTGAGTCCTTGTACTGTCAGTGTCCACGCTGCATCTCCTCTGCCTGAAGATTAACATTTGACGGCGACCCGTCATCTGTCCAGCAGAGAGGAAGTCCTCTGACATTAAAGAGTGTCCTTCCTCTCAGGGCAGCTGGCCAACCTGCCGGACGTGTTGACATTCACAGAAATATCAGCAGTGAAACAGGAAGTGAGACGGCAGCAGGATGAAGGTTTGATTCAGTGTCAGGTCAGCGGAGACGAGAGGCTCCGGTTCTTTGTTCTTCACGATCATCGAACCTGATTTTAGAAGAGAGACTGAAACACAAAGTTCTCTTTGGTTTCGAGGAGGTTTGAGTCACAGTCACAAGAAATGTGTCCAACAAGTATCTGAGATGATATTTTAATTGATAGCTGCTGTCAAGTGTTATTCTCTTTATTTGAAAGAGCCTCAGCTGACATCAGAAACTCTTTGGAGACTCGCCTCTCTCGTCTTTCTTGTTTCGCCCTTCACAGTTTTATCTGAAAAGATTTCTTGTAGAAATCTCAAGTTCAACTGTTCTTCAAGTCGATGTCCATGATCGACATTAAATCATCTGAAGCTTGGAGACCTGAGACAGTCAGTCCCAACATGTCATGAAGATTTCCACTGCGTCCACGCAGCAGGAGAAAGCCAATCATCATCTCTGTTGTGTTGGACCTGTGGGGGGCCGCTCGGTCCAGGTGCAGCGCGACGATCAGCGAGTCAATAAGCAATCACCACCTCACATTATCCAATCAAAGCCTTTTATTTAACACACGTGATGGAGCTGTAACAAACTGCTCCTTCGGTCTGAACACGATGTGTCGAAGGAGTCAAAGACTGAAGCTACGCGAAGGAGTCAAAGACTGAAGCTCCGCGAAGGAGTCAAAGACTGAAGCTCCGCGAAGGAGTCAAAGACTGAAGCTCCGCGAAGGAGTCAAAGACGGAAGCTCCGCGAAGGAGTCAAAGACTGAAGCTGTCAAAGACTGAAGCTCCGCGAAGGAGTCAAAGACTGAAGCTCCGCGAAGGAGTCAAAGACTGAAGCTCCGCGAAGGAGTCAAAGACTGAAGCTCCGCGAAGGAGTCAAAGACTGAAGCTCCGCGAAGGAGTCAAAGACTGAAGCTCCGCGAAGGAGTCAAAGACGGAAGCTCCGTGAAGGAGTCAAACCCTTCACTGGACACTGAATGGAGGGAAAAGTGAAAGAGTGAAGGCAGATGGACTGACTGAGACGAACGAGGCTGTGACTCACACAGACGGAAATAAAGCGATGAGTCGGCGTCCTCGCTGTGAGTCCAAGCTGGTCAAAGTGTCACGGTGTCAGAGTTCAGATCAGATCGTCTGATTCTGCGTCACCTTCACAAAGTTTAAAGTTTGAAGTGCTCCGCAGCTGCAGACGTTCAAACGTAGTTTCACCATTCGACAGTTTTAATGTGTGACATGTTTCACCTTCAGATAAAAGACAGTAATTAGATTTACAGTCAGGTTTAGTTCAGGGTCCTGCTAATATTCACGCAGGACGCAGGAAATTTATCGGTTCTGGTTCTTGACCCGGTTCTGTCAGCAATAAATAATTTCCTCCTGTGTGAACAGGGTCGACCTGCGCTGTGCACACGGTCCCTGAGCAGTGGAGTGTGTTCTGTTGGCCTCGTCTTGGTTTGCATTAGAGGAGCTGTTTGATCAGTCACGACTCTGAGTGTGATGGCAGCAGCACGTTCGTCATTTCTTCATAGTGTATGTTTAAGAGCTGTGTGTGTGTGTGTGTGTGTGTGTGTGTGTGTGTGTGTGTGTGTGTGTAGCAGTGTGTGGGTTGAGCGATCATCTCATTTTGGGGCTGGTGGGGGGCAAAGCATCCGTCTTCACCAGACAACAACGCCGCCAAAACTTCCCGCTGCTGCCGTCATCACGAGCCACAGAGCAGCTGAACAGAGCAGAGGAAAGTTTCAAACATGAGCTCTGTCCAGAGGCGACCATAAAGAAATGTGGCTGTATAGATATAATTGATTTGACTTAATAACCATGTTTCATCTGTTTACTGCCATTTCAAAGTGTCTCCATCCTTCAGGCAGTGAGCACACACCTCCAATAAAGCTGCACATTCACAGTGTAGATAGAAAACACACAGCATTAAAACACACAGTGATAGACGCTCCTGCCGAGGTGTGACGGACCAATCATGTTGTCCAAACTCAGACCCGATCCGTCTCTCCAGGACGAAGGTGGAGGTAGTTATTAGATCATCTTAGGTTGGAGGTGAGGGTGGGTGGATGACATTTACATCCCATTCATTCTTTCACGTGTTGCTGGTCCAGGTGTCACAGCGTATCCATGGTGGACAGCATCATGTAAGATGGGTGGAGGAGGAAGCAGAGTGAAATACAAGCTGACAACATGCAGCGACCTGCAGAGACGAAGACGTTTTGACCAGCAGAGCAGAACATGGAGCTTCATCTGCACATGTTGGTGGACAGATCTGGAGGCTTCCTGCAGGGTGCTGCGTTGTTTGAGGCCTTCAGTTGTCCCTGAGGTGAAGAGGGAGGAGGAGACGTCAGAGAGCCAAAGTGAGCGCTCGTGTACAGATAGCAATTTTCCCTCACAGCTTGTCTTCAGTTGTCAAGGAGACAGAATATTCTCACTGCACACTGTCCGAGCGCTGCCATTCCTCCATCCAGTCAAACCGAGTGTTCGTCTCCTCGCTGCATCAGTATCCTTCACGCATGACGTCGCTGAGCAAACACACTTTACACTGAGTTCTCATCTTCAAACCAGTTCATTAAACCAACATCCAGCCAACGTCTGTTAAAGTGACTGTGAGCTCTGAGCATCGCGGGGTGTCAGTGTTTGTAGCACAGGCGAAGGAGGCGAAGGAGGAGAAGGAGGAGGAGAACTAGTAGTAGTCATTGTCAGGCCCAGCAGTCAGCAGCTTCTATGGACATGATGGCAGAGGAGCAGAGAGTGAAGAGGACGCTGACGGCTGATGGGTCCAAAAGTTAGACAGAATAAATTCACCAGTATTCACCAACGTACCGACACAAAACAGACCAAAGTACTTTTTATTATTGCAACTTGAATTATAAATGTTGTCGTATCTTTATATTTCTAATGCTGCAGGTTCATTGATGTGACAGTCGTGTTCAGGTATTTGTACCGTTATCTTCAAATACTTTAATTCCTGTTTAGATTCTTGAAAATCTAAAAATCTCAGAAGTTAAATGAGGTTTGAAGATCAGCTTGTTCTTCCAGCATGACGCGCAGCAGGACTTCGCCTTGATAGTTTGACATTTCATCATTAACAACAGTTTATTTACTGAAGTCATCAAACAGCTCTGATTCATTCAAGCTGCTGAAAGTTTCATCAGCTGATTTGTAGTCTTAATAATTGAGCTCTGTGATTGGTTGTTTCCTGCTGAAATGCACCCTGGGACTTCAGTAACGGTGCTCTGCGGCTCCATCCATCACATGACGTGAACATGTGGTCACACTGAGAACAGATGATCACATTCAGCTTTGAACACAGAAGACCAAAATAAATAAATATATAAACTACGAACAACAATATACAATGTGTCAAACAGCAAAAACACATTACCTGGTCTTACCCGGTCTTACCCGGTCTTACCTGGTCTTACCCGGTCTTACCCGGTCTTACCCGGTCTTACCTGGTCTTACCTGGTCTTACCTGGTCTTACCCGGTCTTACCTGGTCTTACCTGGTCTTACCCGGTCTTACCCGGTCTTACCCGGTCTTACCTGGTCTTACCTGGTCTTACCCGGTCTTACCCGGTCTTACCTGGTCTTACCTGGTCTTACCCGGTCTTACCTGGTCTTACCCGGTCTTACCCGGTCTTACCTGGTCTTACCTGGTCTTACCCGGTCTGTTGTGGACCACATTCTGGTCTTTGTTGTGACTTGTAAGCGTTTGGTCATCAGTCATTGTTTACACGCGCTCTGCCTCCATCTTGACAGGAAGCGGTCTGCTGTGTGTTCGACCGTGATCGGGCTCCTGATTTCCTGATCACACGTTGTTATTGATAATGTTCAGACTCGTCTTGTGCCAACACTGTGAATCGTGGACGAACGTTGCAGCTGCATGTTTTCAGGTTTCCAGCAGAAACGCTGCTTGTAGCTTCTTCTGTCGGAGCTCTGCGTCTCCGTGACATTAACGTGTTTCCTCAGCAGAGTGAGCGCTGAGTGGCTGGGCTGGGTTAATATTGTTCTGCATGACGCTGCATAGAAATTGATCATTTCTCTCCTCTTTGTCTCCCTCGCAGAGTCTTGGAACCACGGGCCGATACGACGCCAGGAAAAAGTAAGTCCTCTTCTCATCAGCAGGAAGCTGAATCACTGACGCTCTCTTCCTCATCGTCGTCTTCATCATCTTCCAGTCCTGAATTATTCCTGTCATCCTGTTTTCTGCTGAAATGTTGACCTGTAATATTTCCTGAAGCTGTGAGCGATAACACGACCTCTGAAAGATTCAAGAAACCGCATCATGTGACTGCTCTTGTTGTTTAGAGGAATATTTCCTTCAACACAAGAACATTCTCAGCAGTCCGTTTGGTCCGGTTACAAATGAATTCTCAGCTGTTAGCAGCCGGCTGGAGAATGAATGACGGACTGACCCGGACTCTTCAGGATCTTCATCCTGTGTTTGTGACGGGGATTTTAGTGATGCTTTAAATTTAAAGAAAGCTGCCAGTCCAAGTCACTTCCTGTTTGATCCTGTTGTTCAGTCAGTGGATCTGAACCAGCAGTCAGCAGCACTCGCCACGTTTCAACATTTTAACAGATTTTGGAAAAGGAAACTTTTCCGCTAAGTGAACATTAGGAGTCAGTCACAGTAAACAGCAGGTGGCACCAATTCTCCAGTCAGAAAAGCAGAAGAGAGCACAAAGATGAAGGCAGGAAGGAAACACATCTTTGTGTTTCAGGTGTTAATGGGCTTTGACCCCATGAAGTCAGGAACATTTGTCAGGTTTGATTTGATATCTGACACCTGCAGCATTTGAGAAAATGTATTTTACAAGGCAAACATAAACTCTGTAATCCGTTTAAACAGTCCGGGTTGTTCAGATTTCTGCTTCTCGAACACGACCCTCGATATTCGCCTGAACATCTTCCCCGTGCTGCTCTCGGTTACGTCAGCCCTGACTGATCTGGATTGTCAGAGCTCTCCTTGACTCCAGGACTCGCTGCTGTTTGTATCGAGGTAGCACTAATGGATTTTCATGACCACAAACTCCGTGGAGGAAAGGACGGAGGGCATGAACGCAGAGATGATTAAAAAGACAACACTGAACAGTCATCTGTGTTTTGAAGGAGAGAACATCGCCTGAACACACAGAGAAACTTGACAACCTCTCATGGTCACACACAGGGTCACTGAAATGTGCTGGATGAGACAAACAACAAGACCTTCAGCTTCAATGACAGGAGATGAAATGATGTGATATAAGTTTTATCAGGATGTATGGACGCTCGCATCAGCAGGTCGACTGAGGAGTTTGCTTTAGTTTGAATCCTTCCTCCAGAGGTGGAGTCACCTCAGTGAAGCTGGAGCAGGTCTGTTGGTGGTGGTGGTGTTAGATTAGCTGCTGCTCAGCTCGGCTGCAGGCTGCATTAGCTCAGTTTAATGCAGCTGCTGTCGTCTGTTAGCCGTTCTCTGGTCAGTCTCCACAGCGAGTGCTGCTGACTGCTGGTTCAGAAGATGTTCACCTGTTCTCACCTGTAGTTTGGTTCATTGAGTCCAGAACATCCTCCGCTCCGCTCCGCACACCGGCTGCGTCTCAGTTCTAAAGCTGAACATCAAACACTGATCTGAGCGCGCTCTGTTTGGTCTCTTCACTTCACTGCTGAGCGCCAGAGACACAAACTGTCTGTTCAATGGACCGAGGTGTGTGTGTGTGTGTGTGTGTGTACATCTCAACAAACACACCTCTGTAGATCAATGGTTTATTTTATTTGGTTCATCAGCTGATTGGTTAGCTGATTAAAACAGGAGCTTCTTCTTCTGTTCTTCAGTGACTGTAGGTTGAATGCAGTGTGTGTGTGTGTGTGTGTGTGTGTGTGTGTGTGTTTGGATGTGATTTACAGACGACAGATTTAAGAACATTCAGCAACATTCACGTTTTTAACGCTGTGATAACCCTGCAGCTCCACTGAACACACAGACACACACACACACACACACACACACACACACACACACACACACACACACACACACACACACACACACACACACACACACATTAGACTTTGTGGGTTTTATTGTAGTCGAAATGTTTGAGTGTGTAGACTCATGCACCACTTTGCACAAACCGTTATATGACACACACACACACACACACACACACACACACACTGAGGGGCCCAAGGTAGCCATTAAGAATAATGGCCTATGGCTACGTGTTGCCATGGCGATTGAAAGAGAAGAGAAAGGCAGGTTCAGTGGAGCTGATGGAGAAACTGCAGCTCAGTGTTTCCTCTGAGAACGTTTCACCAACGTCGCCTGAACGTTTTGCTCCTCCATCGCCGCGTGTGGACAAAACTGAGCAGACTGTTTGTTTAGCGAGCTGCATTTTACTGAAGGGTTGATTTGAACCTGGACGTAGTCTCTGAGACGTCCTCGCAGACTGTCTAAAACCTGGACGTAGTCTCTGAGACGTCCTCGCAGACTGTCTAAAACCTGGACGTAGTCTCTGAGACGTCCTCGCAGACTGTCTAAAACCTGGACGTAGTCTCTGAGACGTCCCCGCAGACTGTCTAAAAACTGGACGTAGTCTCTGAGACGTCCCCGCAGACTGTCTAAAACCTGGACGTAGTCTCTGAGACGTCCTCGCAGACTGTCTAAAACCTGGACGTAGTCTCTGTGACGTCCCCGCAGACTGTCTAAAACCTGGACGTAGTCTCTGAGACGTCCCCGCAGACTGTCTAAAACCTGGACGTAGTCTCTGTGACGTCCCCGCAGACTGTCTAAAAACTGGACGTAGTCTCTGAGACGTCCCCGCAGACTGTCTAAAACCTGGACGTAGTCTCTGAGACGTCCCCGCAGACTGTCTAAAACCTGGACGTAGTCTCTGTGACGTCCCCGCAGACTGGCTAAAACCTGGACATAGTCTCTGTGACGTCCCCGCAGACTGTCTAAAACCTGGACGTAGTCTCTGAGACGTCCCCGCAGACTGTCTAAAACCTGGACGTAGTCTCTGTGACGTCCCCGCAGACTGTCTAAAACCTGGACGTAGTCTCTGTGACGTCCGCTCAGACTGTCTTAAACCTGGACGTAGTCTCTGTGACGTCCGCTCAGACTGTCTAAAACCTGGACGTAGTCTCTGTGACGTCCGCTCAGACTGTCTAAAACCTGGACGTAGTCTCTGTGACGTCCGCTCAGACTGTCTAAAACCTGGACGTAGTCTCTGAGACGTCCCCGCAGACTGTCTTAAACCTGGACGTAGCTCCTGGATTAGTAGATTCTGGTCCTAGTTGGACTGATGCAGACAGAAGCGTCTGATTGGAGGTTTGGAAGTGATGTAACAATATTTGAACCGCTCTCTCTCTGCTTTCTCATTTTAATGAACCTCCCACCTCTTTGTTCCTCTCCGCCCACCTGTGCACCTGTTGGAGTGCCGCCTGATGGCGTCCATCCTCACACACACACACACACACACACACAGAGGTAGCAGAGTGTGTTTTGTGTCATGGTTTGAGGGGGCGTCCTCGCTCCTGTACGAGGTGTTTCCAGGACAAGCAGGATCGAGGCTGAGTGAGGACGCCGTGGAAACCTGAAACAACCTGTACAGCACACACACACACACACACACAGCTGGAACAGTAAGTTCAGCCCTGAGTAGATTCAGTCGTGACTGGAAGTTTTGTGACTCACAGACTCATGAGAGGATTTTTCTGTCAGTCCTCCCACTCTTCTTCTTCGTCTTCGTCTTTTTTGTTTTGCAGCTCTTCAGACTGAAGCTGCTGTCGTAGTAAATCGATCAGAGGTGAAAAATATGCAGATTTAAAGCTGCTGATTTATAGTTTGATGATTTATCTGCTGCTCCTTCATGCAGCACCCTCACTTCACTTCTCTTCACTTTGTCTGTTGTTTCTTGTGTCTGTAGTTTCCCTCTGGAGAAATCTGCAAGGGCAGAAATGTTATAAATAATAGGTAATAAAGATATTATTTACTATATTATTACAGGTGCCCCGTGCTCCTCTCCAGGTTACATGGGAGTAGATGGGGCTGTCGGTGGCTGATCCTGGCGCATCAGTGCGTCTCCCGCCAAAACTACAAGTCTGACAGCTTCAGCAGTGATATCGCTGCGTAGCCCAACAATTCTCCTACGTTTCTATGGAGAAATTATTTCTGTAGAGTGACATTTGTGGCCACGAGAGCCGTTTACAAATGTTTTATATGACAAATATTTCTCTCCCTCTCCACTCGAGCTCTGGAATAATCGTTTTGAGACCTTTGTTGTGTCTTTGAGACCAAAACTGAGGGAGGAGTAGCACGCCGAAATTAAGCTGCATGTTATAATGTGAAGTTATTGCTGTCTGTGCAGGCAGCAGTTAGTCATCTGGGCTCCGGGTCGGGAGAAGTACGTAACGCTTTACGGCACTAAGTCACACAGCACCAACTATTTCACTGATTCTGGTGAAACTGGATCAGATTTTATGGAGAAAATGTTTCCTGGTTTTCCCTCTGATGTCCTCCGGCTGCTCCGCCTCAACTCTCTGTGATTTACAGAGTTTATGATGGACAGTGAAGTAAACTGCTGACAGCTGGAGCTGCTGTTAGCTCATGTTAGCTCAGTCTGTTAGCTGCTGTTAGCTCAGTTTGTTAGCTGCTGTTAGCTCATGTTAGCTCAGTCTGTTAGCTGCTGTTAGCTCATGTTAGCTCATTTGTTAGCTGCTGTTAGCCCATGTTAGCTCAGTCTGTTAGCTGCTGTTAGCTCATGTTAGCTCAGTCTGTTAGCTGCTGTTAGCTCATGTTAGCTCAGTTTGTTAGCTGCTGTTAGCTCGTATTGGCTGCTGACTGCTGCTGGACTAGTCAGTAAGATTAGCTGCTGCTGGTGACCTGGTTGATGATTGGCTGTTAGCAAAGTTGTCGACTTGCTAGTTTCTGATCATAAGTAATGTAATCAGAGTAAATACTCGAGTACAGCTGGACATAGTTACACAGTGGGATTACACTCTGACACTAACATGATTTATGTTGGTTTACACACAATAATAAAATGAAGCTGTTTGAATATTTCCGTCGTCGTCTTCATGAGAATTATTCAGCTGCTGCAGATTTCTGTAACATCCTGAATTTTATTAGATTTTATCACCTGTTTTTATTTTATTTTCATTATTTTCTTCGCTGCAGCGTCTCTGTAAATTTCATCGTCTCTCACCTCCTCGCTCTCCTTTTTTTTTTTTTGTTCTCCGTCTCCTTCAAAGCCTGAAGCTCCCGCCCCTCCTCCACCAGCTTTTACACAGCCGCTATGGAGTGTGTGTGTGTGTGTGCTGTTCATAACACTGTGCACACAAACTACCCCCCACGTATGCACACACACATCCAGCCTCTCAAACATCTCTCTCATTCACTCTCTTCCTCCATGCTGTGGTGTGTGGTGTGTCGCGATGCGTTCGCCGGTGAACAGGTGTTCAGTACAGTCAGTCGGAGCCGGAGCTCCACTGTAGGGAGCAGATAGAGCGTCTCTCACACACGCGTACCCAGGGACAGAGCATCACCTCTGGGGGCTGCCGGCGTCTCTGCTCCCCTCTGGAGATGATCCAGAGAGCCAGAGGCAGCCCGCAGGCAGAGAGACTGAACCCAGCGGATGAGGCTCGGAGGCTGGGATAGATCTGCTGCTGAGCAGGCTCCTCGTTCTCCTCCAGCTTTAGTGAGTATTTCACTTTGAGAGCTCTGACTTGAAGTTTTGCATCTCGGTTCTGATCCGACAGTCGTCTCTCGTCTGTGAAGCAGAGTGGTTCTCCTCAGTTGGGTTCTGGTGCACTGGGATCCAGTTTGAGCTGGACTGCCGCTGGGAGCTGCGTCTGCTGCAGTGAAATGTTTGTCGGGTTCTGAAGTGTGCCGACACGGCCGAGCTGACGGAGGTTCTGATTATTTCACAGTGAGCGTCAGAACATTGAGGGACGGTGTCAGAACTTTGTGAACGTCTTCTGCCTGATCCGATCACCTGACGACGACTTCTGCTGCTCTGTGTCTCTGAGTCCTCAGGTGCTCATTGATCCTTCTGTGTGTGTGTGTGTGTGTGTGTGTGTGTGTGTGTGTGTGTGTGTGTGTGTGTGTGTGTGTCAGGTCGGACAGTAAGATCTCTCGGTTGGCCCAGAGGTTGAACCAGCGGCCGGTGGGAGATGGTTTGATCCTGAAGCCTCTGTTTTACACGGGAATCCCCCGATCATCAGTGAGCCTGGACAGGTGAGGGCGCACACACACACACACACACACACACACTCTCTCTCACACACACACACACACACTCTCTCTCACACACACACACACACACACACACTCTCTCTCACACACACACACACACACTCTCTCTCTCTCACACACACACTCACACACACACTTCTGTTTGAAGCTTCAGCTCTGATTCTGACACATCGACTGACTGGCTTCTTCACCATAGCAACAGCAGTTGAGGCTCATGGGTATTGTAGTGTTTAAAGTAATGTCACTATACTTGTATACTTTGACCCGTGGCCAACAGAACCAGTCCTGTTGCCATGGTTACCTGCAGGTGTAATACAAACACTGCTGTGTTGTTAAACGAGTTTAATACCTGACGGCCAATCACAGGCGAGCATGAACGATTGGCACTACTTTCAGCGGGCGCAATTAATCATTTGAACATGGAGACTTATGGAGACTGACTGAGAGGAACTGTTTGTGGCACGGAGGTTGCTGATTGGTCTAAAAGCAGACTGAGGATGTGAAGTCGGTTCTGTTGGGTCAGAGTCACGTTCAGGTTCTACACAGGTCCACCTTCAGTGAACCATCAAAGCTCTCAGCAGCATCCATCTGATTCAGTTAATCATTAATTAAAGGATGTTGATGACTTAACGTTTGTGAAGTTTTCATCGTTTGTTCATGTTTCTCGTTCTTCATCAGTAAACGTGCAGATGTTTGAAGGGTTAGCTGCTGTTAGCTGCTGTTAGCTGCTGTTAGCTGCTGTTAGCTGCTGTTAGCTCAGTTTGTTAGCCAGACTGTGAGCTCAGACGTGCCGGGCAGTGTTAGTGTTCGCACCACAGAGGAGTCTCAGGTCCAGCAGTCAGCAGCTTCTGTGGACATGATGGCAGAGGAGCAGAGAGTGAAGAGGACGCTGACGGAGGAAGCTAAGAAGAGAAAAGGAGAGAGCGTTTATCAGGACACCTTCAGGAGCGTTTCTGAAACGTTTCAGGAGCGTTTCAGAAACGTTTCAGGAGCGTTTCAGGAGCGTTTCCTTTGTTGACTTGCTCAGATTTGGTCAGTTTGCACTGTGAGGTTGCTGCAGAGTTAAATTCAGTCATACAATCAGAGGCTTTTATTTTGGAGATCTTTTCTCTGCCTTCCTGTCAGCTCGACGAGCTCCGTACTGACCTCTGCTGGTTGGTTAGAATCAGCTCCGGCAGCCAATGCTGGAAGGTTCACTCTTTGTGTAGTTTAATATGAAGCATGGATGTGTGACAGCTGTCAGTCTAACATCTCTAACACCTCTCTGTCCATCCCAGCAGACACCTCCCGCTCGTCATGACCCAGCAGATGCAGAACCTGCAGTTGTCTCAGACCAGGAAGTGTCCTGGTGGGCCGGCCTCCCCGAGCGCTGCCAAGCGGCTCTACAGGAACCTGTCAGAGAAGCTCCGGGGAAGCACCTCCTCCTTCGAGGACACGTACTTCTTCGGCAAGACGGACCGCCTCCGCAAAGCCTCGGTGAGTCTGCAGGACGGGAAAGACTTCATGTTTGAGTCTTATAAGACGAGGACACAGTCTGTGTCTGTCGGAGTTTTTATCTGCGGATAACGTTCAGAAGATTTCAGCTGACTTGCTTGTAGCTCAGTAAATATCACGACCTGCTGCAGCTGTTTCAGTTTGAAGTCTTTACCGTGTCTGCGGGATGTGAACGGCCTGTCTGTCATCACCTCCGTGATTCACCGTTAGACGTTGCGGGGAAACCCTGCGAGGCCGCTCAGCCTCAGACGGGCCGATCGATGAACATCTCGTTAAGTGTTTCTGTAATTCTGTTAGCGGTGATGACTTCAGAGCCTCGACGCTCCGGACCTTCATCTGTCACAGCTCTGATTCGATCTGCAGATCTTCAAGGTTACATCATGAAACAGAGTGTGTGTGTGTGTGTGTGTGTGTGTGTGTGTGTGTGTGTATGTGTGTGTGTGTGTGTGTGTGTGTGTGTGTGCTGACATTTACAGACACACACACGATGGATCTGAGCGCTACGGATGGCCGGACGGGTCAAAATTATAAAACAGTCTTCGTGTACAAATGTTCCTGTAACGTTGACAGAACGTTTCAAAACAAACATATTATCAGCCTGCAGTGAACTAAAGCTTTAGGTTCTGTCTGGTTCTGCTTCCATGTGGACTCAAACCGAACCAGGACTCAGCAGAATTCAGAACACGAAGTACTGTAAGTCCATCAGCTCAACGTGAACTGTGTGTTCATGCACTTACATCTGGTAACCATGGTAACCAGGTGGCACAATGGGCCTCTCATTATCTGTCCGGGACTCAGAACTTTAACGAGGCGTCAGCTCGCAGAGGTGTTTGTCCAGTGACATCATGTGACATCATGTGACATCATGTGACAGCGCCGTCCTCCAGTAGTAAATGTGTGCGCTTGTTTTCTCCTCCAGACCATGCAGGGCAGCGACTGTATCTTCGAGGCGGTGGAGCAGCAGGACCTGGACACGGTGCAGATTCTCCTCTACCAGTTCTCGGCCGAAGAGCTGGACCTGAACACGCCCAACAGTCAGGGCCTGACGCCGCTCGACATCGCCATCATGACCAACAACACGCCCATCGCCAAGCTGCTGCTGAAGGCCGGCGGCAAGGAGAGTCCACACTGTGAGTACACCAGAGCTGCAGTACTGAACCGAGTACTGAACCGAGTACTGAACCGGGTACTGACGAGTACTGAACCGAGTACTGAACAGAGTACTGAACCGAGTACTGAACCGAGTACTGAACAGAGTACTGAACAGAGTACTGAACAGAGTACTGAACCGAGTACTGAACTGATCCGAGTACAAACTTTATTTTTTTTCATAAATATGAATAAAAAGAGTGACAGACGCCGTGTGAGGCTTCCACAGGTGAGCAGGTTCATTGGTAACAGGTGATCAGGTATGAAAGGTGAGAGCTTCAGCTGTCAGGGACGAGGCGACGTTCGACCTCCGACCCAGCAGACAGCAGCATCTACAGATGAAGTTCAGACTCCACCATGCAGAGAGAAACCTGCAGACACACCGCACACTTCTCTGGACCAGAACATCTGAGACCGACTGACAGGAAGTGGACGAGTCCAAACTCAGGAAGCTGCAGCGTGAATCAAACGGCGTCCTTGCAGTGCAGAGCTGACCTCATCCTCCATCTTCACACAGCCGTCACGTCTGATTGGCTCTGGCCGGTCCGACCTTTCAGTCTGACGGAAACCTAATTTATGGGTGAACGGATCAGAGCGATGGTCTCGTTACTGTTGACGCCGGCTGTCATGGTGACGCTGATATAAAAGTCAGCCGTGAGAACTGCGGTGAGGCGATAACTTAAAGTCTGGCTGTTGTCTGATTGGCCCGTTTCTCCTCGTCTGAGATGATGAACGTGAATCCAAAAACACTTTAACATACATTAACGCGTTTGTACTTTCAGCACAGGATCCGTGTTGTATTTAAGTTCCTTCAGCGTTGTCTTTTGGTTTTTCAGCTGTTTGTTTAGTGGCGATAATTGTCCGTCTAATTAGTGCACATAATTATCTGCTGTGACACACACAGGTGTGTGTGTGTGTGTGTGTGTGTGTGTGTGTGTGGACGGAGATAATGAGCATGTTTATTCAGACATGTTAAATGAGTTCAACGTCTCCGAGATGATTCACGGAATATTCAAGGAAAAATGACGGAAACTTTCAGATGTAACAATGAAGAAATTTTCTGTGTCAGTTTATATTTCTGTGCACGAGGACGCTCGTCTGTCAGCATCAGCAGAACGTTAGAACGCCTCCTCCTCTTCCTCCTTCTCTCCATCCGGTGGTTGCCGTTGGAAACGGCAGCAGCCATGTTATAAACCCAGAGGTGTCATTTCCCGCTCACAGCCCGGCTAGCTGCTAACGGCTGCTAATTGAAGCGGCTGTAAATTAACGGGCCGTTCTGTCTGAGGAGGAGCCGCCTCACACTGGACCGCAGTGTCTGACTGAAGGGGCTAAATATAGACCGACCACTCCCCGGGGGCCCGAGGGGGGCCTCATAAATTAACACACAGGCAGCGTGAACACACACACACACACACACACACACACACACACACACACACACCACACACACACACACACACACACACAGCTGCAGCGTGGGTTAAGTCCTCTTGACCGTCAGTTTGATCTGAATCAAATATGAAGTTTCTCTTTGGTCTCATGTCGTCTTCCTCGCTGTGATCGCTGCAGCTTCTGCATCCATCAGGCCACGTCGAGGGCGCCGCCTCCTCTCTGTCATGTCGTATCTTCCTTTCATGAACTGTTTAAATCTCTTCAGACGGTGTGTGAAGTGTTAACACGCTTCTTTTCCTTCAGCAGAATCCATCACCGATTTTATGTCACATACACACTTTATTGTCCAGAAATACATGAAACACCACGACATGAGCACATTAACCACGTACAGAGGAAGGACCAAACACTGCCCCAGTGTGCTCATCACACACACACACACACACACACACACACACACACACTTAAAAATACAAGGAGCAGGACGCTTAGTAATTTGTACCCTGTAACTGCAGAGCAGTACACAGCAGTACACAGCAGTACACAGCAGTACACAGCAGTACACACCAGTACACAGCAGTACACAGCAGTACACAGCAGTACACAGCAGTACACAGCAGTACACAGCAGTACATACAGCAGTACATACAGCAGTACACACAGCAGTACACAGCAGTACACAGAAGTACACAGCAGTACACAGCAGTACACACAGTGTGCTGACTGATTTACCTGGCACTTGAGGAATGACAGCAGCAGTGTTTACTCTGTGTTTTCGTGCCGCTGTTTGGAGAGCTCTCGCCGCCGCCGCCGCCCTGCAGCACAATAAATCACTTAGCTGTAATTGGCCGGCGTTACATGGAACAGTTAAACCATTAAACGACAAACCTTGTTAAAGCTGCTGGCTGGGGAGTCACGCAGGAGGCCGGCTCGCTGTAAAGTGGCCACTGTTTCACCTCCACACACACACACACACACACACACACACACACACACACACACACACACACACACACACACACACACACACACACACACAGTAGTAAGGTAAGAACCACCTGTCTTTATGGAGGACAACCAGGGGACTGATGGAGGGAAACTCTGTGTGTGTGTGTGTGTGTGTGTGGGGGGATAGCGGGCTCATTCAGGTCCAGGTAGTGGAGACTCAGACTGGGCTGCAGACACAAACACAGGCACTGTCTGATCCACAGCATCACACACACACACACACACACACACACACAGTGTATATATGATGTACTCGTCTGTGTAACGTCTGTGTTGAGCAGCAGTGTTTGGTAACTCGCCTGCCATCATCTATCCGCTCAGATGTCCGTCCACCAGCCTGACAGTAACGAGCTCCAATAATCCAGTCTGTAAATCAAAGGTCCAGTCCAGCAGACAGCAGGGAGAAGGCAGCCGTCTCTGTGTAACGTTTGCTGTGTGCGTGCTTCAGGGGAAGAGTCTAACGCTGAGTGTTCTGCGTTCCCTCAGTCCTGTGTTGGTCCTTTTCTGGTCACATGTTCAGAGATATTTTCCATCGTTTTGGCCTTGATTTGTTCTCTCGTGCACGTCGCTGTGGCTCCTTTTGTCTGCTCGGGGCTGATTGTTCGCTGGCCTTGACAGAGCTGACCCTGCAGCTTCAACTCCTCCACAAACTCAGCTTCTACATCAGCATGAGACACAACCAGCCCCGAGTAAGAGCTCAGACGTATGTGGTCGTCTTAGCTGTATTAGTGTTTAGTCAAACCTCACAGACACTCAACAGTTTGTCTTCTCTGTCTGTGTCTGAGCTGTACTCTCATTATAGACGTGACAGGTGCCAATAACAGTATAAAACAACAGTCACCAACAAAATGAAAGATGTAATCAATATGTTGTTTCTGTGGGATCTGACTAATACCTGAAGTATAAGTGATATCTAAACAGCACACATTGGTCCTGTTTGCATCATGTCTGTGTTTTCCGTTGTAGTTGTGAGCGTGGAGAGTCGGGAGGCTCACCTGAGCTCTCTGGTGGTGGAGGCCGAGCTTCGGGCGGCAGACCTGGCGGCTCAGGCGCAGCGAGACGGCCTCTCATTGGAGGCCTGCCACAAGGACAAACAGCTGAGAGCCTGGGAGTGGAGGAGCAAGCTGTACAAACGCATGAAGACGGGCTTCCAGCACGCACGTAAGTCAACACTGTAACAAACCTGAAACAGACGTTTGAGCTCAAACTACTGCAGCTGCTGCAAAGAGACTCCCTGAGACTTTCTGCTGTCTCCTGTCTCTGCTCATGGATGAGAGGAAGAGTCGGAGGTGGTCGGGGAAATCAAGCAGAGATTTAGCGTTTTCATTTCATCACTTGAAGATGAAGGTCCGTTATATTGTCATGTGAGTGAGTCTCCTCTCTGAGACTCCACTAAAGTCTGCCGTCTCCTCCCAGCAGTGATTTCCATTCAGCGGCTCCTTCAGGCTAAAAGACACTCAAAGCTTTCTTATTTCAAGCCAAAGTCATTTCAAGTAATAACCTGAGATTTGCTGCTGCATCACCAAATGATCAGAAGCAGCAGTGATCCAGCTGCATGAGAGCGGGACAGTAATGCCTTACAGATTTCATTTGCAATAAACAAAAGAAGAAAAACAGGAAAGCAGAAGTCTGAAGAAAAGAAGACGAGAGCGCCACCAACAGGACATTTCACACAAGAACATTTCATGTCAGTGAATAATCTTTAACGCTCCTCTGTGCCCCTGCTCAGGTGCCCCGGAGGCCCCGTCTATGGTCCGTCTGAGCGTGAGCAGTAGCACCACCCTGACCGTCACCTTCCAGGAGCCGCAGTGTCTGAACTCCACCGTGGTGACCAAATACAGAGGTGTGAACAGACGGAGCGTTGTCATAGTAACACAACATTCCCGTCAGAAATGTCAATGTTTCATTGATATGATGTGAGTGTCTGTGCTGGATGTAAATATTGGAGACGGAAATGAATTTTATATTTAGTTTTATTGTTGGAAGTAAAACTTAAAGAAGCTTTCAGGTGTGATCGCTCCGTGCTAACTCTGTTCAGCTGGTCACATTCCAGCTGTCAGCAGTTTACTTCACTGTCCATCATAAACTCTGTAAATCAGAGAGTTGAGGCGGAGCAGCCGGAGGACATCAGAGGGAAAACCAGGAAACATTTTCTCCATCAAATCTGATCCAGTTTTAAAATGTTTTTAATGTTGTGAAGTCGATAACAAAATGCAACAACAGACGATGAAAACAAAGCTTCAGCTTTTAGTCTTAACGGAGTGAAAGAGATCGACAGAGACGCGGAGAGACAATTAAAGACACCTCGAGGCCAAGCCGAGCCAAGAGAAGGTTAAACTCCTCGTCTCAGGGGGAACTATTGATTTGTAATGAACGAAGCGTTTGCTCTTACTGTTGACACGTGTGTGTGTGTGTGTGTGTGTGTGTGTGTGTGTGTGTGTGTGTGTGTGTGTGTGTGTGTGTGTGTGTGTGTGTGTGTGTGTGTGTGTGTGTGTGTGTGTGTGTGTGTGTGTGTGTGTAGTTGAGTGGAGCTGCCTGAAGGATTTCTCGCTGCTCGCTGGAGAGATGCTGTTGGATAATCTGCAGACCCTCAAGTGCATCATCAGCAGCCTCACCACGGTAACAGCAGCATCACTCCTCCTCTCCTTGTCTCCTTGTCTCCTCGTCTCCTGTCTCCTCGTCTCCTGTCTCCTCGTCTCCTCTCAGCATGTCATCGTCACGTTCCTCCAAAGACGATGGTTTTTTTTATTCTGCTCGTGTCCGGATGAAACAAACGACGTGTTAATTAGAGAAGCAAACGTTTGATTTATGTTTTGGTCAAACGTTGGTTTAACGTTCTCTCCATGTTCCCAGTACGTTTGCTGTCATGTTTGTTGCATCAGTGACATTTGAAGAGTGAGTGTGCAGTTCAGTGTGTGAATCAGTCTGACACATACACACACTGACTGCAGCGCATCTGCTGTTTACAGCAACGGACAGCAACCTGAAAGGACGAGACGCACTGTGGACGGCTCATGAGACGGACGCACTGTGGACGGCTCATGAGACGGACGCACTGTGGACGGCTCATGAGCCGGACGCACTGTGGACGGCTCATGAGGCGG